>CM048746.1:603083720-603496220 GCA_026315105.1 Locusta migratoria
TACCTATGGTTTGTATTACCTTTCGTGTTTTCGCCGACGGCCACGGAGTATTCAGCGGACCTCAAAACTGCGATGCCCAACAGCGAGACAAGACTAAGTCAAATGTTGCTCGGAATTTTGCATTGTCCAGACAAATTCTGTGTCTTTGAAATAACAAACGATAAACAGTGATCACAAATAACGAAGCACGAGTACCGCCAACAAAGTCACACCCCGAACGACGAATCTCGTCAGGAGGATGTCAAAAGGTGACCTAAAGCAGACTGTTGTTGACATAAAAAGAGAGAGCTGAGTGAATTCCAAAACGTAGAAATACGGGACAGTGCCGTAAAATGGATCTTTGGAGAGTCTAATCTCAATGATCGGCACCCGAGCAAAAACAATTTGAATCAGCAAAGAATAGATAAGGCCATTATGCGCGTTGGGGCTGGGGCGTATCAGCAGTGGTCGCGTGTTTTACGGAGCGTTGGAAGTAAGTCTGATTTGGTTTCTTCGCATGGGATTAGATGTGTTCGGTCAGTGGAAGATACGGTCCGGTACCAAGTATCCATTGTTAAGCACTGTAGTGGGAACATCCTTTTGTGGGGAGGGTCCTCCCGTTTAGACGCTTACTGAAGACTTTTTGGACCATTACAAATATAGTGAAACGTACATGTTGCCCCAAGCCAAAAGCAAAATTGCACGAAGCAGTTATTTTCAGAACGATAGTGATTCTAAGTACACTTCTGCTCATGTCACTTGAGAAAGATTGGAGTAAGGATGCCTAATTGGCCAACCAAAAGCCCAGATGTAAATTCAGTTGAACACTTCGAGAGCATCTCGGCAGTAAGGCGATGAAAATTCTCCAGCCGAACCAAATGTTGCAACCTGTGTTTAAAGAATGGCAGAAAGTCCTTACATCATTTGCTTGCTCTCATGGCCTTCAAGCCATCACGCTGTGCAGCTGTAATTAAAGCGAAAGGTTATGCAAGCGAGTACTAATGGCTATGTACACTGACGAGTTCCGCAAGTCTTTTAAGCTATTAACATGAGTTCGTAATTCTGTAAATCTTTGATATTGCCGATTATGGGACGCGTTGTCCCTTGTTTTGTGCTATTAATGCATTTACCGGTGTTAATTAATCGAGATAACGCTTATAGAGATTTCTTTCGATTTGTTTTTATCATGAAAAGATGTCTGTTAAAGTGCTTTTTGACGCTACCTTTTCGGGAAATAGTTTAAAATTAATAATAATTGGGTTATGTAGAATATTTTACCAAGGTTTTTCAATATCTCAGTGCTAGAGGTCACGACAGCGATTCATTAATGCATGTACAGCCAGCATTTCTCATTCCTATCGCTAAGGCAATTGTGTTAAAAATACAAGCAGATGATTCAGTACTAGACTCATTAACATAAAAAGGGCCATATGCATCATTCCGCCAATCGAAACACAAGTACAGTAATGGGGTATTGAAAAACTTAAGGCTTTCAACAATGGCGATTAATCAGATGTTCAAATGTTCGTAGAGCTTATGGGACTTAATTACGGGGTCATCAGTCCCTAAACTTATAAACTACTTATGAACTAGCTTATACTAAAGACGGCACAAACATCCATGCCCGAGGGGGGATTCGAACCCCGACCCTAGCGGCCGTGCAGACCGTGACTGGCACGCCGCAGACCGCTCGGCCACTGCGGCCGGCTAATCAAGAGAAGCCAAGGATTTATTAAGTACATGATAGACGCAACTACTTCGATATTATACAATACCATAGTAACCAGCAACCAGAGGTTATTCAGAAAAGACAGTCATGGAGGACGTAAAGAAGAAGAACAGAAACAAAAGGTCATTCATTAACTATAAAATATACCAGAGATATTTGGAGCAAAGAAATAAACAATATTATTATTTGTATATTTTTATATTTTATTCCTTACTCATTCGTAAATAGTATATTAAGTGGGGGAAATAACTTTCATCTTTAGGAAAAATCATAAGAGGAAAATACGCTACATTACAAGTAAAGATGTTGTGGGTTCGTTCACAATCAAAGTGGTAAAAATCACATGTTAGCGAGGCAATTTACACATGAAATGGTATTCCTTCGATATCTCGTCACAATCAGAACGATTCGTACACATAAACATCACACAAGTCACCATAACAGTGCAAAATCCTTCCAAAAACGAGCGACAAGCATACGCAAACAAGGTACATACTGCAGTGTTATGGTCAGACCAAGATGGCTGCCCGTGGCTTCACAGCTGTGGCTTCAGGGCGCCTATATTTATTGCTGGCGGCACAGGGCGGAGACCGCGCATTACGTCGGCGGTGAGGCGAGCTGACGTACGGCTGCCTGCGACGGTGCAGTGCAAACTGCAGTGGGGCGCCTACGCGCCGCATGCCTGCCACAGCCAGCTGAAAAACTAGGCAGCGGCGCCGATAACGGCCGCTGTTCCGCGAAAGCTGAGGTCGCTACGCTGACATTGCTCTCTAGTACACTGTCGTAAACTGCATACGTATCCGGAAGTCGCTGTTCAGTGCGTGGTAGAGAGTACTTCGAACCAGTGTTGCTACTTTCTGTCCTATTGCCTTCACTTAGTTTAAAGGAGCGACATTTCCTCCAGGCTTTTTACATACAGCACTTGGTCAGAAATTCAAATGACAGAAGGGGAGCGGGGTTCCGGATGGTCTGTAGAGGGCAGTGAGCACATAATACTTTGAAAAGGAATCCTTGTCTGGAAGAGTCATTTAAGGATGCTACTCTTCTACTGGAAGCTCTTTGGTTACCATGTTTTGGGAGGAGCAAAGCAATGGGAAAAAAAGAAAAGGACTCTAAATGTGTTTTACAGTATCGAAGATGAACTTCACAGTATCGAAACTGAAAACTTGTTCATTAATGTGTTTTTCAGTATCGAAGATATGAGCCCATATGGACTGGACATTTGTTTCTTGTTTTGTTCCCTACTACCTCCTTCCAAAGTATGGAAAGCAAAGAGCTTGCTGTGTTAGATACTCGCTGTTCTCTCTCTCTCTCTCTCTGTTTTGTAGTGCAGTTTCTAGGCTGCGTGGCCACTGTTTTGTCAAGAGGCCCAATTTGTAGAAGCGGAGGTTAGCGTTCACAATGCGGTTTGTGTGCATTCCGAAATTCAAGTTGCAGCTCCTCAGGTGCTGCTTCAATATCAACAGTGTTGGGATAAGGTAGCAAATTAAAATTAGGCTGAATTTTCTAAAAACTGTAAATAGTATTCTGATCTTGACATCCAAAGTCTGCAGATGATAATTGACGTTAAAAGTTAAATCTTTAGATAGTAGATGCTGTCCGGTTTTTTGGTACTGAGTATAATGAGAATTCTCTTCACGTGTTTCCGTTGCAAGTAGGGGTAGTTTGTTTTGCGTTGGAAAGTTTGCAGCCCAATTAGCTGAGTTTTATTTCCTGGCGTCTTTTCAGATTGTTCTCCATACACAAGGCTATTGCTTCATAATACGTAAACATATTGCTTTGTTCTTTATATCAATGTCCATTCTTCATTAAACACACAACATTAACCACTGATTTTCTAACCTTATCGTTGGGTTGGTGATTCCACTGAAGTTGGAGGTTTGTACACTTACTCTTGGACAGACAAAATAGAAATAAACCAGTGGCGTTGGAGTGGCCGAGCGTTCTAAGGCGCCTTGCTGAGGAGCGCGAGGTTGCTCGCCGTCGGAGGTTCGGAGGCTCCCTGCGACATGGGTGTGTGTGTTGCTCTTAGGTTAGTTTAAGTTGTTTGTAATCCTACGGACTGTGGACCGTTGCATTTTGGTCCAATAACTTTACAAACATTTGAACTTTTTTTTTTAAATAAACCATTTTTAAACAGAACAAACGCGAAATTCTTTCGTTTTTCGAGACAACCAGTTTGAGGACGTTACATGTGTATATAATGCAATTAGCGACTGTAAATACAGACACAGCTGTAACACACTGTCCCATTGCAAATAATGTGTTTTGCGCGGCAAGGAAAACTCAAGCTCACTGCGGATCTTTCTATCTTGCCGGGCGGCCCAAAAAACCACATTTACCATCCCTGTTTAGTTGTTTTCTCTCTCTCTCTCTCTCTCTCTCTCTCTCTCTCTCTCTCTCTCTCTTCCTTCCTGAAACAGTCAGCGTATTTGCTTTTCTGCATGTGTCATGCACAAAAAAAACTAGGAAAGTTTTTAAGGTTTGCAACATGTCACAGGAAGAAGTGTTCTGAGAATACTTCATACGTGCATTGTAGCCGCAGTGCCCAATCTGTGGCACGGTTTGTTCGAAGTGCTTGGTACATCATAGTGGGCACAAAGTGAGATTTGCGGTACAACTTCGTGCGTGTTTTATAAGTATACAAGTGCTTTGAAGAAATAACTGTTGCACTTAGTAAAGTGTGTCCACATCGTACAACTATGTTTAGGTGGTGCAGGGAATTCCAAAGAGCAAATTTCTCTCTGGAGGGCGCTAAGAGAACGGGATGGTCGCTACCATAAGTTACGGAGGAAAACTTTGCTGCTGTGAGAAACAGGCTAGTCGAAGACAAACGAGTGACCTGTAAGCAGATGTAGCGTACCTTAGGGCTACAAGCACTCTCACTCTGCAGGATTATTTGCCAGTAAAGAAACGCTGTTTCTGGGTGTCGCGCATACTGATGGAATAAGAGATGAGACGACGTGTGCAATGGTGTCACGAGAGGCAAAAATATTTTTATCATTTCGTGACATTTCGGGAAGGAGGCTATCTAATTAGGTTAATCAACAACTCCTATAACGAAATGTAGCATAGATCGTTTTTTTGCAGTACTTCATTTTTTGATTATCGGTTTCAATGAGCTATGTCATCATCTTCAGATCAATTGTCTATTAAATGCTGGTCATTCACTTACACATGTTTGGAGTGACGTTAAAATATTTATGTGTAAACATCGCGAGAATTCATAAAAGAAAATTAAAATTTTTAAAATATTCATGTTGCAGCTCTACCTGCAGGTAACTGCAGTCAATTACTTACAGTTAGAGCTATGACATTAATATTAAAAAAAATTAATTTCCTTTTATGACTTCGTGCAGTGTTTGTGTATAAATATTTTAACGTCACTCCAAACATGTGTTAGTGAATGACTAACATTTTGTAGATGATGATGACATATGATCATTGAAACCAATAGTTAAAAAAACAAAGGACTGCAAAAAGTAGATCTTGTCTACATTCCATTATGGGAGTGTTGATTAAAGACGTTTTCTAAGGGACAATCTAAATTTCTGAATACCATCGTGGGAGGCAAAATCTTAATTATAGCTGCACTTCAGCAATGACAGAATAGTACGAAATTGTAAAAAAATTAGTCACCGAGTTGCATAAAATACGTTTTCATTAAAACTTTCTCTATATGTTGTTATTGCTCCACAGTTTTTAAATTTTGACACGTCAGTTTTAACATTTTAACTGTTGACATGACTGAGCCTTGAGTAGAGTATTTCACTCTATTTTATAACAACTTTTGTGTAATTTCACGTCTCCGATGACTTCTATAGAAGGCAACATTAATTTTTCAGAAACCTGGACAGATTTAATGCAACTGGTTGGCTGTTTTGTTATTTTTCTACAATTTGATGCCATGACAGGCGACGAGTGTTGTCTGTATCATTATAACGTGCCAACCGAGACTCAAAAGGACTTTTGGATCTTCAAAAATGACGCAGTATCCGTAGTTGTCGGAAATACCCGACGAGTAAAGAAGAAAATGACGGCTGTTCTTTTTCCATAATTATTGGAGTTTGTGGTACCAGTTGTTTTGGACAGACAGAAAATAATCACAGCTGAGTGGTACCCTGATCAGTGCCTGTCCAAAGTCGTCCAATCTCTGAATAACTTGCGACCGAAGTCAAGAATGGACACGACAACGCTATAGCTCAAAAATGTTCAAATGTTTGTACAACTTATGGGACTTAACTACGGGGTCATCAGTCCTTAAGGTTACAAACTACTTATGAACTAGCTAAGACTAAAGACGGCACAAATATCCATGCCCGAGGGGGGATTCGAACCCCCGACCGTAGTGGCCGTGCAGACCGTGACTGGAGCGCCTCAGTCCTCTCGGTCACCGCGGACGGCAACGCTATAGCTCATGGCGCCAATACGAGCACCGAATATTTGCAGGGTACAGGACTGAAACTTCATGAGCACAGTCCTTATGACTTTCAACTGTTGCCACCTGCGAAGTTGAAGTTGAAAGTGGTACGGTTTTCAAACTGTGAGGGCCTCCTGAGGGCTTAGGTAACGAGTTTAACTTAGTCGCTTCAGAAACTTGGGACAACTGGTTTAGGAAGATGGTAAGGTGTACTCCGTGTGGCGAAAATTACTTCGAAAAAATTAAATAAATGGAATTGTAATGCGAAAGTTTGCTCGTACCCTTTGTAACGACTGTGATCGTCCTTCCTCGCTTGGCGTCGTTTAGCGGGGACGGCGGGATTTCCCGGCGACCGCAGTGACGCAGGCTGCTTCCTTCCTTCCTGCAGAACTGGCCCGCCAAGAATGCCGCGGTGCGTCTGCTAGTCGCCGGCCGGCAGGTTCGTCGGGAGCGGCGCGCCGCGCTGACGTAAGCAAGTGCTGATCGACTGCAGCGCCCGCCCGACCGGTCGCGGAGCACGCAAAAAGTAGACCCGCTGCCTCTGGCCGCCCGCCGCTGCTGATGTCTTCGGCGTTTCCCAGAACGCAGCCGTTGCGTCACGGGGCGGCCTTGTTTGCGCGGGACACGCCGATCGGCGTATGAGTCGTTCACGCTCTCGTTATTAAAGCCAAGGTTAATGGCGCGGCCGCTACCTGCCGAGCGATCCGGCCGCCGTCTGACGAGCCAAACCTACTCCCGACGCGTCACCAATTTCGCGAGGTTGTACGAGAAGTATACGACGTCTATTCAAAATATTCCGAAACTCTCAAATGTTCAAATGTTTGTTAAGCTTAAAGGACTTAACTACGGCCGCGGTGGAGTAGCCGAGCGGTCTAAAGCACCTCGCTGCGGAGCGCGCGGTTGCCCGCCGTGGAGGTTCGAGTCCTCCCTGGGGTATGGGTGTGTGTGTTTGTCCGTAGGTCAGTTTACTTAGGTTTAAATAGTTTGTAAGCTACGGACTGATGACCAGGCAGTTTGGTCCGATAGATTCACAGACATTTGAACATTTTTCAAACTACTTATGAGCTACCTACAACTAAGGACGGCACAAATATCCATGCCCGAGGGGGGATTCAAACCCCCGACCGTAGTGGTCGTGCAGACCGTGACTGAAGTGCCTCAGTCCCCTCGGCCACCGCGGCCGGCCCCGAAACTCTGTCCTCAAATTTTTTGTACGCTTGCCTCTCACTTATTTTACATGGTCTCCTTCGAAATACTGAATGTTTGTAAACCTATTGGACCAAACTCCTACAGTCATCAGCCCCTAGACTTACAAACTACTTAAGGGGTGTCAAGCGGACCGCCTTGAAACAGGAGAGGCACGGCAGGACATTTTAATTTCGACTGTCTATACTTTTACAAATAAATTCATTAAACTTTGTCAGCATGACCGTGAAGGATTCAGGATTCACACTCATATCAGGGGGAGCTATAATACACAACAAAATAATTTTTATTTACATGTGAAATTTCATCATTTATTCATTTAATATTGGTTGCATTTGTTGCTATAGGTACACTTTTCTTCGTAAGTAACAGAGATTCTTTGACGAGTTTTACAGAGTATACAAACAATACTAAGAGGTGTATGAAACTCTAGAATTTATTTATGAAAAAATGAATGACCTATTGCATTTCAAATTCTATGTTTAGAAATAAATGAAATTTTATAGTTAACAAACATAATTTTTACCACCGTTTTTAACATATTTGGAAAATTCTAGAGTTTCATACACCTGTACGTATGTTTTGTGTGTAGTGCAAAATTAATCGAAGAATCTCTCTTATTTATGAAGAAAAGTGCACCTATAGCAACAAATGCAGCCTATAGCAAGTGAAAAAAGATGAAATTTTCCATGTAAATACAAATCATTTTTTATGTTTTAGTATTCCTACTAACATGAGTATGAATCCTGAATCCCTCCCGGTCGTAATGACAAATTTTATGAATTTATTTTTAAAAGTATAGACAGTTGAAATTAAAATTTACTGTCGTGCCTCTCCTGCTTCAAGGCGGCCCGTTTGATGTCCTACCCCCGTAAACTAACTTACACTAAAGACCACACACACACACACAGCCGACCGCGGTGGCCGAGGAGACTGAGGCGCTGCAGTCACGGTCTGCACGGTCACTACGGTCGGGGGATCGAATCCCCCCTCGGGCATGGATATTTGTGCCGTCTTAGTTCGTAAGTAGTTCATAACTAGTTTGTAAGTTTAGGGACTGATAACCCCGTAGTTGAGTCCCATAGACTTTACAAACAGTTGAACAGTTGAACACACACACGCACACAGGCGCGCGAGCGCGCGCGCGCGCACATGCCCCTGGGAGGACTCGAACTTCCTGTGAGAAGTGCCTCCTAATCCGTAGAATGACGCCTTAGACCACGTGGCTCGAAATAGACTCTTATACAATTGGCACAATGCTCCTAATGTCGTTTCCACTTCTGGAAGCAGTCTTGGTACACCCGTTGCTGCATCGCGCAAACGCCATCTGAGAATTGTCTTTTATCTCGTCTGTCGTTGCAAATCTGTGTCCTTTCGACGGGGTTTTCAACTTGAACAAGCCATTAATTTGTATCGTCACATTTGGGGCAGTTCCGTTCTCACATTTTTGGAGCAGTAGTCGCAACCCGCCCCAATAGTCCATCTATTAACAGTTTGTCCCTGTGGCACAAATTTCCCTGACGTTCCTGACACGAGCGTCATCGGTACACGTCGATGGTCGTCCTGAACTAGCGTCAGCATTAACGTTTCCGTCCGTCCATTTGTAAATAACGTAACTCAGAGTGCGCCTCGAGCACTCGACAGCGTAGGCTTCCTGCGTCGTTCGGCGTATCTCTGTCAATATTTTCTTGAGTTTCGTGCAAAATTTAATGCAGATATGTTGCTCCTATAATCCTGCCACCTTGAAATTCGCAAACTGTGCTACACAATGTTCTACTCAATACAGCATTGAACAATAAATAACAGATACACAATAACGAAACATCCAGCAGTTACACATTCAACGCAGACGTGTGCAGGTAAGCTAACGGCATTTAACTCCAGCTGTCGACTGCGCTCAACGGAAGTTTCGGAATTCTTTTAACAGTCCTCATAATTTAGTTGCTTCTCTGTAAGGATCTGTCTTGAGCAAAACACTGCTTTTTGTTTTTATATATCCATACATGTTTCGCTACAGCTATAGCAGCTTCAGTAGATCCTTTTTGATGCTTTAAAATTGAACAACAGAAACGTATTTTTTAATTTTTTACTTTTATAAGTTATTAAAAGTTTGTACTATTAATTAGAAATGTGTGGCAAGAATTTCGTATATGTGTGTATGCCTTGTCTGGCGTGTTGACATAGTTATGTTTTCCTACATTGTATAGGTCTTCGTTGACAGTATATTACCTGCGACTATATGACACTTATATAGAAAACTGTTTTTATCGAAATATTTTATCTGCTTGTTAGTTCCAGTAATACTTGATTTTACTTGAATGTCATCCCTGTCTGTGTGTTCAAATGTTTGTAGAGCTTATGGGACTTAACTACGGGGTCATCAGTCCCTAAACTTACAAACTACTTATGAATTAGCTAATACTAAGGAAGGCACAAATATCGATGTCCGAGGGGGGATTCGAACCCACGACCGTAATGGCCGTGCAGAGTGTGACTGGCGCGTCGCAGAACGCTCGACCACCGCGACCGGCGTCTGTGTGTTTATTTGTTTGCTAATGGACTATGTATAACATACATTAGTTTGTGTCTTCATTGGCAGAGTGGTAAAGATGCTACAACTGTAGCCAAACTTTTATGGGAATATAAAAACAAAACTCAGTGTTTTGCTCAAGGCAGATCATTATAAAGAAGCATCTAAATATTTATAAAGGAAACACAGATCAAAAGGGCTTTAACATCAAGTTAAGACTTCATACAATAAAGTTTAACACTAAGTGTAGTGGTTCCTAGCGTAGAAGAATATATCTCCTGAGGACAACAAAATAATTTTCTGCGGGGTAAACACAAACGAGTATAACTGTATTTCACTCATGAAACTAATTCACCTACCTAGTAAGTGGGAGGTCCCGGGTTCGAATCTCGGCCACCATATATTTAATACCTTTGTATGTATTCCAATAAGTCTACTCACTACTTTGCAATCGGATACCGTGACCACAGAACGGCGGCGACGTCACTGGTACCACTCCCACGATGTTCGAGGTCGTAGCCTTGAACTGCACTTCTTCCGTGCGTCTTTCTGATTTAATGCTTGGCCTGTGTCAGATTTTGATGGACTCTCCCCTGGGCCGTCTTCCCGGGCAGTTTCCCCTGCCGGGAGTTTCGCGCCTCCCACGGCCAGAGTTGCGGCTGCGCTGGCGCTGGCGCTGGCGTGGGTTAGCGACCTCGGCCGGGGAAACGGGTCGCGGCTGGAGCCTTGTGAGGGTTTGGCGCGGCGCGGCCTGCGGCGTAAACAGGCCGTGGCCCACATGCCTCCCTCCCCGCCTCTCCTTGCGCCGCGCGACACCTCGGTAGTCGCTTCCGCGTCGACGGCCGTCCATTCCGGCCCAGGGACCACAAAAAGAAGGAAAGAAGCGAGGTTACCGTTTAACGTCCCGTCGACATGGTTGTCGTTAGAGACGGGTCGCTACTACCGCACAGCTGCCAACTATTAGGAATTAGAATTTACGGAGTTACGGGGAATTTGTTAAAAATTACGAAAATAAGACAATTTGCGAATGTTCCTACGTTTGTAAACCTACTTGACCAAATCGCTATGGTCATCAGTCCATGTACTTACAAACTACTTACACCAACTTACCTTAAGGACAACAAACACACCCATGCCAGACAGAGGACTCGAACCTCCGGCGGAAACGACGGCCAGTGCGTAGCTTGACGCCTTAGACAACGCGACCATTCCGCGCGTTTGGCATTTTGCGATCTGACGTTTAAAAAAATCGGTAAAGGTACTGTTTGTATTTTGTTAATTATGATGCTAGTTAAAGTCTTGTAGATAGCCGCAGTGGAGTAGCCGAGCGGTCTAAAGCGTCTCGCTGCGGAGCGCGCGGTTGTTCGCCGTGGAGGTTCGAGTCCTCCCTGTGGCATGGGTGTGTGTGTTTGTCCTTAGGTTAGTTTAGCTAGGTATGAGTAGTTTATAAGCTACGGACTGATGACCACGGAGTTTGGTCCGATAGATCTACAAACATTTGAAACATTTTCTTATAGATAGCAATTATTTCTTTCCAATGTACGTAGCAAACTGTAGTAAATGTTAACGATGGCATTTTTCGCAGAAAGAAAAAAAATGCGTAACCGTTTGTAAAACTAAGCGATTTAAGTATTGTGGTTATCAGTCCCTAGGCTCACAAACTACTTAAACTATAGACAAAATACATCGACGCTTGAGGGAGGACACGAATCTCTTATGGCGAGCAACCGCGTGCTCCGCAGCAAGGCGCCTTAGAGCGCTCGGCCATTCCACCGCGGCTCGCTGGAACAAGTCCCGTCTATTCGCCCCCTCCTCGCGTATCAAAATCCCTATCATCCGTAAATTCTTTCGTCTTTAACTGTCCACATGTTTTACCAGACGGCAAAAGTTAACCAATCCGTTGCCGAAGAGAAATTCTTTCACTGAGTTTTCCACGTATACTAGTTGCAATAGCAGTGTTGTACATCTACAATAAAATATGAGTGATGAAATTTCGGCTGTTAGTGACATTTGCCTTCTGTGGTTTTATTTGTCGTATTAAAATCCTAAAACATTGTCTACAGTGTTAGCTGTTAATGATTTTGTTATTTCAGAAATGCAATAAATTAGTCGCTCGTTTATTTCTTCGGCAACTGTTAATAGCTTCCGTAAAAACAAGCTTGACCCATATGGTGATGCGAAATTAAACAGTGTAAATGATGACTGAAGTAAAAAAGATCAAAGCTCCTGTAGATGTTCCAAGTACAAGTGGTCATGGATTTACTTATGTTGGCAGTACTGAAAAAGGAAGCGAAGAAATGGATGATTAGAATAAAAAAGCGAGCACTGCAAAAAATTACCTAAGCACTGTTTCAAGTTCAGACAGTAATATTGCGAAACACCAAAGTCTTTATCCAGTGAAAGACATCGTAATAAAAAGGTGTAAGACTGAACAAAAATTACAGATAAGTTTCTAATGCACCCTTGATATTTCCGAAAACTATTTTTATTTCATTTTATTTTATTTTATTTTATTTTATTTTCACCTAACCTTATTCCTCTCATGGCTGCTTTTATACTAAATAGTCATTGTAAGGAAGTCTTTCCTGAAGGCATTTGTGTGGAGTGTTGCCTTGTACGGGAGTGAAACTGGACGATAAACTGCGCGGACAGGAAGAAAATAGAGGCTTCCGAAATGTGGTGCTACAGAAGAATGCTGGGTAGATCGCATAACTAATGAAAAGGTACTGAACAGAATTGGTGAGAAAAGAAATTTTTGGCATTCCTTGACTAAGAGAAGGTATCGCTTGGTAGGACACATTCTTAGAATGTTCAAATGTTTGTAAATCTTATCGGACCAAACTGCGTGGTCATCAGTCCGTAGCTTACAAACTACTTAAACCTAGATAAACTAACCTAAGGACAAACACACACACCCATGCCCCAGGGAGGACTCGAACCTCCACGGCGAGCAACCGTGCGCTCCGCACCGAGACGCTTTAGACCGCTCGGCTACTCCACCGCGGCACATTCTTAGACATCCAGGAATCGTAAATTTAGCATTGGAGGGAAGTGTGTGGGGTAAAACTCACAGAGGGAGACCGAGAGACGCATATACGAGGTGCGTCCAGAAAGTAAGTTCCGTTTGGTTATATAAAACGAACGGGTACAGATACAGAAAAAAATATTGATTGTACAAAAATCTACAACTGTTAAATTACTTTTCTACATAGTTTCCGAAATTTTGTAGGCAATTGTCATAGCATGGCACAAGGTTTTGTGTGCCTTTTTCATAGAATATTGCCGCCTGTGTATTCAACCATGTGGTAACATCTCCTTTCAGCTCAGCATCATCGTTGAAGTGTTGTCCACCAATGACAGATTTTAGGAGTAAGAAGAGGATTGCTGTCAAAAGATTTTTTTTTTTTTTATTATTTCTTCATGATAATGCCTGACCTCACACACTGAATGTGACCAAACAATTCTTACGGAAATTTCGATGGGACCTGTTTGATCATCCTCCATACAGCTCGGACCTCTCTCCTAGCGACTTTCATCTCTTCTTACATCTAAAATCTGTCCTTGGTGGTCAACACTTCAACGATGATAAAGAGCTGTTACCACATGGTTGAATACAAAGGCGGCAACCTTTTGTGAGGGATGCATGCAAAACCTTGTGGCACGCTATGACAAGTGCCTACAAAATTTCGGCAGTTATGTGGAAAAGTAGCTTAAGAGTTGTTGAATTTTGTGCAATAAAAATTTCTGCTGCATCTGTGTACAATTTCATTTTATTACCAAACGGAACTTAGGTTCTGGACGCGCCTCGTAGTAAGCAGATTCAGATGTATGTGGGTTGCCGTTCTTATGAGGAGATGAAAACGCTTGCTCAGAATAGAGTAGGGTGGAGAGCTGCATCAAACCAGTCTCCGGACTGATGATCATAACAACAACAGTCATAATGATAGTTAACATCCGCGGCCGCCGGACCTTCTACGAAGAACAGTAGCGGGGAGGTGGAAGTAAACCGTGGTAATAAGCGGACAACTCAGTAACACCAACGAAAAGCGCAGCACTAGCGCGCGCAGGCTCGGCGAGGGCGAGAAAAGAAAGGAAGGTCGGCGCACAGCTGAGCCGCGGTGTCCCGGCAAAGATCAAGGCGCCGCGCCACCCAGCAGCCGGCCGGCCGCACCTGCCGCCGAGCCGGTTAGCGAGCCTTCTGCGACCGGAGCTACAACACAAACACTACATCTACATGCGATACTCTGCATATCACATTTAACTGCCTGGCACAGGGTTCATCGAACCACCACTATACTATTTATCTCCCACTCCATTCTCCAATAGCGAGCGGGAAGAAAGAACACCTGAATCTTTCCGTTCGAACTCTTATTTCTCGTATTTTATTCTGATGATCATTTCTACCTGTGTAAGAGGGAGTCAACAATATAGTTTCGAATTCGGAGGAGAATGTTGGCGATTGTAGTTTCGTAAGTAGCCCACGCCGCAGTGATAAGCGCCGTTGTTGTAATGATTCCCAACCCAGATCCTGTATCATTTCCGTAACGCTGTCTCCCCTGTATCGTGACAATACGAAACGAGCTGCCCTTCTTTCGACTCTTTCGATGTCCTCCGTCAAATCCACCTGATACGGATACCACACTGGACAGCAATACTCCAAAAAAGGACGGACAAGCGTAGTGTATGCAGTTTCTTTAGTAGTTATGTTGCATCTTTTAATGGTTCTGCCTATAAAACGCAGTCTTTGGTTCGCCTTTCCCACGACATTATCTACGTGTTCTTTCCAGTTTAAGTCTGTAGTAATAGTAATTCCTGGGTATTTTGTGGAGTTTACGGCCTTCACATTTGATTGATTTATCTTGTAAACAAAGTTTAACGGATTTCTTTTCGTACTCATGTGGACGACTTCACACTTCTCATTATTTAGAGTCCATAGCCAATTTTTACACCAAACTGGTATCTTATTTAGATTGTTCTGCAGTTGGTTTCGGTCTTCAGATGACTTTACTAGACGATAAATGACGGCGTCATCTGCAAACAACCTAAGAGAGCTGCTCAGATTTTCCGCTAAATCGTTTATGTAAATAAGGAACAGCAGAGGACCAATAACACTACCCCGTGGAACGCCCGATATCACCTCTGTTTTAGTAGATGCCTTACCATCGATTTTCTGCGAACTGTGTCCTCTCTGACAGGAAATCCCCTATCCAGTCGCAAATTTGGGGCGATATACCATAACCACGCAATTTAATTAAAAGCCGTTTGTGAGGTACGGTGTCAAAAACCTTATGTAAGTAAAAAAAAAAAAAAAAAAAAAGAAAAGAAAAAGAAAAAAACGGAATCGATTTGCGAACCCTTGTCGATAGCATCCATCACTTCGTGTGAATAAAGAGCTAGTTGTGTTTCGCATAAACGATATTTTGTAAATCCGTGTTGACCTTGGGTCAATAGATCATTCTGTTCGAGATAATTCATAATATTTGAATACAGGATATGTTCTAAAACCCTGCTGCAAATTGATGTCAATGAAATATGCCTGTAGTTTCTAAGATGTTCTCAACATTAACACGATATTTATTTGTTGGTAAGAAAATGGCCCACCACTGGCTTTGAGAAATGTGCAATTCTTCGAGGAACAGATTCGTAAAGCGTGTCTATAATTTCCAACAGAATTTCAAAATGTTCAAATGTTTGTACAGCTTATGGAACTTAACTACGGGGTCATCAGTCCCTAAACTTACAAACTACTTATGAACTAGCTAACACGAAGGACGGCACAAATATCCATGCCGGAGGGGGGGGGTCGAACCCCCGACCGTAGTGGCCGTGCAGACCGTGACTGGCGCGCCGCAGTCCCCTCGGCCACCGCGGCCGGCCAACAGAATTTCATCTATTATTGTGGCAAAACATCCGCCAATTACTCCAAAGATTTTGGAGCTGCAGATTTCGTTCTCGCCCATAAACGCTTCGGTTATGTTGAGACATGGCGACTTTATTGTTCAGAGACGTTTGATAATTTTCTGATGCTGTACAAAGCACGCCTTAAAGATTCTGGTTGTGTGATGGCGCGTTATCATTTTGGAATATGATACAGTTTGTTAGCAGTAATTCGCAGTAAGTTGAGATGTTTGTAAACCTATTGTACCAAACTGCTATGGTCACCAGTGTCTAGACTTACAAACTACTAAAACTAACTCATACTGAGAATAAAAGACACACCTATGCCAGAGGGAGGACTCAGCCGCCCAGTCCATACATTCTGGCTTTGAGATCAGCTGCAACTCTTTGAGGAACTAAATCCTAATGTGTCTATAGTTTTTTACAGAATGTTATCCTGTTCACGTTGTTTTCAGGTGGCGGTCTATTTTGAACAAATCATTCTTGTGCCAAAGCTGTAAAATACTTTTATTTGTTTTGTTCGACCGGTTTCGGCAATTGCTGCCATCAACAGGCAATCAACAAAATATTTTACATCAAAGCCAACAAGATAATATTTTTACTGAGTACAGGAACATCAAATTTACAGTAAATATTGCGGTCGATTGTAAAAAACTGTTCATTTTACATCATGTAGTAAGTATTTCTTTATTTAATCCTTACTAAGCGATATAGTTAAGCGATACTAGGTCTCAAAGCAGTCAATAGTAACGAAAGACTGACATAATACAAATGGAGAACTTGCTATATTTCATGTTGTCGGTTTCATATTTGCTAGTCACAAAACGTGATGGTATATTTTCTACAACAAATACGTAGTGTAATTACACTAATATTACATATCCTGGTAACATAAGTATACAATAACGAAATATCAGTACTGTGTAATACATCGGGCACACTATAGGACAGTCGTAAGCATATCGTCCAAAAACGTTTTAAGACCAGAAATGAACTGCAATGTAATGTGTTCGAGTGCAAAAGAAACTGATTATGATTATATTCGCATGCTCGGCGCGTACTTTCGTACACAAGAGTTTGTTGCAGACTGTGTACTACAGCAAGTATCAAAATATAAGTCTTCCAGAATCTGATTTGCTAATGTTAACAGCTATTTGGCTGTTTATTTGTAACCACGCGTCTACCAGTGGCGGCTACTCCTTGAGGACTCTGGGGCGGCGCCCTCCCAAAAATATCCAACACGGAATACGTACCAATCGTTAATCACAAATCGACTTGAATAATTTTCGTGTAGCAGCAGCCCGTGTAAGTGAATGACTAATGTTTTTAGTCTAGGTAGTCTGCCAGCAAGGCACACCGAATGTTTTCGGAATGGACTGACTGTCGGACTCTACGCGATCCGTCCGCGCCGTGTAAAGGCAGGCTACGGGAGCTTGGGGTGAGTGGGGGTACTGGGGGTTGGGTGGGGGTAGAGTGCTGAACCGGGCCGCTTAGGACGGCGTCCGCGCCAAGGGCGCGAAATATACAAAGGCGCACCGGCACCGGTCAGGAAGTTTGTAGCAGGTGCAGTGCGTGTGATACTAGTGTCGTTGTTGTGAAGGTGCGTGTTGTTGCCTGTTTTTCTAGTTCCCTATTTAGAATGAATAATATAAATAGCGTTAACTACATTTTAACATTTGGTAGTGAAAAACTGACTTTTGAAGGAAAGTTGGAATTAAAAACGTTAGGACCACCGAGACCTGATTTGAACATTGTACAGACACAAAATGCGTGCAGAAGCAAAAGTAGTTTCACTAGAAAATTTAATCCTGCTTTATATAAACACACCAATATATAAGCTTACCATTGGTATTACTACATTTGTTGGTGACAGTCTTCTAATTTCAGTAACATATGTTTGTCGTGACGAAGCATTTGTGTTCTCTGAACACTTACTTATATAGTTACACACACAACGAATTTACTTCTTAGTTTATATTATTTTAAGGTAACAGTTTTGGGTCTCTTGTGAAATCTACTGAAATGGAGTTAAGAGGTTTTCATTGCCTGCAGAAAATATTAAAAACGACATATTTGTGCGTAAATTTGTTCGTATTTTGGTATAGGAGGAAAAAGTCGTGTTAGATGAAGGGTTAAATTACGTAAGTAGCTAATAAAATTAATGCTATATTCTCTCCGTTCAAGAAATGTTCTTAAGGGACAAAATGTCGTGTACAATTGAAGAGACATGCCGCCCCTCCTAATAAATAGCCCACCAGCCGCCACTGGCGTCTACTTATTCGAAGCCGTACAAACGAGTAAAGCATATCGGTATGTGAGTCTATATAAATTTTGTGAAATTGAAGTACGAAACTAAGAATGTACTGAATGATCTTCAATGAATTGACATTGTAATAAGTTGTACTCTTTATACAACTGCATACTGCACTTATATTGTGTAAATTATATTTCATTCCAAAGAAGCAAAATTAGTAAACTTTTGAAGAAGCTACGTATTCTCCAAAATAGGAAGCAGGCAAATTATTTAATAAAAATAGATCGAAACACGGATGACAGAAAGGCAGTGCGTGAATCTATGAATAATTTCTGAAGCATTATCAGAGAAGCACACCCTAACTCAAATTGTTGCGGTACGTGAAAACTATCAGTGGAGAATAATAAGTGTATACAGATACTCATTTATCTAGATAAGAACCGTGTTTCGCTTATTTAGGGACGTCGAGGAAATAGTTGACTGATATTATAATAGCCGACCGCAGTGGCTGAGCGGTCTGCGACGCGCCAGTCACAGTGTGCACGGTCGCTACGGTCGGGGGTTCGAATCCCCCCTCGGGCATAGATGTTTGTGTCGTCTTTAGTTTAAGGTAGTTCATAAGTAGTTTGTAAGTTTAGGGACTGATGAGCCCGCAGTCAAGTCCCTTAAACTTAACGAACATTGTGATTATATAACATTATAACAGTGGTGTTGAGAAAATCTCAAATATCTAAAGCAGAATAAAGCCCCAGGGTCCAACAGGGGTCATTCATAGTTTATACAGAATCTCCGCCGGATTTAATCCCCATCTCTAGCATAATTTCCCGTGGATACTTTGAGCAAGGATTTGTTCCTAGTGATTAATAAACAGACAAGTTACACTCCTCCATAAGAAGCAGTCATATTAGTAGAAGACACCTCAGAAAATATTAAGTAAACTGCTATTTCAGTAGTAATCATACAACCGTTGATATATTTAAAGTCACTGTGATATAAGACAGTCAATTCCTCGACCACGATTTTTATCCAGGTGTGCACCTCTTCGTCCGAAACATACCGATGGTCATGAGTGTCTCTCTTCAGGACTAAAAAAAAAAAAAAAAAAAAAAAAAAAAAAAAAAAAAAAAAAAAAAAAAAAATTGAATGAATGATAGGGATAGCATGGGGATAAATCTGACTGTATGGAGCATGTGTAACGGCTTCCCAGCCTTGGAAAAATGTAAGAGGGCTGTTACAGAATGATGCAATTTTTTGTTACCTTTGTGAACAAATCAAATGTTCAAATGTGTGTTTTTTAAGCTTATGGGACTTAACTACGGGGTCATCAGTCCCTAAACTTACAAACTACTTATCAACTACCTTATACTAAGGACGGCACAAATATCTGTGCCCGAGGGGGGGGATTCGAACCCCCGACTGTAGTGGCCGTGCAGACCGTGACGGAGCGCCTCAGTCCCCTCGGCCACCGCGGCCGGCCTTTTGTCAACATTTCGGGAGGAGTTTGAATCACAGACACCACTCTCTGGGTAAGCTCTTAGACATTCTTTTATACAGCAGAAATATCGTAAAGTAGTGGTTAAGATTTTACGATTGTCGTGAAGTGTCGAAGCTCTGAAGATGCTACGAGTGGATCAAAATGTTAAAGACTTTCTCTTACTTCTCAGCATACTTTGCAAATCGAAAAAAAAAAAAAAAAAAAAAAAAATAGATTTCCGGATTATATTTTTGACATAGTTTATAGCGGTGCAAAAAGCTCAGAAATACGATAACATTTGGAATGTGCTGCTCCACTAGCAAGTACACACTGGTTCTGAGGTATGTTTACGCGCCAGCTGTTAACGCTAGGCTGTGCGCTGCCATGCGGCAAGTGGCTGGAGCGCCGGCTAACGGGCGTGCGAACGCCGCGCCGGAGCAGGAAGTGCGGCGGCGCTGCGTGGGCGGCAGTCGCTGACGTCGGCCAGCCGCCGCCTCGTGGGCTGCCGCGACAGCCGACCAACCTGGCCAAGCAGTTTTCTTGTGATACCGTAAACACTCCTGCAGTGCGGTACCCAGGAAAATTGGCTGCACGAGTAAGTCCTTTATAGGCGAGCTACACCTTCCGAATTCTGCCTGCAAACTTACAGTTTGAGGAGTCAGCGAATCGGTCTATTGTGGAGAGCTGCATCAAACCAGTCTCCGAACTGAAGACCACAACAACGACAACAACAACAACTGAATACGGATAACGACGTAAAATGGGGGGGGGCGGGGCGGATGGGGGGGGGGCGAAAAGAAGTCCAAAAACAGTGCTTTGCGCATGCTCTAGTTCCGAAGAGCGAATGTTGCCTACTCTAGAGGTCTTCACAGCTTCAGCTTGGTGTTTACATAGTCAAACAGGTAACAGTATCTATCGAGATTCATAGCAGCTTAACTCACGTAACATTTATTTTTGCTTTATCAAAATTTAATGATAGTCCATTTGCTGAGAACCACTTAATGGTTTTCTGAAAGACGTCGTTTACAATTTCCTAAGTTAATTCTTGTCTGTCACGTGTGATAACTACACTTGTATCATCAGCAAAAAGAACCAGCTCTTCATCTTCATGACTATAGAATGGAAAGTCATTAATATACAGGGTGTGCCAGCTATCTTGTCCACCCAAAATATCTCTGGAACAATAACAGCTATTGGAAAACGACTTTCACCAGTATAAATGTACGGCTGGGGCCCATGAATGTACATATTTGGAAACATTCTAAAACGAAAGCAAATGTGTTTTTTTAACACAAACTTATGTTTTTTTATGGACACCCTATTTTTTTTTCTTCAGCAATCCATAGCATGAGAAATCAGATAAAAAATGGCGTCGATTGCATCGCAATATTCCAATTACATCCCGAGAAATTGCGACGCGAAGTTGACGCTTGAAATACGCGAAACGCGCGGCTAGCGCACGCCCTGAGGCTCAGGCGTGAACCCCATGCTGCTCAGAACGAGCGCTAGCCGCGCGTTTCGCGTATTTCAAGAGTCAACTTCGCGTCGCAATATCTCGGGATGTAATTGGAATATTGCGATGCAATCAACGCCATTCTTTATGTGATCTGTCATACTATGGGTTGCCGAAGAAAAAAATATAGGGTCACCATTTAAAAAAAAAAAGGTTGTGTTAAAAACCACATTTTCTTTCGTTTTAGAATGTTTCCAAATATGTACATTCATGGGCCCCAGCCGTACATTGATACCGGTGAAAGTCGTTTTCCAATAGCTGTCATTGTTCCAGAGATATTTTGGTTGGACAGGACAGCTGGGACACCCTGTATATTAAGAATAGCAAAGGGCCTAAGACCGAACCTTGTGGCACCCCATTTTTAATTGTTTCCCAGTTTGAGGAGTCAGCGAATCAGTCTTCTTCTTCTTCTTTGTCTTTGCATGTTATGCGAACTACTTACGTCAACTTTCTGCAGTCTTCCTGTTAAGTATGATTTAAACCATTTGTACACTGCCCCATTCAAACCACAATACTTTAGTTTTTCTAGAAGAATGCCATGATTTACACAATACAAGCTATACTGTACAGTCGTAGTGTCTTGAGAGTGGGTCAGGCCTCACATCGCTAATGCAGGTGGTACTCCACCAGATCTATCAGGTGGTAGGTGGAGACGGCTCCCCCCCCCCCCCCCCAGTACCAGTTCTCCGCAGGGCCCCGGATGCTCGCCGCCCCCGGTATCCCTCTGGCAGGTCGGCAGTGGGCGGCATCGGGGCCGTGGCAGGCGCGGCCGGGTTTCGCTGCTCCTGCTGCTGCTGCGGCACCCCTCACTGCTGCAGTAGGTCGCGGCGGACCGCCGCCAGCCATAACGGGCTGCCGTACCCGCAACAAGTGCGCACCGCGTACCAGGTGTCCTGACAGTGCCGAAGAGGAGAACCACTCACAGAAGGTGACCTCGTGCAAAGGCCGCTTGTGGTCCAGAGGAAAGCAACACCACCTAACCCTCTCTTCACGGCTTACGGGGATTACCAAAAATATCGAAGCACCGTGACAAATGAAGTTTGTGTGACGTACTCTAGTATTTGACCGCGGACGGCACGAGGGCGGTGTCCTCAGTACCAGTGGCGTAACTATGGGGGGGGGGATGAGGGGGGATAGAACCGCCGCCCCAGAACCCGAAAAGAAAAAGAAAGAAAGAAATCGTATAACAGCAATCCGGTAAAGGTAAAGATTGGAAACTTGGGGTGTTTTACCATAAGCTTTCACTGGATCGGAGTGAATTAGTTTCTTCAACGGTAGTGGTAGATGGTAGTCTGTCTGTAAACAGACTAAAATTTTGCTTGTCAAGCATGTCTATCCCCCCCTCCCCAAAGCCAAGTGCTAGTTACGCCACTGCTCAGTACGTTGGAGCTAACAAGGGTAGGACGCCTACTCGTCATCGCCGAATTCGTCCAAATTATGATACCTGTAGGGGGTGGTGAAGCATGGAAGTGCCTCAATCGAGAGCTCCAGATGGGCAATCTATAAGGAAATAAGGGGAATTTTGATACGGATCTCTCATATGCAGTGTATCAATTGTCCCTGTGACAGTAAGTTTAACAAGCGGTGTTTGGCTTAGCGATCGCGCTCGGCCAGAGGGCTCCACTCCCTCGTAAAAATTAAAAAAAAAAATTGAAACTGGGTCAAAAAACCCAATGAACAATATAGAACAAAGACGAACGACGGCAAAGGACAGATCTATCTGAAGGGGAGAACGGGTATATATATATATATATATATATATATATATATATATATATATATATATATATATATATATATTGCTTCTTGGCAATGCGCACACTACTGACATCACAATTAACCGCAACATTATATATGTTATTTTGTATTTATATGTGCACAACATCAGATAGGTATGCCAGACGTTTTATTTGTTTATCTCAGTCGAAATACTCGTTGCAGTACTTTTTCCCCCACCTCCTCCGCAGTTGCACATATACAGTTTGTGTATAGGTTAGGTTACCGACTTTTGCAACTGTAAATTAGTCTACTTGAGACCAGATGCGTTCAGCTTTATTTTAACGCATCTTCAGTGGTCAAGGTGGTTTTCCCCCCTCTTCATGTGTTTCTTGAAGCGCATTGCCTCTAACTGTCATTACTTACAGTTACACTTTTTTGACAAAAGACAAACGGAGCCCGCCAGGCTTTGGAGGGGTGAATTTTCGACAACTTTAATAAAAAAAAGTGTAATTGTAAATAGTGACAGCAAGTGGCAATGTGCTACAAGAAACGCATGAAGAGGGGGCAAAACCACTTTGACCACTGAAGATGCTTTAAAATAAAGCTGAACGCATCTGGTCTCAAGTAGACTAATTTACAGTTGCAATAGTTTGTAACCTAACCTAAACAAACTGTTTGCAATGTCACGTATAAAAGATTTACATTTGTTTCTTCTCTTTCCATGTTGCCAGTATCAGTTCACGTATGACCGAACCCTAGAACACCAAGGGTCGAAAATGGTGTGCGTGAAACGAACGGATATGAACAAAGTAATACACTCCTATACACCACAATATGCTACGAGCCTATCAGGAAAACCAATAGCCACATACAAATGTTTTCGTCACTTCTTCAAAATTTGGTAAAATCACAACAGACTTACACAAAAAATATTTAACTGATGTGGTAAAGCCCTGCGTGCAAGAGATAAATGTCTTCTGTTGATTGACTCGTGGGGAGGACAGACAAATCAACAAATACACGACGAACTCTCGCCAGTCTGTCAGCTTCCAGTATCAAAGTAATTCCCCCCAAATGTACGCCACCTGATCACCGCCCAATGATCACCGCAACTGCAACGACTTCCTAAGCACTCCTCCCGTCAGACACAAATTTCCAGCTTTGCCCACAGTACTCAAACTCGTAGTGACTACGTACTAATTCCCGTATGAGAAAGGGCTCCAAACTTGCCCACCCCTCCCCACTAACGAAAGTATCATTGCCTGTTACTGGCATAAATGGCGTCTATTCCGAAAGAACTGACATCACTTCTGATCCTGCAGTTGTTATTGGTTTCATATTCACAGAATATATGACTTCAATTGCGAATGGGCAAAACTGAAAATGTGTACCCAGCCGGGACAGGCAATCATCCTTTCGTTAGTGGGGAGGGGTGGGCGAGTTTGGAGCACTTAATCTTACGGGAATTAGTACATAGTGACTACGAGTTTGAGTACTGTGGCCAGGGTAAAGCTGGAAATTTGTGTCTGACGGGAGGAGTGCTTAGGTAGTGCTTGCAGGTGCGGTGATCACTGTGTCCCCAGTGGTGTAGGGGTCAGCGCAACTGCATAGAAAGTAGGAGATCCGGGTTCGAATCCCGGCTGGGCACACATTTTCAGCTTTGCCCATTCGCAGTTCAAGTTAAAAATTTTGTGAATATGTATCCCAATACATCTGTATGATCGAATGCGTGCCATAATCAGCACCTCCATTGCCGCCCATGAAGGCTACACTACGTACTACTGTGTTTCAGCTTGAATGGACACTTATCGATATGGTGTCTGTTCTTTCTCCTACGTCCGAAAGAACAGACATTATATCGATAACAGTATATATCCCCCCAGCAGGCAGTTCACAAATTCCGTGCGTACGCATTTATACTCTCGATCCTTGCGGGAATCCAGTGTAGACTGCGAGCAAGTGGAATGAAATGGCCAGGGGCACTACCATCGTATGTGCTACAAAAATTTTTGTAAATCTATCGGACCAAACTGCGTGGTCATCAGTCCGTAGCTTACAAACTAATTAAACCTAGGTAAACTAACCTACGGACAAACACACACACACACCCATGCCCCAGGGAGGACTCGAACCTCCACGGCGAGCAACCGCGCGCTCCGCAGCGAGGTGCTTTAGACCGCTTTTTTTTTTTTTTTTTTTTTTTTTTTTTTTTTTTTTTTTTTTTTTTTTTTCATCTGGTAGATCTATGGTTCGCGGTCGTTTGTTCAGTTTGTTCGTGGTCGCTCGTTGCACGGTTGGCTCAGCTTTCTTATTACAGAGGGCGTTTAGCCCCCTGACCGGGCGCGCTGAGCCACGGCGCCCGGCGACCGCTCGGCTATTGTGCTACAACTTGAAGATTTGGGCAGGAAGGGAAGTGTGCCTGGATAGTCTAATTGGTTAAGTCGACCGCTGGCCCGAAGCAGGAAATCCGGGTTCCAATCCGGGTCCAACAAAAATTTTCAACCTTGCTGTTGAATTTATTTCAATGCCCTGGAACGCTCGAAATGTTTCGCTATTTCGAAACCGTTGAATCGATACGGCGTACATAATTGTCGCTTGACCTTGCGTGTACAGTGCTCCCTCCAGTCTAGCAGCTGCCTCTGTTATGGGGGTGGCCTGCAGCAGTGGGTGGTAAACACGCAGTGACGTCAGCTGGCGCGGCGGCAGCGGCAGCGGGGAACCAGGAAGTGGCCCATCACTGGCAGATAGCTGGCTGCCTAACGGGAACCCGGCCCGGCCCGGCGCTGCCGGCCGGCCTAGCGCATGCGCACACGCCGACACCCAGGCCGAAACGCGCGCGCCGCGCTCCAACCACGCGCTTCTGCTGCTGCAGGGCGCAGAGAGCTACTGTCACTACGGTTACATGCAGCACATCTTCCGGAAGACGAAAGCCGAATTTCGTAAACGGTATTTCGCTCTCGTGTTTATATTTTATAACCTGAAGTGGACTTCCTAGCCCACTTGATATGGCGCATGGAAAAACAGCCGATTCAATTCCTGATTTAAGTCAACACAATCGCTGTTTTTATCTACTTAAAACCGCTTTGTAAAAAGTGAATGACCAGAATCGATTTTGGAGTTTTTACATGACCAAACAAACGCGGATTTGGGAAATCGGTTTTCTAAATCAGTTTTTGGGAGACCATGTAAACGGAGAGTGTGTTGTTTAATGGGTCGAAAAGACTCATCTGATTTCGCAGAAACTTTATCTTGTACGTAAATGGAAAAACAATTTTCGCTTAATTTTAATTTACGCATCCACACCGTATGTTCTTTCCAGCCTCTGTTGAAAGTTACTGGTTAGTTGGTTGGGGATAACTTTGGCTCTTTCTAGCGTATAGTCGTATAGTGGATAGTATCATATCAGTAAAGGCCTTCGTACTGATCTAGAACAACTCTATTTCGCTGCCGTGAAGGAACGGTCGTGCACTGTAGGCGCTTTGTTGTGGAGCTCCCCGTCGGAGGTTCGAGTCTGGGAGGCGTGCGTGTGTGCGTGCGTGCGTGTGAGTGAGTGAGTGAGTGAGTGAGTATATGAATGTGTGTGTGTGTATGTGTGTGTGCGTAAACAAACTTTTGATTAGTCTAAGTTCGTCCACATTCTGAATGACTCCAAATGACTCTACATGTAGAGTATAATTGCTAAGACGTGAACTAATTTTAATGTAATAGTCATGGCCATATTAAGAGTCATTGGTTCGCTGTCCGATCGTTCCACATTTTCGTTCTAAGCACTGTTAAGTTACTAAATATAAGGTAGAGCAATCAACAATCTGAACACTACAGCGGTTTACTAGGTATGGTCCTGTTTGGTGGTGGTATGCTGTTGCTTTCCTGACACCTTGGAACTGACTTACCCAGCCAGTTATAGGGGAACCTACAGTTTGGCGTAGATTCCGAACCACAGTGCTAAACGATTGTTATTTATTTATTTATTTATTTTTTCTCCAGTAGTGGTCGATAAAAATAGGGATCTAATCCTCGACCTAAAGATTCGTAGTCTGACACTCTAAATATAAAATTTGTATTTAATGCAATGAAGAAGGATTTTTTAAAACAATACCCACGTTCTGTTGCCTTAACCCTCTCGATCCTATTATTGTCTTTTGTGTCTAAATCATACAGCTATTTGAAATTCCCTATTGCCTGCGCATATTATAACCGTTGTCGACAAATTCCTACAGCTCTGGCCACGTCTGGGATGATTATTCCATAAAAAGCTATTATTTTGTTGGAAAATGGAAACGTATCAACAATTTTCTAGCATTAAAATGACGGCTAGAACATCGAAACAACAACAATCCTAGGTTTTAAACAAGTAATACGGAAGCTGTTATTACGTTTTATATATTTATTTCAAAAATGTTCCAATGTATATAAAGCTATGGGACCAAACTGCAGTGGTCATCACTCCCTAAACTGACGAACTGCTTAAACTAACTTATGCTAAGGAGAACACAGACACCCGTTCCCGAGGGAGGACTTGAACCTTTGACTGGGAGCAACTGCGCACTCCGTAGCAAGGCGCCTAGAGTGTAAGGCGACCCCGAGCGTTCTTTGGAATTTCGTAATTAATTATTTAACATTTCGAGGAACTCCATGAAATAAAATTTCAGAAATTAGCCAGTTTCAATAACTATCTGCCAGCCATTGCGCTGTACTAATATTGCACCAATCCAGTCACATAACAAAGTTTGCATGAAAATCCCTCATCTCTATATCTATATATAAAAGGCTTGTGTGTGTACGTGCTGACAGACTTTTCTCCATGACCACATACTGCCACCCACTCGTGGTTGTGGTGGTAGATAGCCCTTGGTCTAATGATGTTAGTAAGTGAGTTTGGTCGCGGTGCGTGGCAGTGGGTGAGTGTGACGAGCAAAAATTCGCAAAATATGCAATAAACACTCTTAGGTAAAGCTATATACTCTGTGACTTACGAACTTTACGGTACGAGTCAAAATCTGTTTATTCTTTCAATCGTCAGACAATGCGGTCCTTTCAGACTTTAATAACGACGAGGAATATCAAATACGCAGTTTTTTTAAATAGATCACATGTTTCCGTCGACCACACATTACCGACTATGAACAGAGACCAAAAAAAAAAAAAAAAAAAAAAAAAAAAAAAAAAAAAAAAAAATCCAGATAGACTCAAAGATAAAACTACTCGTGGATCATTGATCACTGTCGTGGAAGCTTGGTGGAAACACAGACATACATTAATGAATGTCTCTTAGGCCATAGATATTGATATGCCTGTGCCAGTAAGCTCACTGGTCTGTGCTAATCAGTGATCTCTGATACACATAGCCGCGACACTCTCTGCTGGGAAAGGTGTTATCGTTTGACAACTGGGTCAGGAAAAACTATGCCTCGTAGTCCTACTCATATCCCGGTGGCTTCCTGTGATAATGTTGAATAACGAGAATCATGTGACATCGGCATAAGGCAATCGCATGACACGCAAATATTTTGTCGTGAAATCAAGCATACAACAGGAACAGCAGTATTTATCTACACTCTATGTGGTTCGGTCATCTTTGCAACGATTTTAAATCGTGTTATTGATGTTGCCAACATAAAAACACGAGGCCGCCAGGATAGAAAGTACAATTCTACTGAATCAGATACATCCGTTGTTGTTACATCTCATTATAACCAGCACTGTCAAGCCAAACTCTTTTGTATAGAGTCTCATGATTCACACAGTCTTACAATTCATTCCAAATTCCTATGCAAGAAGATATTTGTGAAAACTGTTACAAATCAATATTCGCACTTATCCAATATCGTTTTCAGAAATGTAATTTGCCAGCCGCTTTCGGCGCTGCTGTTGCAATGTGTAACTTTATGAACACAACCTGACATTGAATTTACATTGTTCCGAAGCACGGACTTAAATTAATTTCACTCTTGGTATGAAAAATTTTGTGAACATTCATCGTTTTCGACCATGACTTCTAGTTAAATTTGACATCTTGGCTAGGAGAACTGAGTTCATTGACAGAGAGATCCAACAAGGATTGTGTTTTTGTTGATCTATGTCCGGAACCCAAAGAACCATGATATACACAGGACCTTCTTTAACAACCGTTGCGAAGCACGGGCATATAAGCTAGTTGTAGTCTAAAATCTTGAGAGAATGGTTCCAACATACGTCTACAAAACTTGCGTATACAGGCGTCCTTGTGTAAATTCACATCTCCGTTAAGACGTCTGCATGTGCAGAACGCCTTCCATTGCAGTACGCGAACTGCGGTCAGGTGCACGGTTTCCAGACTGTTTCGTGATCGGCGACAGAGATTTTAAACGCGGTTCATTGTTAACGGTGTTGACGGGACCTTTGATGGAGGCTGGCGCTCTCGGCCACGGGTGTGTAGCAGAGCGGAGCGGTGGTGGGGCGGCGACCCCTCGAGTTCCGCGTGCATGCGGGCAGAGGCAGAGGCAGCGGCAGCGGCGGCACCTGCGGAGTGTACGTAGGCTACGCGTCGATGTGGGTCGCAGCGCCGCCGGGCCGGGCCTTGGCCGCTTTTTGGCAGCGCTACCCGGACCCAGCCGCGTCCCACTGCACCAGGGGTGCGCGCTAGTTCTGGCCCCAGGGGACACTGTTGGAAGGCGAGTAAGCGAGGCAGCACATTTCTAAAGAACTAGCTTAACGCCCGCTACTTCGCGTGCGTAGGCTGGTTGGTATGCACAAGTTGTTTCCCCTTTTAATATATATTTTCATAAATATAGCTTAAGTACGTGTGCGCCTCGGTTCCACAGTGGTAGAGTGCCAGACTACAAATCCAAAGGTCGCGGGTTCGATCCCTGCCAGGTCCTCGGATTTTTATCTGACACTTTCCACTTCTTTCACCTCTGGCAGTATTGCTCAAGTGAAAAACATCGAGTGGTTCGGAACCCACGTTAAACTGTAGGTCCCCCTATAACTGGCTGGGTAAGTCAGTTCGAAGGTCGGAGGAAGGCAACGGCATACTGCCTCCAAACAGGACCATGCCTAGTAAAGCACTGTGGTGTTCAAACCAATCTTCGGATTGTTGACTGCTTTACCTTTTTAGCTTAAGTACTGTCATAATGAAATGTTGTAATACCACTTGTAGCCGCGGCAGAATGGCTGTGCGGATTGAGGCGCCATGCTGCGGTGCGCGCTGCTGTTCGCCGTCGGGGGTTCGATTCGCCCCTCGGGCATGGGTGTTTGTGTTGTCCTTAGCATAAGTTATTCTAAGCGGTCTAGCTGCGAGCTATGCTCGCAGTGCCTGCACTAAGAGTTGCCGACGAGCGACGAGCTATGCTCGCAGTGACATATAAAAATGCACAGAAAACCAAGTACGGGCTGTACTCGCAGTTCGTGAGTTCTGTTATGCAGCTTGATGGTTTAGTTACGCGAAAACGACAAAAATAGGCAGTCTGGTGTGCGAGAACCCCGTACTAACTCCCAGACCTTAAAGTGTTAAGTTAGTTTAATTAGTTTGTAAGCCTGAGGGACTGATGACCCCGTAATTCTCTTAAGATTTACAAACATTTGAGTTTACTACTTGTAACCCCCTATGGCACCCCTTAATAGTTGAATACCCCAACATTTGTCTTTTAAATTCTAACCAAGTATGCAAATATCATTTTTTGTAATTCTGGGTTCAAAATTGGCTCAGTAGCAAGGTATTTTGAAAAAATGTTTCATCCTCTATTTCACCCTTTAAATGATTAATTTTCTGAAAATACCGAAACACGCGCCTTTTTAATTCTGACCAAGAAAACATATACAATTTATGTGAAAGTAGCTTCAAAATTGCCTTAATAGTAAAGATTTTCGAAAAACATCCCCTCTCCAACCCCCTTAGATGTTGAATTTCCAAAAATACCAAAACTCGTCTTTTTAATCCTGATCAAGAGTCCATATCCTAAATTTCGTTGTTATAGCTTGAAATTTGAGTTAACAGCAACGTATTTTTAAAAAATCAATCATTCGAACCCTGAATTAAAATCCGAAATTTTGTAGTTGTAACTACAAAATTGCCTAAATAGCAACGTATTTTCAAAAAACGTTTCATCCCCTATTTCACCCCCTTACGGACGGAATATCGGAAAATCGCTTCTTAAATGTCGCCTACGGAGTAAGATCAACCCCTTCTACAAATTTATAGTTTCTGTCTTCAGTGGTTTGGGTTGGGCGATGATGAGTCTTTTCCGCGGTGTTATCTGCACGGCCAAATCACTGTGCATAGTCTTCAGCTGTTCTGTGAATTCGACAGTGATTAATTCAATGCTCCGCATTGCACTCCTCTTTGAGAAACTGTCAGGTTTGCTTTTAACACCACGCACAATGTGCTTACACATGTTACCGTTCACTACTTAACAAACTCCCCATCCGAAAAACACTTATACAGTTTAGCGACGTTATAGGCTACCTTGGAATTTGCTTTTGTACCGGTATCTTGAATCACTGATTGGAGACAGCATTATAAATAATTATTTTTGGTGGAACGACCTTTCCACGCACTCCGCAGCTATTATTTTGCGCTCTTCATTGGAAAGTTTGCAGACATATACGCTGTGTTTTGCTGTTCTCATCTGTCCACTCAGTTTACGCGAACAGCCGTGCGAAATTTGAAAATTTCGCAGGAAGTTGTCACAATCCTGTAGTTCCCAACGTTTTCTCTACCATTTCCGTGGGTCACCACGTACGGAGTTACATAAGGGTGGATTCCAGCACGCTGTGACTTCCTTTTGGCATCTTGTTGCAGAACAAAATTAACGTAATTCAAAAAATTCATTAACATAACATGTTGTAAACGAATTTTTGTAGATGACAGAGGTTGCACAGCCTTTTCTACAGTTTGTATCCTGTTTTTAAACTTCGAATGGTAGAAATCACTGACTTATCTGCTGGTAGGTTTTGTTAATAACGATCATAATTTTATAAAAGATGTCATATATTTAAGTTTCTAGGTAAAGCATTACTGGAGATAAAATCATTTATTAATGATTTTAACGGTGTTTTTATCGATGTTTTCATTGACTGACAAAAGGGCCATGGTCACTTTCTTATGGCAGTATCCTGTACAGGCCCTAGGCTATTTTTCGTAAATGTGAAGAGAAAAAAATGATCAAGTGATGGTAATGTTGGTTGCCAAAACCGGTTGTCCTGAAAAAATACTGTAATGATCTTGCTACAACGTTTGTATTCTCTTCTAGAGTATTTTAAGATCGACTCTCGATCAACATGAGGGCATTATAAAATCTATATTCATACTAAGCACAGAGAAAGACTGTTAATAGTCATAAAATATAATTTCGTGTGCCTCATTGCTCTGGTGCAAGTCTTCCAGTACGACGTCACTTCAGCCATTTGTGTCCCTAGCCTATCCCAGTTATCCAAGTGGGGAAAGGGAATCTACACCTTAACGTGGAATCAGAACCACCTGTCCTTTCTGGCAACTCCTCACATCCTTGAGAGCTGAAGGTGATGAAGTATGTTTAGCTTTCGGTGTCAAAGTAATCTACCATCCTATATCGCTTAGTAGGTTGAGGTCTAAAAAGTTTCTTCGGCATCTAATGTTACTAAAATTGCCTATCATATTGTGCTTCCTATGTATAACCTTATAGTTTCTTTTGTGGCAGTTTTGTAATAGAAGAGATAAATTTGAAATGTTTTACTCCTACAAAATGCTCAAAAATTCTTAAATTCGTGATTGGTCTTGTCACTACAATGTCTCCTGTCAAAAAATCTAGTTATAATGTCAGCAGAAGTTATGTTGTTTATTCAAGCAGGTAAAATTTTTGCGAGCGGAAATCTTCCCTTCTCACAAACTGGCAAGTATCTTGTGTGGCGGATCTGACAGCTCAGTACGAATCGATATTGCCAGTTAGAATCGATAATGCGCGTGTAGTTTGGTGTATAGCTGGTGTAAGCAGTCCAACAAGCTAGCTATCAAAGGCGAATTGCTTGAAGTCAGACTGTGTTACGGTCTAGAAAAGCGTGCAGTCTTCAGCGTCGCCGTTTTTGTTGCTCCGTAAGGCCTGCCCAACTGTTCTTCGCGGGCATGATTCAGTTACATGTCTTCTGGCAGTCACTGTCCTGCCCGCTATAATGTTGGTAGCGGATCTGGTGCTCACGGCGCATAACCGGTAACGGCTCCTGCAGACTTTCGTCGGGCTTGACCTCGCGGAGTTTGCGTAGGTCTGCAGCGAGCAGAGTAGGATGTGGCAGCAGAAATACAGTTATGATGCAACACGCTTCAGCACCCTTGCGAGACGGCCCAAGAATTTCCCAGAGCCTTACGCTCTCCCCACCTTTACGCTTTGCTATTGTTACGCTATGCATTTACAGAGTAGAATTTTTTCTTAAGTATTGTACTGTGCTGTAATGACCATTCACGCTGTTATCAATTGCAACTGTTAGAGTATATATTTAACTGTTTCCTGTCTGAAATTTCTCTGTCTTAAAGTTTCACATATTGAAATCTGGCTCCGATATTACACACACTTTCAAGTTACGATAAAATTCATTTGAATAATCCCATCCTTTCGTACATAATGCAGAATTATCAGGATTAACTGACAAGAATGAAACTATATGATAATGGAAGTAAAAACTTTAGAGGAAACATGCGCCGCAAAACAGTCTTTTGGCGATTGCGAATGAGGAGTTAAGTCATCACACATTTCACAATGAAACATTGTCCTGCATGGAGCATACGTAAACTTCTAATTTAAATTCCAATATAATGGGGCTAAATTTTCAGTCATCCCCTCCTGTTACATTGGGAAATCACGTACCTGTATGACGAGGAGTCAAGGAATTTTGCTGTTGATATAAGAACGGGTGCGCGAAATAGCCACGTGGTCTAAGGCGCCATGCTACGGAACGGGTGGTCGGGTTCGAGTCCTCCCTCGGACATGTGTGTGTGTGTGTGTGTGTGTGTGTGTGTGTGTGTGTGTTTGTCCTTACTGTAAGCTAAAGTAGTTTGTTATTCTAGAGACTGATGACCATAGCAGTTTGGTCCATGTGTTTACAAAGATATTGAAAAAAGAAGGCATATAACGTACCCTTATCGTCCGCAGATGGAAGCCGCCTGCTCTAAATACCCGTGACTTTATCTCTGTTCTTCGAAGAATTACACCCTCTGTCAAATCCAATGGAAAGCTAACGGCCGGCCGCGGTGGCCGAGGGGACTGAGGCGCTCCAGTCACGGTCTGTACGGCCACTACGGTCGGGAGTTCGAATCCCCCCTCGGGCATGGATATTTGTGCCGTCCTTAGGATTAGTTAGTTCATAAGTAGTTTGTAAGTTTAGGGACGGATGACCCCGTAGTTAAGTCCCATAAGCTATATAAACATTTGAACATTTTTGGTCCAATATGTTTACAAACATTTTCAAATAAGTAGGCATATATCGCACCCATAACGTCCGCAGATGGAAGCCGAGCAGATGTTCTTTTGTCATTCGAAATCACCTGCCCTAAATACCCGGGACTTTGTTCTCGGAAGAATTAAATGTTCAAATGTTTGTATAGTCTATGGGACTTAACTACGGGGTCATCAGTCCCTAAACTTACAAACTACTTATGAACTACTTACGTAATGCCGGCCGCGGTGGCCGAGGAGACTAAGGCGCTCCAGTCACGGTCTGCACGGCCACTACGGTCGGGGGTTCGAATCCCCCCTCGGCCATGGATATTTGTGCCGTTCTAGTTAGTAAGTAGTTCATAAGTAGTTTGTAAGTTTAGGGCCTGATGAACCCGTAGTTAAGTCCCATCGACTACACAAACATTTGAACTTACGTACTAGGACGGCACAAATATCCATGCCCGAGGGGGGATTCGAAACCCCGACCGTAGATGCTGCGCAGACCGTGACTGGAGCGCCTTAGTCTCCTCAGCCACCGCGGCCGGTGGAAGAATTACATCCTTTTTTTAAGCCAATGTAAAGCTAACGTATTAGTATATAAATATTTTGCCTATGCCATCTGTCCATATTATTTTGTCCACTCCCTGTAAACAATGCTGCTCATGAAGGTGATGGTGTAAACTATCGAAACGCTTATTGGCAAATTAAATGTCCGATGCATCAAATGGTTTTCTTTCTGTTTATCAAGAGTAACAGCCTTCATAAAATATTCAGAAAAATGCTAGGATTCACGAGTTAATTCCATTAAACATGGTGTAAAACTACGGCACTAATTGTTTCTCATCGTGCAGGATGCAAGTTCCGTTTGGGAACTTTTTTTTTTCTTAGGGGGAGGGCGGCAAAGCACCTGTTCTGACCTGTCCTTGGAGTAACATCCTGTTGTCTGAACGTTCACGAAGCGGTAGCGCGTCACAGCTGACGAGATAATATTTTGAGCATCGTGGAGTCGTCCAGCGGTAATACGCGAGACGCCGGCGTAGCGCCGCGCTAGCCGTTTCCACCGCCACATCCTGGTGGGGGTCCATTAGGGGATTGCGTGGCGTAAGCGGTGGGAGGTGCGAGCTGCGAGACGCCGACCACGACAGCTGCAATTTTGCGCTCCAGTGTGCAGGTGCTCAGCCGGAGTCGAGAAGTGTACAGAAGACTGCAGTAGAGCAACCGAACTGCAACTGATTACCCTGGAGTGGGGCCAGTGTGTTTTGGATGAATGCTCTCTACGAGACAGTGCTCTGTAGGTTTTAACATTTACATGCTATTTAAGTAATTACAGTTCCTTTCTACCACTTTCCCACTCCCATGAACCACAGACATTGCCGAGGTGGGGTGGCTTGCGTGCCTCAACGATACAGATAGCCGTACCGTAGGTGCAACCACAGCGGAGGGGTATCTGTGGAGAGGCCAGACAAACGTGTGGTTCCTGAAGAGGGGCAGCAGCCTTTTCAGTAGTTACAGGGGCAACAGTCTGGATGATTGACTGAGCTGGCCTTGTAACATCAGCTAATGTGGCTTTGCCACACAGCTACTGCGAACGGCTGAAAGCAAGGGGAAACTACAGCCGTTATTTTTCCCGAGGACATGCAGCTCTACTGTATGAACATATGATGATGGCATCCTCTCGGGTAAAATATTCCGGAGGTAAAATAGTCCCCCATTCGGATCTCCGGGCGGGGACTACTCAGGAGGATGTGATCATCAGAAAAGACAATACTGGCATTCTACGGGGCGGAGCGTGGAATGTTAGATCCCTTAATCGAGTAGGAAAATTAGAAAATTTAAAAAGGGAAATGGATAGGTTGAAGTTAGATATAGTGGGGATTAGTGAAGTTCGGTGGCAGGATGAACAGGATTTCTGGTCAGGTGAGTACAGGATTATAAATACAAAATCAGTCGGGGGTATCACAGGGGTAGGATTGATAATGAATAAGAAAATAGGAATGCGGGTAAACTACTATGACCAGCACAGCGATCGCATTATCATTGTCAAGATAGATACGAAGCCAACACCGACAATAGTAGTACAGGATTATATGCCAACTAGCTCTGCCGATGATGAGGAGATCGAGGAAATATATGAGGAGCTAAAGGAAATTATTCAGACAATTAAGGGAGAGGAAAACTTAATTGTTATGGGAGACTGGAATTCGGTAGTAGGACAAGGAAGGGAAGGGAAGATAGTGGGTGAATATGGTCTGGGCAAAAGGAATAAAAGAGGAAGCCGCCTGGTAGAATTTTGCACGGAACATAATTTAGTTATAACAAACACCTGGTTTAAGAATCACAAAAGAAGGTTGTATACGTGGAAAAGACCAGGAGACACCGGGAGATACCAGATAGATTTTATAATGGTAAGACATAGATTTCGGAACCAGGTTTTGAAGTGTAGGACATACCCAGGGGCAGACATAGACTCTGACCATAATTTGCTGGTTATGAACTGTAGGCTGAAACTGAAGAAACTACAGAAAGGTAGGAAAATAAGGAGATGGGACCTAGATAAATTGAAGGAACCTGAAGTTCTTAAGAATTTCAGAGGGAGCTTCAGGCAACTATTGACAGAAACAGGGGAAAATAAAACAGTTGAGGAGGAATGGGTAAAATTGAGAGATGAAATAGTGAAGGCAGCAGAGGACAAAATAGGTAGGAAGGCAAGACCTACAAAGAATCCTTGGATATCACAGGAGATACTAAATTTAATCGATGAAAGGAGGAAGTATAAAAATGCAGTAAATGAAACAGGCAAAATGGAGTACAGACGACTAAGAAATGAGATTGGCAGGAAGTGCAAAATGGCTAAGCAGGAATGGCTAGAAGGCAAATGCAAGGATGTAGAAGAATGTATAAATAGGGGAAAAATAGATACAGCCTACCGGAAAATAAAAGAAACATTTGGCGATAAGAAAAGCAGCTCTATGGATATCAAGGACACTGATGGAAAACCAGTTCTCAGCAAAGAAGGGAAAGCTGAAAGGTGGAAAGAGTATATAGAGGGGCTCTACAAAGGAAATGAACTTCGAGACACTATTGTAGGAAGGGAAGAGGATGTAGGTGATGATGAAATAGGAGATACTATACTGAGAGATGAATTTGACAGAGCACTGAAAGATCTAAGTCGAAACAAGGCCCCTGGAGTAGATGATATCCCGTCAGAGCTACTGAAGTCTCTGGGAGAACCAGCCATGACAAAATTGTTTCACATTGTGTGTAAGATGTATGAGACAGGTGAAGTACCCTCAGACTTTAAGAAAAATGTTATAATCCCCATTCCAAAGAAAGCGGGTGCAGACAGGTGTGAAAACTACAGAACTATCAGTTTAATAAGTCATGGTTGCAAAATATTAACACGAATTATATACAGAAGGATGGAAAAGCTGGTAGAAACCGACCTTGGGGAAGATCAGTTTGGGTTCAGGAGAAATGTAGGAACACGGGAGGCAATACTCACTTTACGGCTTATCCTAGAAGATAGATTAAGAAAAGGCAAACCTACATTTCTAGCTTTTGTAGATTTGGAGAAGGCTTTTGACAATGTTGATTGGAATAAACTCTTTCAAGTTCTGAAGCAAGCAGGAGTAAAATATAGGGAGCGTAAGGTTATTTACAACTTGTACAAAAACCAGACAGCGTTTGTCAGAGTTGAAGGGCATGAAAGGGATGCAGTGGTTGGAAAGGGAGTAAGACAGGGTTGTAGCCTTTCCCCAATGTTGTTCAATTTGTACATTGAGCAAGCTATAAAGGAAAGCAAGGAGAAATTTGGAGAAGGAATTAAAGTTCAGGGTGAAGAATTAAAAACATTGCGTTTTGCCGACGACATAGTAATTCTGTCAGATACAGCAAAGGACCTGGAAGAGCAATTGAACGGAATGGATAGTGTGCTAAAAGGTGCATATAAGATGAACATTAACAAGAGTAAAACTAGGGTAATGGAGTGCAGTGTAAGAAAATCAGGTGATGCTGAAGGGATTAGATTAGGTAACGAAACAATAAAGGAGGTAGATGAGTTTTGTTACTTGGGCAGTAAAATAACAAATGATGGTCGCAGTACAGATGATATAAAATGCAGAATGGCAATGGGTAGAAAGGCGTTTTTGAAAAAGAGAAATTTGTTAACATCGAATATTGATTTAAGCCTAAGGAAGTCCTTTCTGAAGGCATTTGTATGGAGTGTTGCCTTGTATGGGAGTGAAACATGGACGATAAGCAGTGTGGACAGAAAGAGGATAGAGGCTTTTGAAATGTGGTGCTACAGAAGAATGCTGAAGATTAGGTGGGTGGATCGCGTAACTAATGAGGAGGTACTGAACCGAATTGAGGAGAAAAGAAATTTCTGGCATACCTTGACTAAAAGAAGGGATAGATTGGTAGGACACATTCTTAGACATCAAGGAATTGTGAATTTAGCGTTGGAGGGAAGTGTGTGGGGTAAAAATCGCAGAGGGAGACCAAGAGACGCGTATAGTAAGCAGATTCAAGTGGATGTGGGTTGTCGTTCTTATGAGGAGATGAAAAGGCTTGCTCAGGATAGAGTAGGGTGGAGAGCTGCATCAAACCAGTCTCTGGACTGAAGACCACAACAACAACTACCACTTTCACACATGATACTCATCTTTTCAACATTTCGATGTATGGGGCTTCTGCTCGCTGCAACATTATTCTCCTGGGGCGTCGTGGTAGAAATAAATACTCGTAGGTACAATTTTTTTCTTCTACTTTAATTTGAAATCAAACTTCTTCTCCACCAAAACATTACAAATTCAAGACATATACAATGCATCAAAACGGTAGTACTTCCACTTCAAAACACAAACTGACATAGCTTCCAGTGCACCTCAGAAAAGCCAAAACTCGAACTTCCCCACGCAATGCGGTGAGGCAACTATATAACATCGGCAATAATGACCTTACATTATGCATTGTTCATAACAATTGAATATACTAATTTACAATTAACAAGCACACAAAGAAAACATTTCATGTACACAAAAATAATCACAATATAAAATGAAAACTATACCTATAATAATTTTGGATGACATTTCATTTTGAATTGAAATCTCCGATCTTGCTGTTTGACAACAAAGTGCGATGTTAAATGTCAATTAATTAGCTAACGAGTACATCATATATGTTCCTAACATATATTGAACTTCTAAAATATCTTGTCCATTCTCAAAATATACTGCAAATCTTACGTCAGTCAATATATACAAAGAATAACTATATTCAAATCTCGACTATTCATTAATTAACACAATTAGCTGGTCAACACAACTTGTTTATGAGCCTAACATATATACAATGCTATTTGTTTTAATGTCTTTATGTAGAAACAAAAGTTTTTACCATTCGTCTGTCTATTTATTGAAATAACATACAATGACAAAACTATTGTTTATAAAACTGTCTGGAAACGTCTTATACAAATCTTTTAATTAATGAAATCTATCACTTGTTTTATTCACAGTATCACCGAGACACTGTCCTACACTGATTCCTAGACTGGCTATTTCGTTTTTAACTAACTTCACATGCAACATATATCACTATTGAACCACACGATTCCGGCTCCGACGCAGACGGTATCGTACGATAACATTGAGTTGAGAGGGCCGGCAGTATCGTCACAAGGTCTACATCGTACTTTTATTTATTTAGTTGTTTAAGGTTTCAAGAACATACAGCCGAGTGTAATTTATAAATTGGTAATAACTGTTCGTTTTTTTTTTCTACTATTTATGTGCAACACTTGAATGAATTTACAGCAAAATAATTTGGTATATAACCACTGTGCTATTATAGTTATAAAGTTTAAATTAAACACAATTACAGTAAACTCTCAATTATTCGCGAGTAGATTAACCGCTTTGCGGATTATCCGCGGCCTCCTCCTATATTTTTTGAACAATTTACTTTTGCCTGTGAGTGGAATTCTCTGTCAGATATTTTGGGTTACAATACGAGTGTAGTAATTTATGGGCTGCTCGAACACTGAATGCTGCACTACAGTATTTGTTACAAAAGACAGAGTACATATAGCGTGATGAGCGAGTACGGGAGTCCCGACCCTTCCCACTGTCGCACGCCACTACAGCTTGCTGTGTCACAAATTTGTTACGTCTCTAAAGCGCAACTTTTAAATCGACAGACCATGTCCAGTTTTTATTTTTCGCAAACATTTTAAGAGGAAATGTAGTACAGTACAGTTTGTACTGTATATGATATTGATTTTGCTAATTACTGTTTATGATTGCGATTTTGCTAATTACAGTACACTACTTTATGTTTCTAAGAACTGAAAGGCCTACACGTAATTTAACTCTTTTTTATTTACGCCAAACCCCACGCAGCCCTGCACAGGACTACTCCGACTGGCCAGGTAGAAAATTCTCAGAGTACCTGCGGCTACCGGTGGCCTATACCGGAAAACCCCATTTCCCCCACCAACAGTCCCGATTGCCCACCAGGATTAAAACGAAATAATAAATACACACCAGCAGTAACTAAAGCGGAAACAGTCATCAGTCTTGCACCAGCACTTCAATGTGCTGATGGGTTACTGGATTACCTTGAACAGCAAGAAGATGCTCCTCTTCATGACAAGTTGGCGTTGCGCCAAATTCGCTGTACGATATATATACAAGACAAGTTACCACAATGAGAAAGAAGTCAATTCAAGACTATTTTGTTTCAAGGTAGTGCACTGTACTGCAAAACTGGATTTGTAAGTACAGCATTTTCGTACATTCTAGATGAATAAAGTAAATTTTTTTTATAATTATTAGATAATTGATTTCAATTATGACATAGTGCTTAATTTTTGTCTTTAGCACATTAAGTTGCGGGTTACCCGCGAAATTCGATTATCCGCGATTTTCGAATCCCCAATTACCGCGGATAGTCGAGAGTTTACTTACGACATTATTTATAACTAAAAGTAATTTGTGTATGTACAGTACATTTTGTTTTCGATTTGTTTGCTGACGTATTAGGTAATTAAGGCTGGTCCCCTATGAAATGAGAATCTTTTTTTCGGCTCCGCCTCCCTCGAAGTGGACGCATTCGCATATAGTCTTGTGTTGCTTCTTCTTCGTCCAACACCCCCCCCTCCCCTCCTCCGCAAAAAAATAATAATTAAAAAAGGCGCTCTTGTCGTACTCGCTGGATTTAGATTTTACATGTCTCATTAGATGAAGTCCTTGTGAGCTGTGTATGTGAATTAATACACCGTAACATGCGTTGTTTTCAAAACTATGGCGACGCATTGTGGATCGTTGTACTACTAAGTTGACCTAATGACAGATCTGTGACTGGAGAAATCTTAATGTTTTATGGTTAATGCCTTTGTCTTGTCCACAAATACAAAAGGTTTTTCTATTAGTCTCTGACTATATAAAGGTATTTTTAAAACGACCGATCGAATTTCATTCCTGCTACGGAGATATACATGTAAAAGAAAATTCGGATTTAACATCCCGTCTACATTGTGGTCATTAGAGACGGGGCTGTATAAAATTATACGCCGATTGCTTCATACAGCAGTTAGTTGTCACCAGGATGTATCTCTCTTGTCATTGTACTCCTCTGCCATTGGTTATTCCTTGCCTCACTCATGTGTGTGGTCCGTTTAGTTCGTCGTAATATGTCTATGATCGGTACCGTTTCCGAAGCTGTGCCTTGTTTAACGAGTTGGTCAACCTGCTTGTTGCTGCGAATGCTCCGGGTTTTTACACGCCAGATTAACGTTACTTATGTTTTCTGATTTCTTTGAGTACTTGGTTTTCCTTAAATGACTCGTGTCTCTGTGTAAAATTGTTTCTCAACACTGCAGCCCGTGAGTCGGTTAAGATGATAATTTGGCCCTCAGTGGAGTTTCCTGCTAACTTAAGTGCTTCTCAAATGAGCAATAACTCTGCATTAATAAGAGACATCGCCGTAGGCAATTTGTAGCTTCCTCAAGGCAGAGATTTTTATTGATCATGACGCTACAGTACAAATGGAGGTGCTGACTCACGATTCTTATATATTTTTGAAGATATGTCTGTCAGGAAGTGTCCGTGTGCTGTTTACAATTTATATTAATGATGTAGCGGATACCACTGGAGGCCTGACGAGGCTATTGACGGATGATGCTGCTTATTGGAGGTTGCAACGTCACAGGACTGAGACGCAGGGCGTAGAGCATAGATAATGGAATAACGGGGTCCAACCCACTCCCCTCCAGAGCAGAGGATCGACGGATGGTACAGCAACAGTTGAGCTTGAACCTAAATAAAAGTGACTTAATAGATCCAATATTCTTCTATCACTCTATCGGCGACAATCGCTGGAGCAGTAACTGCCGTAAAATAAGTTGCAGTCACGATCTGGAACGGCCTGAATCTTAATGATACCAAAGAAATAATAGGAAAAACAGATTCAATGAGAGAACTTTAACGAAAAGTAGTAAAACAGGTGGCTGTCAAACACTTGCTCGATAGATTCTTGAGTATGATTCATTACTCTGCTATACGAGAGTAAACTATACGAGCCGCGGCGGTATAGCCGCACGCACTAAGGCGCCTTGCTACGGTGCAAGCGGCCGTTCCACGTCGGAGGTTCGGGTCGTCCTTCGGGCATGGGTGTTTTTGTGTTGTTCTTAGGATAATTTGACCGATGACCACTGCTGTTAGGTCTCATAACTTACAAAACCTTTGAACATTTGAAACAATACGAGGAAATCGCACTACAGGACTTTTGTTGCAATAGGTTAGTGCTTCACCTTATATTAGTTGACAACCGTAGCAACAACAATTTGTCTTCAAAACCAATCTAATACATCAGAAGTCATCGGAAGACAGCGTTCTCAGACAGCTCAAAGTAGCGTTGGAAGTCAAGCACATTGCCGAAAAAAAAAAGAAAAGAAAAAAACAGTATGCCTGGAAAGACCACGTCGACTTTGATCTGATTACGGGGGGGATAGTAAATGTACTGATAATGGTTTCAGCCTCATCCGTCGACAGTGTAGTGACGTTGCTGTCAAAGCACCATCTGTTTGTACCCTTTAATAGGGAATGTTTACAGCTATAAGGCTCAGAGCAGTATAAGCGAAGCCTCCATGCCACTAAGTCGCACTCGTGCTTTCTACATCCAACTGGACGCGTTTGAAAGCGGTCAAATTGCGGCCTTCCGAGTGTCGGGATGGACCTTTCAGAGAAATGCCACTCAATTTGGATGTGCTGCCTCACTTGTGCACGATGTTTGTTGCAATGGCCACGTGTTCTCGCACGCGTAGTTGAGTTTCTGGACTTTCACGCCACGCGGGAGTAGCCGAGTGGTCTGGAGCGCCATGTAGCGGATCGCGAGGCTTCCCGCGTCGGAGGTTCGAATCCTCCCTCGGGCATGCATGTGTGTCTTGTCCTTAGGTTAGTGTAACTTAGTTTAAGTAGTTTCTAAGCTAGGGACTAATAACAAAGCAGTTAAGTCCCATAGACTTACAAATATTTGAACAATTGGACGTTCACACAGCACAGACTTCCGCCAAGAATGTCGTATTGTAAGGGCAGCAGTGATAGATCGTATGGCTACCACAGTACAGATAAGAGGGTTTGTGAGCCCAGAAGTGTCAACCAGTTACAAGCAGTGGGACCACAGGCTCGCTCACCTCTTCGCCGTCTTTGAGTCACGAAACAACATCGACGTGCACCAGCGATTGGTGCCGTCAGAGAAGCACATGGAGGATGGATTGACGGGCCTTGGTTTTTAGCGACGAAAGCACATTCTGCCTACACGCAAATGATGGTCGTTTGCATGTACGATGTAGACATACAGAGAGCTGTCTTGTAGAGAGCATTCATTCAAAACAATTGGCCCCACTTCAGGCCTTATCGTCCGGGATGCGAAAAGCTTTTGTAAAGGAGGCGCTGACCAGCGCTGGATACGTGCAGAATGTAAGTCCCGTTCTTTTTCCGTCCTTACCACAGGAAGCTGATTTATTGCTCCAAAAGGATAACTCTCGATCCCACAGTGCGCGTGAAACTCAACGTGTTCTTCAAAACATGCAGCATTTTCCCTGCCCAGTAGGGTCTCCGGACTTGGGATATGGTTGGACGATAACTGACATGTGCGACTCTTCAACCCAAAAATCCTACAAAACTACATGAACAGGTAGTGCAGACGTGGAATAACATTTTCCAAGACAGTAATCGCCATATGGTCGAATGGATGCTAGAATCAGCGCCTACATTAGCACCTTTGGGTGTTTCAGCAGTACCTCAGTGCCGTTTAAGCTATTGATCTGTGAATGTAATTATTTCAAATATTTGCAAATGATTGTTAAAGGAAAGGATAGGAAAGAAAGGATTGACAGTGGCCGCATTTGGGCATTGATATTAAGCAATGGTGACAAGTGAAACGTGAACCGGACCGGGAATCGAACCCGGGTCTCCCGCTGCGGGCCAGCGGTCGCCTTAACCACTTGGCCACCCGTGCTCACCTCCCGTCCGTCTCGAATTCTCACAAGTCGCACGCTATGTTTGTAGCGCCCCTATTGTCCATGCCCTCTTACACTCGCCATTACGGATTCCCGTGCGAGATCGGACGTATGACCGCATCTGCGGAGAAATAACTGAAGCTAACGCCGTGGACGTCCGAAAGAACAGACACCACACCAATACAATAAGTATTTAAACGCGACGACGGCGTTAGCTTCAGTTATTTCATCGCAGATGCGGTCATACGTCCGAACTCGCACGGTAATCCGTAATGGCGAGTGTAAGAGAGCATGGACGATAGGGGCGCAACAAACATATCGTGCGACTTGTGAGAATTTGAGACGGACGGGAGGCGAGCTCGGGTGGCCATGTGGTTAAGGCGACCGCTGGCCCGAAGCGGGATACCTGGCTTCAAAAAAAAAGTGTTCAAATGTTTCTTAAGCTTATGGGACTTAACTACGGGGTCATCAGTCCCTAAGACCTGGTTTCGATTCCCGGACCGGCTCACATTTCCACTTGTCGCCATTGCTTAATATCAATGCCCAAATGCGGCCACTGTCAATCCTTTCTTTCCTATCCTTCTTCCTTCCCTTCCTTCAACAAACATTTGCAAATGCTATTTGGCTGCGAAGCAGGTGTGGTGTCTGTTCTTTCGGACGTCCGACAGAACAGACACCACACCAATACAATAAGTATTTCAAATATTTCGTATGCACTGTTGAGCCATCAATCTTGAGTAAAAATGGAGAAGCCTTAGAGTGGGTACTTTTATTTGCGACTGTGTAATTCAGATCAAAATTTGAATGTTTATTGCTTTTTGGAGAATATCGCTATCCCGACCTTCTACACTTCAGGAGTTGTACGGCAAGGTGAGCCTACTTGTCGTTTTCCGTCGCTGGGCCACGTCCGGCAGTGTTGCACTTGCCGCCACTGCGGCTCGCCGGCACCTCGGCGGCTGCCCTAGTTGGTGGCTATACGTTACGTTACGTTGCGTTACGTCGGGTTATACCGTTATAGCGGGCGCCTACTCTGAGGTGCCGGCCGGCCGCGGGCCTTGGCAGGTGCTGTCCGCGTCCTCGTCTCCTGCCCGCTCACCCGTGCTCCAAATGTTTCACACGAGCCGTTACCGGATGCCGGAAACCGTCAGGTCGATGCCATCCACGCTGTCCACAAAATAGCGTGGGCAAATAAGTGGAAAAGCCGTCGAACCGTACCTTGACGGTTCCAGGTTTCTCACCAGGATGATAAACATAAGAATGTATCACTTCCGCGGTAGGTAAGCGACGCAGTTCCTCATAGCCTTTCAATGGACAAAATGTGGGCTTCCCAAATATCGGAGCAGGTTCACGAATTCCTAGCGGGTCTTTAATCACGTTATTCTTAACAAGAGTAAAGCAACAGATCTAAATATAATTTAGGGAATACCTAAACTGGGCGTTATAGAGCCGTTATATATATATATATATATATATATATATATATATATATATATATATATATATATATGGTGTTTAACATCGCGGGCTCCAGAACTGTTCTTGGACTGTGTTGCTCTTTTGACTTAGTCGGGTAACATGGCCATGTCTGAAAGAAATTACCACATTTCGACTAAAGATGTATTAATTTATTTAAACAATGAGTGTTACTGTTTTGTAGTCATTCTCAGTTCTCTTCTAACAGTGAAAAAAGGAGCTTTACTGAAGGAAAAATATAGCTGTTACCAAAATCATTTATTTCTTAGAATGGAAAGAAAATGTTGCATATTGGCATTTTAATTGGGTATAGTACAGTCATGATATACGTGCTATTATGGTGTCGGACGTCCTTTTACCAGCCGAAGTACAGTAACTCGAACTCCACTTAGCGTGCACTCAAGTCTGAAATCCCCTGCAGGAATACTGAACCATGCTCCATCTGCAGCCATCCACAATTCCAAAATTGCTGTCAGTGCAGGACTTTTACCTCTCGACTGCGTCCCAAAAATATTAAATGGGATTAATGTCGGACTATCTGAATGGTGCAATCATTCCAGATGTTTTTCAAACCAATTTCAAGTTGTTGTGGCATGGTTACACGGCGGATTATCATCGATATAAATTCCATCATTGTTTCGGTACACAAATTTCATGAACTGCTGCAAATGCTTTTCAAGTAACGCAACGCATCTAGTCTTCAGTGTCTGGTTCATTTGGAACAGAGAACCCAGTGCATTTCATATAAAAACACAGCTTGAAATATACATCAAAGTATTAAGGGAGAGATTCAGGCGTTGAATCCATGTACTGTTTCAGAAGGAAATGGTAGATAAATAATAGGTTCTATGAAAGTCGTCCGACGAACACTGCCAGGCACTTCAATGGTTTGCAGAGTAAAGGTGTAGATGTCATTTTGTACACCAGTGATTCGTGTGAAACGATTTCCGACGTGATTGTGGCCGCACGAGGGGTCTTAAGAAACTTCTAATGGAGAAAGGTGGTGCCCCGATTTCAGTTAGTAAGGGATCATTAACAGGAATCAAGTGTGGCGCAGATCCCGTATCCATGGATCCCAGTTGTCAGCAAGGCGCTATGTACGTTGGTGGTGGCTGCACAATGTAAATTTCCCGCGTCAGGCGCACTGAAACACCTTGATCCCTTGCGGGAATCCAGTATAGGCTGCGAGCAAGAGGAATCAGGGGGTAGGAGGCTATAAGTTGAGAATTTGGGTTGGAAGAGAAGCGTGCCTGGATAGCCCAAGTGGTTCCAAGCGGGAAATCCGGGTTCGAATCCCGGTCCAGCACAAAGTTTCAACTGCCGCAGCGGAGTGGCCAAGCGCATTGAGGCGCTATTCTACGATGCGCGAGGCCGTTCCCCGTCGGGGGTTCGAATCCCCCCTCGGGCTTGGATATTTGTGCCGTCTTTAGTGTTCGCTAGTTCATAAGTAGTTTGTAAATATAGGGACTGACGACCCCGTAGTTAAGTCCCATAAGCTATACAAACATTTGAACATTTTGAAGCCGGTCCAGTGGTTTACGAGAAAATGAGCAGCATTGTCGCATTTCGCGCATCTCGTTGTTTATGACGTCATATCTCGCGAACTATTTATCGTACGTGATTCTTACACTTACGGCAACCGTCCTCAGTCTGCTTTGTATATTAGATTTTTATGCTACTGCATACCCGCCAAGTTTTACGTTTTATCCGTAAAATTTAAGGAAATTGCAGCACTTTCAGGTTTTACGGATGGACGGTGTCACTTTACGACTTCGCGGTCAAATGGAAACTTTAACATTTGATATTCATGCCACTAACGTAGAATCGATACTTTGCGTAGGTCGAAGGCATGTGTACGATCGTCGATAAGTCATTCTTTGATATGATTCGTACTTTTAATCGTGTGATGTTTGTGTCGTAATTGCAATTGAATTTAAACCCGGGATAACAGTTCCTCCGTTAATGGTGCCGGCAGGGTCTGCTCCGCAAATTCTTTATTCTGCTCTGTTTGCTTGTGGTGATTTAACACATATTTTTTGGCCAAGTGTGTGCTATTCTTTGTTGACGTTAGTGTTCCTAAACAAGTTTTATCGTATAAAGCCTTTTTCAACTATCGTATATCAGCTTAATTTATCAATGAACTCATGTTATGTTTGCTCCAAATCAATTTCAACACACATGCTGCTGTTTAACATGGAATTTTTCTAGATTGTTACGCTCATCCACAAATCATTGGCTTATGATTCAAGTATATATGAATTTACTTAGGACCCTCTCCGTAGCACAGTGGTAGAGTGACAGACTACAAATCCAAAGGTCCGGGTTCGATCCCCGCCTGGGATTTTTATCTGTCACTTTCCACTTCTTTCACCTCTGGCAGTGTTGCTGATGTGAAAAATACCGTGTAGCACCGTGGTTCGGAACCCACGTTAAACTGTAGGTCCCACTATAACTGGCTGGGTAAGTCAGGTCGGAGGAAGGCAACGGCATACCACCTCCAAACAGGACCATCCCTAGTAAAGCACTGTGGTGTTCAAACCAATCTTCGGATTGTTGATTGCTTTACCTTTTTTTATCCTGTTTAAAACATGAATTAATGTATTTGGTACCTTAGAAGTATTATTATTTCTGTCAAGCCGGAAATGTCGAAAATAGTTAAATGTTTTTTTTTCTGTCGTGAGTTTTACTGATAGCTGTTTTCAAAAGTTGGCAGGTATGCTACTGTTAACTGCTCTGGAGTCGTCGCAGAGGTTGCATTGGATTGAAACAGCGCCTCTTTGTAGAGCCGTCTCTTTTTCTTGGCAGTTGGGGTCTGCGCGGCGTTAACTGTTCCGGCGCAGGCAGCAGGCAGGTGGTAGACGGCACGCGCCCAGGTAGCGAGGCTGCCATCTGCCGAGCGCCGGCCCGCCCCACCTGCTCACAGGTCGGGATTCCTGCAGGGGGGGGGGGGGGCACGCGCCCTCGCCCCTCCCCCTCCCCCTCCCCCTCCCCCACACCTCGCGTCGCCTGCGTAGCCCGGCGGTGGAACGTGGACCGGCGCGCGACAGCGCGACACGTCTCTGCCTTTCACATTCCACTCAGCTGACTGCGGTATGACGTCTTGGCCAAACAGGCTTAATGCGTGCACGTACAAACCTGGCCATTACGTCGTCGGAGTGACGCTAATGAATGCACACGGTACAAAAAAATGTTACGTCATTCCTCAGTTGTGTGCAGCTGCATCTTGCCAGCGTTGTTGTGTCAGAAACAGCTGTGCAGCTACATCTCCGAGTAAAGTGATGCGCAGCGAAGTTTCTGCAGACTCTTTGTCGTTCATCTTGACTTCTGAAGAGAAACAATGACCGCGAGATCACCTGCCAGAATAGCACGTAAAAATTGTCTCAGGTTGCAAGAAAAGAGTAAAATCGCTTGGAGGAAGGTCATGACAGTATGCTGGATGACTAAACGGCTCCCTGCCGAACTTCTCATAAACAGTTGTTGTGTGCTGAGCCGTATCGGTGCAACACTTGGCACTAAGCATTCCACGCCTCTTCTTCTAAATGGCAGAAGGATCAAAGTTCTTTTATGGGGAGCGTCGGATCTCAAGTAAAACAAGTTAAGTATTAAGTATTCGAAACGATATTTTCATTCTGCATCGAAGTGTGCGTTGATATCAAACTTCCTGGCAGATTAAAACTGTGTGCCGGATCGGGATTCGAACCTGGGACGTTGCCTTCCGCGGGCAAGGGCTCTGCCGACCGCACGGCTCATCCTTGCAGGTATCCTTCCAAAGTTTACACAATTTCTCCTGCATACCTTGACAATATTGATTGGAATACACTATCAAATTCTGAAGTCAGCAGGGGTAAAATATAAGGGAACGGAATGGTTTTTGCCCCTTGTACATTAACCAAACAGCAGCTGTTAGAGATGAAGGGCATGATAGGGACGCACTGATTGAGAGAGGTTTGTTCAATATTATTCATTTTGTACAATGAGAAATCTGTGAAGGAAATCAAAGAGAAATTTGAAGAAGCAATTAGATTTCAGGGTGAACAAATAAAAACATTGTGTTTTGCTGATGACACTGTAATTATGTCAGAGACAGCAAAAGACTTGGAAGAGCAATTGAACGAAATGGACAGAGTGTTGAAAGGAACGTATAAGATGAACGTTAACAAGAGCACAACAAGGGTAATGAAATGCAGTCTTTACGATGCGCGAGTCCGTTCCCCGTCGGGGTTTCGCTTCCCCCTCGGGCAATAATGTTTGTGCCGTCTTTAGTATAATCTAGTTCATAAGAAGTTTTTAAGTTTAGGGACTGATGACCTCGCAGTTAAGTCTCATAAGCTTTACAAACATTTGATTTGAATGCAGTCAGAAAATTAGGAGATACTGAAGGAATTAGATTAGGAAACGAAAGAATAAAGGTGGTAGATGAGTTTTGTTATTTGGGTAGTAAAATAACATACGATTTTTGCAGTACAGAGGATATAAAATCCAGGATGGCAATTGGAAGAAAAGCGTTTTTGAGAAAGAGAAATTTGCTAACATCGAATATTAATTTAAGTGTAAGGAGATCCTTTCTGAAGGCATTTGTGTGGAATTTGGTATCGGAGTGAAATATGGACGTAAACCGTGCGGTCAGGAAGAGGATAGAGGCTTTTGAAATGTGGTACTACAGAAGAATGCTGAAGATCAGGTGGGTGGATCCCGAAACTAATGAAGAGGTACTGAGCAGAATCGGGGACAAAAGGAATTTGTGTCATACCTTGGATTAAAAGAAGCGATCGATTGGTAGGACACATTCTTAGACATCAAACAATCATGAACTTAGCATTGGAGGGAAGTGCTTGGGGCAAAAACCGCGAAGGGAGATCAAGATACGAATATAGTAAGCATATTCAGATGGATGTGGGTTGCCGTTCTTATGAGGAGATGAAAGGGCTTGCTCAGAAAAGAGTAGGATGGAGAACTGCATCAAATCACTGACTGAAGACCACAACAAGAATACCTTGCCTGCGAGGGTAGCTCAGTCAGTAAAGCGCTCGCCTGCGAACGGCGAAGGCCCCGAGTTCGAATCCCTCTCTGGCATTAAGCTTTTATCTGCCAAAAAGTTAAATCAGTAGGCATATTCTAAAGACCTACAGCTGAACTGGCAAGTCGTTTCAGCGTTGAAAACTGGAACATTAATTACTTTATGCGTAACTAAAAAGTAAAAATTAAGGGGTCTGTGGATGTGGGTGGGTGCGGTGGGACAAAAGGAAAAGGTGGCGAAGAACTGTAAATTGTCAACATGATCTCGTATCATGCGAAACTCGTCCTAAATTTGGGTCAGTCTTATTAAGAAAACCTGTTTATGGCTCTTATGGTCAGTTGCTGAATAAATATTTATAAGTTTTCCAACGTCACCTAGCAACTTAACACCTCTCGTGAACCGTGGCACCGAACTTCCCTCCGAAGTCAATGTCCACCGCCTAATATATATACATATCTTTTTTTTTTTTAAGCACAAACAGGTCCTTATACCCGCGGGAGAAAGATAAAAGGCCAGTATGTAACTTCACATTCAAATTTTAAACTCTTTAGCACCAATTCAATCATGAAACTGGCGTTCGAGGGAAAATCCACAGCCTACTATAATTTAGTTTCACATTTAAAATACCACTTTTTCATTTGAATGCGTCTTGAAATTCAATAGCCTGTTATAAACTTTTCAAACTGATGGTGTTTTCTTCCTAGATGTAAAAGATCATGTAAACTCTTGAAAATTTCCATATTTCACATTAAAATAATAAATCATTCCATATAGATGATGTAATATTTAAAACTCATCTTCAGTCAAACATCACATGTTTATTGGTCCACTTGCAATACAAGCATATACTATTTGCTTCTGATCCAATCATACATTCCCAAGGACATAATCTGAACTGACGAACTTCCATAGCAATAATAATGTTAACACCTTGACTGCCGGCCATGTAAACTATTCCATACCTTAGAATGTCAGACATTCCGCATGCAGGAATAAGCGGAGCTGCAATTGACTTCCTTGTCATCTGTCTGGCCTTAAGAATTGTCTGGTCTTTGAAATGAGCAAGAAGGTCCCTGGCCACGAAATATGAAGAACAGAACTGAACACACACCATCTAATTCACACTGACGTCAAGGACCCCACCAAAAACGTTTACACTTCGCAAACAGTCTGCATAAGTCCACCCCTCTATAGAATCACTATGATATATTGCTGGGCCGCCCGTCTGTCTTGCCCTCCCCTCAGTACTGTCATGGAGAATAGTTTGAGGATATTTTGCGGTTCTACATTCATCTTGCGATCACTAACTTCTTTCTATGAACGTAAAAACAAAGAAAAAAAAACATGTGTCATAAAAGTTTTCTGGGTATGGTACCGCGTCATGATGTAAGGTTAAATAACCAACGTTTCGGCCAACGTTACAGTGGCCTTCATCTGGGTAACTGGTGTGAGCTGGTTGTTACTACACTTTATATTACTTTCATTTAGACATTACGTCATAAGGTTTTAAAATAAGCGATGTTATTGGTGAATGTATTGCGGAAGAGTGGAACTTTATTTTGATAGGATGCTGAGGTGGAAGGGGTGGGGGTTAGCCGTTGCCTATTGCTTCTTGCATAGCGAGACATGGTTGGTGTTCATCGGCGAATGGGGTGAGGGCTTCCGTTTCTCTCCTGCTGGCCGTGGGCCGCGCGGCGGCAGTAGCTTACTGGTGACGCTCGCGTGTTGTGATGTCAGTGCGGCCTATTTCGCTGTGATGGCCGGTAGCCAAGAGGGGGCAAGCCTGAGTCCATCTTCTCTATTCATGTTATTGGGGTGTTTAACAATTTCGATGGCTTCCCTTATCTTGCGTTTGACCATCCCTGGTTGCTTGGCGAGTATTCTGGCATCGTTAAATTTTATCTTCCTGCTGCAATCTTGCTGGTGTTCGGCTACTGCAGATTTATTGTGTTGGCCTAATCGAATGTAGCGTTCATGTTCGCGTATGCGTGTTGCCACTGCCCTCCCTGTCTCACCTATGTACACTTCCCCACACTCGCATTCCACCTTGTATACTCCTGATGCATGTAGTGCGTCTATGTTGTCCTTTGTGGAACCAAGAGCATCCTTGACCTTGCGACTGCTGTAGAAGAAAGGCTGGATTCCTACCCGGCGAAGATGTTTGGCAATGCGATCTGTGACGTTTTTTACATAAGGTAAGCGTGCTGCGTCATAAAAAATTATGACGTAATGTCTAAATGAAAGTAATATAAAGTGTAGTAACAACCAGCTCACACCAGTTACCCAGATGAAGGCCACTGTAACGTTGGCCGAAACGTTGGTTATTTAAGTAATAGCCTTACATCATGACGCGGTACCATACCCAGAAAACTTTTATGTCATCTGACTCTGGCCGCCGGCCGCGGTGGCCGAGGTGACTGAGGCGCACCAGTCACAGTCAGCACGGTCATTACGGTCGGGGGTTCGAATCCCCCCTCGGGCATGGATATTTGTGCCGTCCTAGTTCGTAAGTAGTTCATAAGTAGTTTGTAAGTTTAGGGACTGGTGACCCCGTAGTTAAGTCCCATAAGCTTAACAAACATTTGAACATTTGACTCTGGCCGCGGAAACCTACGTAAAAAAAAAAAAAACATGATTCAGAAAATTGAGAAAACTACAAATAAAGCAATCGGTTGAAGGATCATCAATATCGAAATACTCACTAGAAATTTGACGCAATTCATATTGCACAAAGACTGGATCATCGTCTGAATTGTCGATTTCGTCGTCCTCATTGTCGTTATCAATAAAATCTTTATCAGCTTCATGCAAAATTTCGTCCAGCGCAAGAGAGCGTGAAGCCATGCCCTTTCATTTACCTACTGAGTGAGCGGACACCACTTTCTGTTTGGCCCGTTTCATATAGTGAATGTGACCAGTCAGCCGATTTAGAAACTAAATTTACAAGATCTATATGCTGTTTTAGACACCAGAGTTACCAAGTAAGGCATTTAAGATAGATCTAGCCCGACAATAAATGTGATTTTGTGTTTAAAATACGAAAACGTAGATCACGTCAAATGACGTGATCGGCGTTATACAGAAATTTCCGTATCCAGTCAATTGACGTGATTGGCATTCAAAGTGTTAAATAATCTTCTTAGAGAACGATCGATGTCCCGCAATAAAGAAGGCGCAGAGACGTCCCCTGCCCCGTGACCTTCGGCTGACTTCATAATAACGGCCAGCTCTGTGATGCCGGTCGGTGCTGCGGCGACGCTGTTCCTGTTTATTACAGTACCTCGATCGACCATAAAACAAACAGAAACAAACACAAAACACATCATAAAAATCATTACTCAACATTCAATAAATCGTTTTCATTAATACGCAGTGTTTAATTTTCATCTCCTGCAAAACAAAGCTGATATGGGAGAGTAGGGGCTCACAAATCTGTCCCACTAAATGGGTTGGTCGGGGGAGGAGGGGCCACGGGGGGGGGGGGGAGGGGGGTGGAAGTTTGACCTCTTTGTAACCCCTTCCTATTATTTATGCCCTTCACCGTGGGGTACCATTGTTCGAAATTGCAGTCGTTACCAGTTGAATTCAGGAGCTTTAAATTCAGAATCGAATCAAATGTTTGTATAGCTTATGGGACTTAACTACGTGGTCATCAGTCCCTAAACTTTAAAAAAAAGTGTTCAAATGTTTGTAAATCTATCGGACCAAACTGCGGCCGCCCGCGGTGGCCGAGGGGACTGAAGCGCTTCAGTCACGGTCTGCACGGCCCCTACGGTCGGGGGTTCGAATCGCCCCTCGGGCATAGATATTTGTGCCGTCCTAGTTCGTAAGTAGTTCATAAGTAGTTTGCCGGCCGCGGTGGCCGAGGAGACTGAGGCGCTCCAGTCACGGTCTGCACGGCCACTACTGTCGGGGGTTCGAATCCCCCCTCGGGCATGAATATTTGTGCCGTCGTAGTTCGAAAGTAGTTCATAAGTAGTTTGTAAGTTTAAGGACTGATAACCCCGTAGTTAAGTCCCATAAGCTGTACAAACATTTGAACATAAGTAGTTTGTAAGTTTACGGACTGATAACCCCGTAGTTAAGTCCCAAACGCTTTACAAACATCTGAACATTTTTGAACCAAACTACGTGGTCATCAGTCCGTAGCTTACAAACTAGTTAAACCTAGGTAAACTAACCTAAGGACAACTCACACACCCATGCCCCAGGGAGGAGTCGAACCTCCACGGCGAGCAACCGCGCGCCCCGCAGCGAGACGCTTTAGACCGCTCGGCTACTCCACCGCGGCACAAACTACTTAACCCAAGATAAACTAACCTAAGGACAAACACTCACACCCATGCCCCAGGGAGGACTCGAACCTCCGACGGCGAGCAACCGCGCGCTCCGCAGCGAGGCGCCTTAGACCGCTCGGCTACTCCACCGCGGCCCCTAAACTTACGAACTACTCATGAACTAACTAAGACTAAGGACGGCACAAATATCCATGCCCGAGGGGGGGTTCGAACCCCCGATCGTAGTGGCTGTGCAGAACGTGACTGGAGCGCCTCAGTCCTCTCGGCCACTGCGGCCGGCAGCTTTAAATTCACGTCAGTTATAGTGTGACGGGATGTAAGGAGTCGGCCAGAGACTGGGTCCCATTCGGACTGTGATGAATGTGCCCTGGAGTGTCGTAAAACAAGAGCAGAGTGTCGGCGGCGGCCCAGGTGGGGCGGGCGCAGGAAGCGCGCGCGTATTTTTAATATGGCGCGGTCGCCGGAAGCAGATGGCATATAGCGAGGAGGCCGCAGGAAGCGTGGCGCGGGTTTATAATTAGACGAGCACTCGGCCGCGCGCGCCGCGCGGCACGCGGCAAAAACGCCACACTGCCGCCTCTGTGCTGTGCGCTGTGTGGCCGCGATGAATGGCCCGCCTGCGTCTGGGGAGCGGCTGCGTGCCACTCCAGGGCGGGGGAGGGGGGCTGGCGTAGCCGCCGCGCCAGCCGTAACCACTCTTGTTATGCGGCTTGCATTCGAGTCATCACTTCGTTTTATTTCGCTCAGCAACTAATCACACGCAAACTATGAAACTTCTGACACTTATCTAGGTGATCTTCCCGCAGTTCTGAACACTTGTCACGACGACGATTTCATGGCAGCTGCAGAGCTTCTTTAGGCGGGTATTACACTGTAAAAGATCTTTGACAAAGAACCTTTATCAAAGCTCTTCGGAAAATCAGGCAAAACAAATGTCAGGCTGCAGCAAACTAAAAATGTCTTTCGCAGCGCATAATCCTCAATGAAGCATGACATGAAATTACCACGAAAGTATTCTCTCTTATTAATTATGATAAAGTGTCTAACGAAGTTATGTTTAGCATGACACACGTTAAATTATTTCAGTCTTTCATTATTTACCCATTGACACAGCTTTAGGGCATCCTGAAACATCGATTATGGTGAAGTATTTATAAATATGTGGCTGAATTAAAACATTTGGTCACACGTTGTTAAACAATTTAGGTTATTATTTGCCAGCAGTGTAGCTCGTGGAGTACATTTGTGCGAGCATTTTTCGTATTTTCCTCTTGCTATTCACGGTTTTACCTAAAATTGTTTCCATTTTTCGTTCTTTCCAATGAATGCACTCCCGAGCAACATTACCTTACGTACTATAATACAGACGTTTTACTATTTTGGAGTCTTATTCTGAGCAACTATGACGAAATATTTTACGCTAGTGTAATGTGCTCCTGTGAACTTGTGAAGTAGTTTCGTCAAAGATCTTGGATAAAATCTTTGACAAAGATCTTTGTCAAAGATCTTTTACAGTGTAATACCGGCCTTAGGGGCATCCTTTGACCACTGGAAAATCGGTGATGGAATTGCAACACTGCTGATTCGTTTCAGCAATGAAAAGGACATCCTAGTCCCATCCATTATCACAGTCGAAGAAAAGTCCCATTCGTGCCGGCATCAGGCATAGACGTTGCCTGAGAACGTACCATGCGCGCCGCTTTGCGGTCAAGCACCTGAACGACAATTTTCGTATTTTCATGTCCTCATGCATGATTTTGTGCACATGTCACAAGAAAAATGGCAACTTCGGAAGCAATGTGTTCCACTGTGTACATCTATATCTTCGTAGGATACTCTGCAAATCACATTAAGTGCCTGGCAGAGGGCTCATGGAACCACTATTTATCTCCTATTTCATTCTCGAATAGCGCGCGGGAAGAAAGTACACCCGAATCTCTCCGTTCGCGCTCTGGTGTATTTTACTCTGCTGACCATTTCTACCTTTGTAGGTGACAGTCAACAATATATTCTCGCATTCGGAAAAGAATGTTGCCGATTGGGGTTTCGTAAGTAGACCACGCCGCAGCGATAAACGCCGTTGTTGTAATGATTCCCATCCCAGATCCTGTATCATTTCCGCGACGCTGTCTCCCCTTCTTTGGACTCTTTCAATGGCTTCCGTCAAACCCACCTGATAAGGATCCCACGCTGGGCAGCAATACTCCCAAATAGGACGGACAATCTTAGTATATGCAGTTTCTTTACCAGTTCTGTTGCATCTTTTAAGGGTTCTGCTAATAAAAGGCAGTCTCTGGTTCGCATTTTCCACGACATTATCTATTTGTTCATTCCATTTTAAGTCTGAAGTAATAGTAAATTCTAGGTATTTTATGGAGTTTACGACCTTCGCTTTTGATTGATTCATCTTGTAAAACAGTCATTTTTACCGCGAACCACACGCAAATGGAATAGGAGGACCTGCTGCGGTGGCCGATCGGTCTGTGACGCGTCAGTCACGTTCTGCAGGGCGGGCAGGGGAAGGGGGAGGCTGGTCGTAGCCGCCGCGCCAGCCGGTAACCACTCTTTGTTATGCGGCTTACATTCGAGTCATGACTTCGTTTTATTTTGCTCAGAAACTAATCACACGCAAACTATGAAACATCTGCCACTTAATCTAGGTTATCTTCCCGCTGAATTAAACACTTGCCATGACGACGATTTCATGGCAGCTGCAGAGCTTCTTCAGGGGCATCCTTTGACCACTGGAAAATCGGTGATGGAATTGCAGCATTGCCGATTCGTTTCGGGATTGGAAACGACATCCTACTCCAATCTGTACCGTTGTCACGCATCGACATTGCCTGAGAACGCACCACTTGCGCAGCTTTGTGGTCAAGCATCAGAGTTCGCGGAACCCACTTGAACGACACTTTCAGGTCCTGATGCAGGATTGTGTACACAGATCACACGAAAATGGCAACTTCGGAGGCGATTCTCCGAAGCAATAATTTCGCCTCGACTGGCGCGAGGCCGAGATTGTCTTGGTGTATTCTCATACGACGTTTAACCTTCTTTGAACTATTGCACTGAGGAAAGCACATTCGACACATCCATGATTTTTCACCACATGTCTCACTCAACTGGAAATAAATTTCAGTTGGTGGCACACCACGCAAATGCACAGAACAAATGATTACACGTTCTTCTTATATTGAGAAAGTCGTAATTTGAACTAGCAGTAACAGTCGTAACTCTCTCAGTTGTCGCTAGACTTTTGTAGACGTACAGTACTGCCATCTCTATTTTCGCATTGGCTACGCGGAATGGCCGCATGGTCTAGGGCGTCGTGCTACGGACTGGGCGGTCGTTCCCGCCGGAGGACGAGTCCTCCCACGGGCATGTGTGTTTGTCTCTCTCTCTCTCTCTCTCTCTCTCTCTGTGTGTGTGTGTGTGTGTGTGTGTGTGTGTGTGTGTGTGTGTGTGTGTTTTAAGTACTTGGGCTCGAACAAACACATATACATCAAAATCGTTTGAGAGATAATGTAAAGATCCCTTATTGCACTAATGATACTCACGCATCTGCAAAACTGTGCAGTCGTCCGTTAGAGGCCTCTGCGTGTGCCTTGCCACAATGCACTTGGACCTGTCGGTTCGCCAGTAGCGACGGTGCAGTGTGCCTCCAATGATGCGTTTTGTGACGTTATTTGTGTGGTGAAGCGTCAGATGGGGCGGCGATTAGTAATCAATACTGCTAAGGTATTCCGATTGGTTGAGATGAAGTTACGAAGAACCCTTCTTGCAAAAGATGATATTAGTGTAGAAGATGAATCATTCGCATGCTTTCTCGTATCTGTTACGGTGCAGAAATATGATCATAAGTTATATACTGTTGTTACAAACTCATAATAATGATAATAGGGATGATAATGACGAACAACTCATTGCAAGCGGTAGTGCTACGGTAAGTGCGGGAAGAGGCGATGGAAGCAGTGGCAGTGAATACAACAGTCTTCCGAGAAGAAGGTTAAAGTTGCAACTATCATCGCGGCTTTTGATGACAATACCCTAGAGAACATGTATGACGATTATTACATAAGTTATAGTTAAGATATCTGCATTACGTATGGCGTCTACAATTACATCTACAGTGCTATCTAGAGCATCATTGCAGAGTTTTGCATAAAAACGACACCTACCACCATATTGATGTGTACGTAGAGATCCTGTAAGCAAACGTTCATACAGATATATTTGTTTGAGCCCATGTACTTTCCTTGTTAGTGTAACTTAGTTGTAATAGTAAGTCTAGAGTCTGATGACTACAGCAGTTTGATCCAATAGGTTTACAACCATTGCATTCACAATAAGTGTATCTTATAACAAACCACATGTTTCTATCAGTAGTCAGTTCCGAGGGATAAAAAAATCAGGGGGATTTTAATTTTAATTTTAATACACCTCATACCTCCTGTATACAAGACGTCGGAATGATCTACGTTCGAACAAGTTCCTTCGTGGTCGAACCGTCTTCGGGTGTATTGCCCGTCCATAGCTACCGAAGGGCACAGCAGCATCAGGCAACTCACTTCTTCGACGCACTCAACTGGCACGTATCGACTATTTAATGTCGTACGCCTACGCTGAGGCTGTCAGAAGCCAGCGGACGCACTTGATATATCAAGCCACACCTTGTGAATCCATTGACTTCTTGTTATCACAGGGTATTTTTAAGCTTCGTTAAGTATGTTATGACGTGCCTGTTGGCGACCAAGTATTACAGTAAAACCTAACAACAGCGTCTAGACATTGTATGAAATTCCCTGCTGATACTTTGAACCAAAACTCCTACCCACACACCGACCTCAGAAGAGTTTGCAGTTATCAAGCTTCTTACTTTAGTGTTTACTGCATGCAACCTAAACGCTACCAGTAATGCAAAGTTTCTAGTTTCGTATATTTATCTTGACCGAGCGTACCAGAGTTTCGTTAGAGTTCACATACATGATACTAGTAGTACCGAAACCGCTTTGAAAACAGCAACATTATAATCAACTAAATCGAGCTAGGTGACGCAGTTGTAATACACTTCAGGCAATGCCAGGAGGATTCCTTTGAAAGGGCGGGGCCATTTCCTTCTCCATCCTTACCCAAGCATCTCTTACGACGACGCTGTTGACGAAACGTTAAGCCATAAGCTGCCTTCCTTCCTGATCAACTAAAATTCTATCTCCCGTACGTTGTCTAATATTATTAAACACAACCTTTAGCACCTGGTTTTTTCCGGGAGTGCCACGAGGGAGTGGCCGTGCGCTCTAAGGCGCCTTGCTGCAGAGTGCTCGTCTGTTCTCCGTGGGAGGTTCAAGACCTCCCTCGGACATGGGATGTGTCTGTTGCCTTAGCATAAGTTAGTTTAAATAGTCTAAGTCTAGGCACTGATGACCACTGCAGTTTGGTCCCATAGGTTTACATATATTGGAACATTTTTTGCCCGTGTGTTATTTGCTCTAATCTTATGCTAGTCCATGAAAAAATTATTTCCTTTTATGAAAATAGCCTAGGTTATAAGAATTGTAAACAAATGAAAATTATCTGCGTACAGGTTCCCTACATTACCTTACTACCAGTTGTTATCTATCCTGGTGATATGTAGCCTATGCTTTCTTGAATGTGTTATGCAACAAATCAAGTGACTGGTAAGACCCTAAATATGTTAAAATGGTTGGAAATATACTTGCATAAAAGCAAAAAGCCTTAATCTTCGTTTATTGGAAACTTTCCCAGAAAATCAGCGATACTGTAATATCGTGAAGAAAATTTACGGTTGCACATCTGCTTACGAGAACAGTTTTGCAGTGGATGTATGGAAAAATGCAGTATCCAAGCTTGCGAAATGCGAACGTCATGGAAGGAATTTAAATGGGATTCGCTGAGAGGAGTGAACAGTAAATTCATCCGCATAACGAGTTTCCCAGCTGGGCGATAGCTCGCGTTATCTTGGGTTAAAGTTCGGAAGTCGAGGTCGGGTCTAGCAAACAGGAAACAGGAAGCCGGTCAAAGTGGCGATGTCTTGCGGCTGCCGAGTAGGCCATAGCAGTACGAGAAACCTTAAACAGTCTTTTACGTCTGGTATCAAATTCTTGTCTCACTTTACCCCCCAAAAGTTAGTGATTACAATTATCTGGTAAAATTATTTTCGAATCGCTTCCATTCATCTTGCGACGGATTTCTGCTGCGCTACGTGTAAAATTGCGAAAATGTGCCATAAATCACTCTAATCATAGCTCCTGACTAAATTTTATCTTCCACCTAAATTAACGAGCATATGTACATATTACCAAATATGGCATGACAAATAACAGTCGTTTGACGGAGTGAATATCTCGATATCTACAGTTTGTACAAGTGATGCTTTCTAAATACATGCTCATTCATGAGATAACCCACTGAAAAAATCTCATTTGCTAACGCATGGGATTGTTCTTAAAACATTTAATCTACTTTTGGCTTTTGACATTTCCTTTAGATGTTACTCGCGTGCGTTGCACAATCGGCTCTATTGGTTGACATACGGACGAACAAACGTGATCCTGTAAGATCTAAGTTTTTACCGATTTAGGTACTGAATCCTAAACACACAAAAAAGTAAAACACTAATCAATCGTTCAATAAATAAAGGCCTTCACTCACAAATTTTGATTTATTTTGATGCAGAATGCACTTCGAGCCCGAGGGGCTGATCTTCAGGTGCTGTTGTCAATTTACATTTGTTTTCATCTCAGGTGTTAGGGTTAAGCATGCTTTGCATCTCTAGTCTTTGATTTGTTTTTAAAATGTACGTAGAAAAATACTTTAAAAATAAAGGTGTGTGTATATGGGTAAGACTATGCTCAGCGTACCGCGTAACTATCCACCCTCATTGGAAACAGCCCATGCTTAACTTTAACTGATATGTAAAAGAGATGTAAATTGACAATTGCACCTGACGGTACCCTTCAGTGCTGGTAACGCATTGTGCATTCAAATAAACCACGAAACCGGCCGCGGTGGCCGAGCGTTCTGCGGCGCGCCAGTCACAGTCTGCACGGCCACTACGGTCGGAGGTTCGAATCCCCCCTCGGGCATGGATGTTTGTGTCGTCTTTAGTATAAGGTAGTTCATAAGTAGTTTGTAAGTTTAAGGACTGATGACCCCCCAGTTAAGTCCCTTAAGCTTAACAAACATTTGAACATTTTAAACCACGAATTGTGACGGAAGACATCATTTTATTAAAAATTACAATCATGGAAGGAATGCTGTTCACAATGGATGAAATTACCCTATCGATTATGACTACAAAAATTGTCAGTACTCGTAAAATACTCATATAGTGTTCCCGGCATTTTGGTCTGAATGTCCCAATATTACTGTATAAGCATATTTCATGCGTTTAGTTTAACTTAGTTTAAGTAGTTTGTACGACCTACGTAGTTTGATCCCATAGGATTACAAACATTTAAACATTTTGCACATGGCCCATGGTCGGCGGGTGATCGGAATCTCAACCTTTACTTGTAACCTAACTAACACAGAAACAGTAAGGCATTATCTACTGCAAAATTCTAAAACGGTCAAGAAAACGAAAGTATTCATAACTGGTTACTGGTAATACGAGGGTGAGTCAGTAACTAACTCGCAAACTGAGGTAGGCCGCCGGTACTGGTGCGCTGTGTAGGGTACTCCTCTACAACAACGACACATCCTTCTTGTGGATTGCGGCAGTTTAAGGAACCAAATAAAGTTACAGCTGAAGAGCGTCACTTATAGGATGCAAATGCTGCCACAAAAATTCCAAGCTCCAAGCTTTTAAAGCCTTCTCGAACGATCGGACGAGTGTTAAATTTACAACTAGAGTCAGCTGAAAAGTAAAGCAATTTTCAGGCTTGTAAACGCAATATTGGCGTCCGTACCTCAGTTTGCGACTTATTTACTGACTCAGCCTCATACAGCGTAATTTATACTATAGCCTAAACTAAGGTTCGTTCGTACATTGTTTACCACCCCAAAATGCATTAATTTTACTAACGCTTGTGCTCATTCTGGCGCCTTCCTAAACTCTGCGCCCCCGCTTGGTCAATTACTCATCCCCCCCGCCCTCAAACTGCGACCGACACCCCCCCCCCCCCAAAACTGCGACCCCCGCCCCCTCCCGTCCCCACATCTAAAATATTTGGATTTCTAGTTTATGACCTAATAAATATGGTTTTTCCATTTAATTTTATTGAAATTAAATATCTTTTATTTCACGTTTTGTAAACGTGACCAAAAGAACTAATTATTGACCCCCCCGCACCCCCAGAAACTTCAGTGACGCAGTCTGCCTCATGACCACCCCGTGTGGGCACCTCTGACTTGCTCTCTCTGGCGCACTCCCCGCCTCAACTCTTACATCCATCACTGGTTGGAATCGGTCTCTCGACAGACGAATCGTAGTCATCGGACTCTTGCTCTTCGGTTTACTCATCAGGAAACAGATTAAGTTGTTCGTAGGATCCGGACAGAAGAGCCACGTCATCGGCAAATGGAATTTTCTCCGTTTTCTGAACTTCGACCTTCATCTCTTCACAGTTCTTATGCGCCTTAAATGTACTTTCCTCAGGACCAACTGCCGGTCCGCGTACTAGCCACTAGCCATCGATTCTCTGTACGTTACCCCTTATAGAGTGCCGCTGGAAATGAGGCGGCAAGTGAGTACTGCCCTTTTGGACGCTCATCCTGCCCCTGATGAGCGAGCAGGCTCTCGTTGACAGTTCCCTGGTTTCCCCGGATTCCCACGTTCCGCGATACCGAGCAGTGTGACACACACTTCCGCCGCCCAGGCACGCTCTCCTGTCCGCGCCCGCCGAGATGCGCCCACCTCACGCTTCCTTGAAGCCGGCGCCCTGAGGCTTCTGGTGGACGAGACTCGCTAATGGCGCTCGCCTGCCTCCCGGATCTCGCCGATGCGCCACCTCCGCTGGCCTCAGGCGCTTCTCGCTGCGCCACACGGCGACTAACCCGTGTACTGCACAACTGCCACCACATTCTGAAACTCTTTCCTGGTCGATTCCAGTCGGCTGGCGCAATGATCAGCACTCTGGACTCACATCGCGGTGTGGGCGGAGGTTACTCCGTACGCTACTGTCACTTCCTTCTCATCTTGTTTGATTCGCGGAAAAACCGCAGTCGCTAAGACACTTGTGGGGTCTAATGCGATAATCATTCCCACAGACTGTCGTAACCGAAGAGAGCGACGTCTCAGAAGAAGGCGGACACAGCGGTGTCGACGCGAAGCTGTGGCCAGGTTCTGGATGGTCCTGCACGCCGAACTAGAGGCTGCCTGCCTACATATGAGCCTACGCGCAAAGAAGACGGAAGACCGAAAGCTCAGCGCAGCGATCATCCAAACAGATGCCGGCCTGCGGCTGGAACAAGCAACACAAACGGCTACAACAAAAAAGAAGTCTACTACCAGCCGCCCTGTGAAAACGGAGGGCGTGATCGAGGAAAAGAAGACAACTGATCATTGGACGCAAAGTCCAAGAGAGAAGGTGAAGAAGATGACACTACAAGAAAAAGAATATGAACACATCTACTGGTCCAAAAGATGGAGGCAGCAAAGAAGAGAGGAGAATCCACCTACATCAGGGAATGGCCAGCCTCCGATCCAGTATGGGTGCCCATAGAAGGAGAGGAAACGTTCTTTGACAATGTACTATACACACTGGAGCAGCAAGACAAACGATGTGACGCTACGGTGGAAGCAATCACCCGCCGCCCCAACGAGAGAAGAGACCACAAAAAGATTCCAAGAAACATCAACAGATTCTACCGATGAGAGGCAACCATCAAGAGGTCAGCAGCCGCCACCACCGCGCGCAAAAGTGGACGCCGCGGCAAGGGACCAGCAGCAAAGTGAAGAGGTAGACGACTTCTTCCATGAAGTCATCGAAAAGAAGAATACCAAGGTGTTAACACCAGCAGCTCTGGCCCAGGTTTCCGTGATTCCCTGTTGGCTGTAAGGTAAATACCGGAGCTGTCCCCATGCCTACGGAATGTTCCCAGTTGGGAGAAACGAAGTCCCCACCCCTTATTTTCCCAAACCCAAGTAAACGATGCCACAACAGCACAAAGCCAAGGCGAAATAGAGAAGATTCTATTAAACCATCCGCCCGCTTCCCATCAGGAGCGGAAATGAAAAATTACAAAAACAAAACAAAAAACAAAAAAAAAGGTCTTTTCGCGAGATGTACATAGGAGGAAGCAATATATTGGATTACTTTTCAAGTGAAGTGTCAACTTTGAGAGCAGCTCACACAGTGGTACAGGACGCCTGTTTACCAGCGTCTGCAGTTGGAGTTGGTCGATCGTTCTCGTCATGCTTCCGCTCTTCTCTGGACCTTCTCCATCATACCCACCTGCTATACAAACGGCCAATATTCACCGCGAGAGAGGCTTTCAACTCCATTGGGCCATCCCTATTTTGGTTCTTTAGCGATTTTCTGAATCACGCAAGACAAACGCCGGACTTGTTGCGAAAATGTGAAACCGCGTTCCCAGCTGAGACTGTGAAATGCACAATCTCTACCCTACTTCCCGTCCTCACTATGCCATTAAATTAATAATAATGACCGAGTGAAAAATTAAAGTCTACGCGGTCTGGTGTGTGATGTAAGGGTTTGCGCTTTTTCGCTCTCGTCGGAGGCTCGAGTCCTTCCTCTGGCATGAATGTTTGTGTTGTCCTTGGCATAAGATAGTTCACGTAGTTTGCAAGTATAGGGATCAATGTCCTCAACAGTTTGGTCCCTTAGCTTTACAAACGTGTGAACATTTTTGGAAATTAAAGACAGTTTGCATTGTTGTGGTCGAAAGGCGTCCTGTAAAGGTTTGTGTTGTACATAAATCTTCAAAGACAGGCGAGATGTTCTTGGTTGTAGTAAGAAACCATTAGCCCATTTTCATATTTGCATATTTTCATATTCCTTTCAAAAGAAATTTTTAATTATTGTCGAGATAATAAGTTTCTTTCGGTTATTTGAGGAACTATTATAATTCTAGGAGCCGCGACGGAATAGCCGAACGCACTAAGGCGCCTTGTTGCGCTACGCGCGGCCGTTCGCCGTCGGAGGTTTGAGTTCTTCCTCGGTCATGTGTGTGTGTGTGTGTGTGTGTGTGTTTTATTCCTAGGATAATTTAGTTTAAGTAATTTGCAAATTTAGGGACCGATGACCAGTGCTGTTAGGTCCCATAACTTTACAAATATTTGAACATAATTCTAAGGCAGTTTTGATTGTTAAACTCTTAGTAAAATCTTGCTCACATCTAACTTGTAAAAATATGTACTGTCTTCCAAGCATGTACTTTAATTTTATTTTAATGTGATTTTTCGTTTAATAAAGTCACTAAAGATGTGCCAACTACAATATGTATATAGCAAAAATATGAGCTTTGTGCATCTTAGATTGTAAAGATTCATTACTCCTTGGTTTCATAAAGACAGGGTTCAGACCCGTGGTGGAATAGCCGAGCACTCGAAGGTGCCTTGCTGCAGAGCGCGCGGTTACTCCCCGTCGAAGCTTCGAGTCCTCCCTCGGTCTTGTGTGTGTGTGTGTGTGTTTTGTCCTTTGGTTAGATTAAGTAGTTTGTAAACCTAGGGGGCTGATAAGCTCAGTAGGTAAGTCCCATATTTTTACGAACATTTAAACATTTTTTAGGTCAGGATTTGTCCTGGTTCCGTGACTGTTGTAAATGGATTATTAATATGAAGAAATTATTACCATTCACCTGTAATTTTACAAATCAGGTACAATCTCATTTCCGCCTATGGAGAAAAACTTCAGTTTGATTCGAGGAAAAGAAGCCAGGGACTTTATTAGTTCCGCAATATACTGTAAATTTCAATTGGAGGTACGTGTTATTATTTTCAGGAAACCCTCTAAATTTAAACAACGTGATATCATCTTCCAGTAAGATGCTTCTGAGACGATGGGACTGTGCAAAAGCTGAATGAGTGCCACGTTCCTGCAACACAGTCTGGGCCTGGCAGGTTGCCGGGGTTTCGCTAATAGTTGTCACGCGACGTCACTCTTTCAGTATTTACGCACGTACTCGTTACAGCACCTCAGCGGGATCGTGACAACGCATTTATATCGTATGAAACTTTCTATTACTATAGAGCAGAGTTTTTAAACCTGTGGGTCGCGGGGGTCAAAAGTTAGTTCTTTTGGCTACGTTTACAAAACGTGAAATAAAAGATATTTAATTTCAATATTAAATGGCAAAACCGTATTTATTAAGCCATAAACTAGAAATCCAAATAATTCGTATGTGTGTGTGGGGGGGGGGGGGGGGGGGGGGAACGCGGTCACATGAGGAAGTACTTGTATCATTGAACAACTAGCCCAGGAACACCTCTGACTACAAACGGTTACTTTTTGATAAAATTATGTAATTAAACATAAGGAGAGGCATTGAATTAACATTTATGCTGTGGCCGGGATTCGAACCCGGGACGTCCTACTTAGTAGGTAGGTGCTTTAGACCACTCAGCTTACACAGCGTTACAGACAAAGCAACCACACGGACTGTCTAAAAGCACGTCTCCCTCCACACCATATATAGTACTTTAATTCTGCCTCATTTTCCGTGTGAACTGCGTATCAAATTGCCAGGGCTTTTCTACATTGGCATAGCACTCCAATAATTCTGAAATGAATAGAACGTAGATTTTCTTGCATTAAAATGTGTTATAGACGAATAAGCGCAAAGTCTGAAAACTGTTTTCAGAAACCATTCGTTAGATAAATGTACAAGATGCAATAATTCTAAGAAATAAAAAAAATCTAATCTTTAAAGAATTGTCTATACAGTGAGAGCTTTCTTGATCATATAATTTTATTCCGAATATTACCTAAGTTAGAAACAATCGTTATGCAAAACATATTTTTCTGTCGGGAACCATGTAAAAATGTTTTCCCTTCAGAAAAATACACATTATAAACAATTTACGAGAAAGCTGTATCAACAGAAAGAACATTACATTCGTCGCATTTGAGATAACAAGAGTTAGAGTTGGTGTAGAGGGGGGTTCAAGGGTTGCCAGAATGTTCAAATTTTTGTAAGCTTAAGGGACGTAACTGCGGGGTCATCAGTCTCTAAACTTACAAACTACTTATAAACTACCTTATACTAAAGACGACACAAACAGCCATGCCCGAGGGAGGATTCGAACCCCCGTCCGTAGCGATCGTGCAGACTGTGCCTGGCGCGCCGCAGACCGTTCGGCCACTGCGGCCGGCGAATATTTTTAATTGGCAGATCAATCTCCAGAGGCATTTCCTTATATTTACATATAAATCTAATTTCATCCTGCAGTTCATAACTGGCACGAGCAATAATTTTTCAATGTTCGTTGTTAACGCCGGCCGCGGTGGCCGAGGGGATTGCGGCGCTTCAGTCACGGTCTGCACGGCCACTACGGTCGGGGATTCGAATCCCCCCTCGGGCATGGATATTTGTGCCGTCCTTAGTTGTAGCTACTTCATAAGTAGTTTGTAAGTTTAGGGACTGATGACTCCGCAGTTAAGTCCCTTAAGCTTAACAAACATTTGAACATTCGTCGTTAACAGACATTGACACACAAACAACTGAAACATAAACATTAATCTGTGCCCCCCCCTCCCTGCCCCCAACAAACAGTGAATATGTCGCACGTATACAATCAATAGAGAGCAGTGCGTTTGCCTCGCTTTGCTCTGACTACAGTATGCGTCAAATTATTGAATTTGTGTCCTGCTTGTGTTACACAGTTTACAGATGAAAACTGCTTAAAAGCTGTCGCTATTGTGTGGGGATATGATCTGATGACGATTTCGTTTTAGCTGATATTTTTAGGTGACGTATTTTAAATGACTGTTCTAACGATATCCGTGTTCTGATCCTAATTTTTGTTTTCTTCTGTTCCAGGTGAGTATCCAGTCTTGAATGCCTCTGCACCCAACTCTTACCTGGTGAGTTGTATTCAGTTTGTCTTCTCGCTCCACGACGATTTCCAAAGCCCTACATCTCGAAACAGTGCAGAAAACTGTACCAGGGTTTGGAATATACAAGAGCTTTTCTGTTAAATGTAAGCCGCGCGGAAGTATCCGAGCGGTCTAGAGCGCCACGTTGCGGATCGGGCAGCCTCCCGCGTTGGAGGTTCGAATCCTCCCTCGGGCATGGATGTTTGAGTTGTCGTTGGTATAAGTTATTTCATAAGTAGTTTGTATGTTTAGGAACTGATGACCCCGCAGTTAAGTTCCGTAAGTTTTACAAACATTTGATTTTTTTATTTGTTTATCTATATTATTATTTATTTACTTTTTTGTTATATGTGAATTTTTAAAAGTGACTTTGTTATGAGAAACGAAACTTTGTATATACATTTGGCTCTGAGGATATCCCATTTCGTGAGAAATACATACTACATACTACAGTATGTAGTCTTGAGCTGGAACCTGTAAAGTGCCACGGCGAGAGATAAGTGATTCTATGTTGTGGGTATTTCAGAATCGCTATCCCCGGTTTCTAGCAGTTGTACAAGAGGCTAACATTGTGATAATGAACTCATGTTCAGAAATTAATCTTTTGTTCATATATGGGCTGGAGAAATAGTAACGACAACATTACTGACAGAGATGATTACCGTTATACTCTTTCAATATAAACCCGCCGTCCCGTTATTTGTGACCTTACGCCGAATGTCTGGAAGGCGTCGAATACCATCTGCGTCTATTTTTGATGACGTCGCGCAATGTCCGCTCTGTGGCGTAGATGAATGTTTCCCAACCTGTGGGTCGGGACCCCTTGGGGTCGCAAAGTCTTGTTCGGAGGGTCGCGGTCGCAAGAGGATGCAGTAGCGGCATGTTCGATAGCAAATCTACGTTTCGTGACATTCAGCTACTGTGGCAGAAGGACACGAAAGTTACTGGGTTTCGTAAAAGTCGCTTAAGTAACAAGTCATCTGTAGGTGGAAAATTGCCTTTGTTGTGACACTTTTCGGGTGGCCCTCAATGAAACATCGAAAGAGTGACAGATACAAATGTACCTATGCCACTTTCGATTTCTGATGTTGGACCGACCAAAACACGTAAAGATGAAGCCCTTTGTGCTATACATGATGAATTCAAATCAAATGTGTGTTAAGCTTATAGGACTTAACTGCGGGGTCATCAGTCCCCAAACTACTTATAAACTACCTTATACTAAAGACAACACAAACATCTATGCCTGAGGGAGGAATCGAACTCCCGACGGGGAACGGACTTGTGCATCGGAGCATAGCGCCTCAATGCGCTCGGACACTCCGCCACGGGCTTAATAAAATAAAAAAACACTGAAATAGATGGCAAAAGTGTCGAGCTATCAGGAATTTATTAATCACTATTATGGAAGTCTCGTCTTGACCATAAAATATTTATTTCTTACGGGTTTCGGCTTTTCGCCATTGTCAAAGGAATAGAATACTATTGATACAAAGAACCACGTGCAACTTTCCCTACTAAGCATAAGTGAGAACTGTTTTGTGCAAAATATTTCATTATAATTGTAGATCATAACCGTGACGTTTCGTATAGATTTCGTGCAATGTTTATCGCAGAAAGCTACCATTGGACCAGCAGACATAGCGCAAGTAAGTAATCAAATGAAACAGAATGAAGAAATAAAACTCTTAACTGAGGACGAGTGATAGAAATACAATGGTCACACCTGGTAGGCGGTATGAACGCGTCGGTGGATTGGATGATATCTTAATTACGAATTGCCACCGTAATTCCGGATGATCTGATGGTCGCAACTAGCGAGCAGTGACACCATTAACGGATTCTCCGGCTACCCGACAGTCTATTGTTCATCTTGTGTTTCCTGTATCGCCGAGTTTAACTGTCTCAACGTGGCGACTAAACGGCAGGAACACGTCGTCACGAAAGTAACCAGTCACGGAAACGTGCCTAGACGTTAGAACAGTTCCAGTCTTGGCGAAGCAGCGTACTTGTATTGGGGGGTTATTTAACACGTTGTGTTTCAGAGTAAACAACCGCCTGTGTAGCCAACGTATCTGTATTCAAACTTACAGTTTTGGGCAGGTTATTATCTAGATTCCCTTACAGTAAATTGTTCTAACGGCTAAGAACCTTTCTGCTGTATTCACAGGTAACTTGAGCACAGTATGGGGCAACATATAGGAATTATTTCATCTAAATTTGATCGTGGAAGATGAAGAAGATTTCAATTACGTTTTTTATCTGTAACCGTGTTACATTTCTATATGGCTGTTTGAACATTGACACCGAGCCGGCCGCGGTGGCCGAGGGGACTGAGGCGCTCCAGTCATGGTCTGCACGGCCACTACGGTCGGGTGTTCGAATCCCCCCTCGGGCATGGATATTTGTGCCGTCCTTAGTATAAGCTAGTTGATAAGTAGTTTGTAAGTTTAGGGACTGATAACCCCGTAGTTACGTCCCATAAGCTTAACAAACATTTGAACATTTGAACTGACACCGAAACTACTAGAAGAATTTTCATGACGTTTCTACAGGTAATGTCGTCATAGATCTGAGCAACAGTTGTTTTATCAGATCCGCGATTTACTATCACAAAGGACACAGTTCGTAGTAACTGACGGAAATTCCGGAAATAAAACAGAAGTGATAACTTAATCGTAGACCTCGGGGGTAAATAACTTTTGTATTTTTAATGTATTTGGTGCAAACAATCATATCCGACAGAATTTTCAGAGAGATGGCAAAAATAAAAATAAAAACAAATATTAAAACCTGTAATAGAAATTATTTTTCAAACATACAAGTTGTCATATCTCAACACTTTATAAATGAGGGCCATCATTATTTTCCCCCGAGGTATTCAATCCTGCATTCGTCAAGGAAGTTCCTGTTCCTTGTTTTCTTTAGTGATTTAAGAGACAATCTAAGTAGGCTCCATAGGCCCTTTGTGTTTAATGCTGACATTTATCGCGTAGTAAAATTATCAGAGGATGAAAAGGAACTGCAAAACGATTTTAGATATCGGTATGGCGCAAAACGTCGCAGTTGACCCTAAATAATAAAAAAGTGCGAGGTCGTCCATATGAACAGTAACAGAAATTCGTTAAACTTCATTTACACGATGAAACAGTCAAATCTAAGGGCCGCGAATGCAATTAAATATCTATGAATTACAATCATATTCAAATGCTTGTATAGCTTATGGGACTTAACTACGGGGTCATCAGTACCTAAACTTACAAACTACTTATGAACTAGCTAACACTAAGGACGGCACAAATATCCATGCTCGAGGGGAGATTCGAACCCCCGACCGTAGTGGCCGTGCAGACCGCGACTGGCGCGCCTCAGTCCCTTCGGCCACCGCGGCCGGCGAATTACAATCACGAAAAACTTAAATGGAAAAGAAGACATACAAAATGTAATGGGGAGGGAAAACTAAAGGCTGCGTTTTATTGGCTGAACACGTAAAGCATGCAACAGTTCCATTAAAAAGACTGCCTACAGTACACTTCTCGGACCTCTTTTGGAGTGTTGCCGTGCAGTGTGAGGTCATTACCATGTGGGACTGAGAAGGACGACTCGTTATCGCAATGGAAATGCTGCACGAGTTGGGGAGGAAATCATTAAAAGAACGGTATTACTCGTTGCGGCAAGATCTACTGACGCAATTTCATTCACCAACTTTCTCCTCCAAATGCGAACATATATTGGTGGCACTCACCTGCATAGGGAGAAAAGAACATTAAAATAAAATAACAGGAATAAGATGTAAAACGGGAATAATAAGGTGTTCCTTTTCGCCGGCCGCGGTGGCCGAGGAGACTGAGGCGCTTCAGTCACGGTCTGCACGGCCACTACGGTCGGGGGTTCGAATCCCCCCTCGGGCATGGATATTTGTGCCGTCCTAGTTCGTAAGTAGTTTGTAAGTTTAGGGACTGATGACCCCGTAGTTAAGTCCCATAAACTATACAAACATTTGAACATTTGTTCCTTTTCCCCGCGCGCTATTCGAAAAGGAAAAGAAATAGTTCGAAAGTGCTTCGGCTAACAGTCACGCTAACTTGACAGCGCAAGTTGTTGTCAGGTGCAGCATGCTGGATGGGTCCCGTGAGTTCGATTAACGTGCCAGGGACTTAAATGTGAATTGCAGAGTAGCTATGAAAGTGCAAGGTAAAGATAAAGCAATCAACAATCCGAAGATTCGTGTGAACATCACAGTGCTTCACTAGGCATGATCGTGTTTGGAGGTGGTATCCCCTTGCCTTCCTCCAGACTTTGAAATAACTTACTCTGCCATTTGTAGGGAGCTCTACATTTTATTGTCGTTTGCGAGCCATGGTTTAACTAGGAATTTTTCACATGAACAATATTGCCAGAGGGGAAACAACTGAAAAATAAGAGCTAGAAATATTCGGGACGAACGGGGATCGAACCCGCGTTCTTTCGATCCATAATCTGGCACTCTGCCACCGAGCCCCAGATAAGTTTTATTTCAACAAATTCGGATCAGGGAATATATATTATATTTTTTTATCTAAAGCTGTTGTTTCTGCGTGTCTGTTTGAACATTGTAATCTCCGAAGCAAGTTGACGAATTTTCATTGAGGTTTTCATAGCCGGAGGGGAAGTATATGCTTAATCTCATCAAGATCAGATCACGAAGAAAAACAGGTATCGTAATTTAAAGTTTTAGAATTCTGCTGTGTTTAGTTACGTGTCGTGGTACACCAAAGAGGCTAAACATGACGCTATCAGTCAGTGACAGTTGAAAGTTCGGAAATTGTGCGACGAAATTAACCATCGCAATCTTATCCTTAGAAAAACACATTAACTCTTAACTTACTGTCCTAGGATTTAAGGATTTACTGATTTCACTTTATTTATTGGAAACTCAAAGAAACGTCTTTGCTTCTTTTAATAGGGTTTATTTATATTTAACTTCTTGGCTAATAAATAATAATTTATGGCTAAGTGACCCTGTAAGTGTTTCCGTTTTACGGATTGGAGAGCTGAACCCTAAATAGCGAAAATATGTAAAAGGCCTTCTACAAGTTTCACGGCGAAGCACGGACGTATAGCGAGTTAATATCATTGAGAGTTCAAGAAGCTTTTTAATCTCTAATTATCGTAAGACACTGGAGGATCCCCAGTTCGGCAATAATTTTTCGATCATCACAGCTTCCTTTTCATTTCCTTATTATTATTATTATTATTCCTCGCACGTTACAATATTAATAACACGTAGGTAACGTTTGTTCATAGAGTAAATCAGTTGGCCTCGATAACGACAATAGGTGCTCACCGCCAATCGGGAAAATGGCAGTGAGTCATTCGGTGTTTCGTAAGAGGACACGAATGTTCAATTCAGGATGTGAAAGCGTTCGAGATCAATAGCGAAACGGCTGACTGTGGAACGTGACTGACACGATGGTGAAAAAGATTGATGCGGTGGGTTGCTGTGGTGATGGACACAATACATCTCTCACGATGACAACACTTGGCGCTTTCACGATCATGACGCAGTGAAATAAACTGACTCACATTGTAGTGCTGTCACACTACAAAGCATCGTGAAGATGTTACTGTGGACACAAAATCGAAAATGTCTACTCACGTGTACAATAAACACCACTATTATTTTCATTTTTCACGAATATCGTAGTTTATATTTGGCGTAGTTCATTAAATTATATGTCTTGGCAACGAAGACACCAATGATTTCCGCAACTGCAATGTGCCCCTTAACACTAGGCAAATATTTAGGCTCATGACGACTTAATGCTTGTACGACCGTAGGCATGAAGTTTGAATGTGTGTCCATCGTCCTCTTGATATGAAGAGTTGATTGTTAGGACTGATATTGTTCCTCATGCATGTAAAAGTGCTTTCGATTAATTTAAAACTATCATAATTCTGTTTGAGGATGATTGCACTCAATCCAAGGATAAATGGAGCAAAAGAGTGATATTCTTAAAATAGACCTCACTTTGGTTGCGTTTCCGCGAATGACGCCACTGTTAATTAAAAAAACACCGTGTTCAGTTCTGCGTACATAGAGGTATGTCAAGCAGTAAAATGGCCTTATATGGTATGAAGCTTTATTTTGAATGAAAAACAACAGATATTGTTTTTATAAACTGGTTTTCGGCTGTTACCCCATCATCAGGAAAACACAGAGATATATCAATGCAGCTTGGAAGTTTAATGTTCAAAGATCTTAATTTGCTGTATAGATGGTATATGTACGTTAATTTTCAAAGAGAACTAATGTTTTATGTTGAAAACTGCCCCGAGGAAAACTACTCCATGAAAACTGTTGTGTAATAATTATTGAACATTGATGAAATATGTGACACATAATACAAATAACATTTCTCCTAAGAAAATAAACTGAAAAAAACAAGAAATTAGATGAACAAATGATTTTATGTTTAACCCGTCAAATATTTGTAACGTAACATTTAATAGAGATAATAAACTGGATGAAACATCTGTGAATATATAGATTAAAATTATAAACGGTTAAGTTATAGATACTGGCTTAAATGTCCAATATTACGAATAACGGGCGACTGCAGTGTTTTGCAGAAGCTGGAGTATCAGTAGTGCAATAAGGGAGCTATACATTATCTCTCACACGATTTTGGTGTATTTGTGTTTGATCGATCCCAAGTACTTTCCTTGTTAGATAATGAAACAAACCATAACGCCCAGTATCTTAATTTACAGCACCTGCACTTTTCCCGACCCTACTTGTTGTCATAGGTTTACCCGAAAACGGTTAAGAAAGGGTCATATGTTTATTAGACGTTTTTTGTTCATTATGACCAGTAGTATCACCTTACCTTGCAGACCCCCCCCCCCCCCCCCCCGCCGGCCGCGGTGGCCGAGGAGACTAAGGCGCTCCAGTCACGGTCTGCACGGCCACTACGGTCGGGGGTTCGAATCCCCCCTCGGGCATGGATATTTGTGCCGTCCTAGTTCGTAAGTAGTTCATAAGTAGTTTGTAAGTTTAGGGACTGATGACCCCGTAGTTAAGTCCCATAGACTTTACAAACATTTGAACATTTTTATTATAAGACCCCGTAGTTAAGTCCCATAAGCTTAACAAACATTTGAACCCCCCCCCCCCCCCGCCCTCTCCTCACCGGCACGGCGCCGTGTCCCTGCCGCTGGCGCTTTTGGTGAGCAGTGAGCAGTGAGCGGGCACTGGGCATCGGGCATCGGGCAGGCGGCCACGGTGGGCCCGGCGCGCCCGCGGCATGGCTAATGCGGCCCACAAACGGGTCGCCACATCCGGCCGCCCAGCCGCGGTTATGCAAGCTCCGCGTTCGACGCCCGCCGAGTTCGAGGGCGCGCCCGGCCCATATCCTGCTGCACCCGAAACGTTGCAAAAGTAACAACTCGCAAGAAAGCCCCCAACTGATCCAGAGCAGTACAGGCCTATCTGTTTCGTAAAAGTTCTGGGTAAAAACATTTCAGAAGTAGTTTTGTGAGACACTGGCAAGTCACTGAGTCCTACACGGACTGAATGAGTCGTAGTAGAGTTTTAGGAAGGGGGAATGCACGCATTACGACATTGACCACGCAAACCTTCTTCTCCACTCATCAGAGTGTAAGAACACTGTTGGAGGAAAAGAAAAAAAATCGCACTGACGTGTTTTACGGCCCAATTTAGATCTGTAGTTTTATAAGTTTTTGCAAACATTTTCGACCAAAATAATAATGTAAATAATAAAAAATTAATTAATAAGAGTGTTTGAAACCCTTTTAGGAAAAAAGAATTTAGGTAGTGGCGAGTTCCGAACGACCGGCCTTCAGCGTCATAGTCCAACGCCTTGCCCACTACGCTACGGCTATCAATCGAAAGATGAGTCCTTTAATTTCATACTATTGATGGCCGTTGTTAACTGATGCTAATATGGCATTTGTAGACACTAGATTATCATTTATCGTACGAAGAACGATGTGTTTTTGTTAATCCTTCAGTGCGACATTGCTTTGAAATGACAATGTGTAAGTTACAATAAGAAAATCATCAAATACGCAAGCCAAGATGGCGTATGCCAAAAGAGTTCTGTGCGAACCGAACGGCTGGTTTTCGTTAATTCAATGGAGGGTGTCAAATCTCCGTTATTTTTGCAAATATGTCTCAAACGATACGAGATATGAAAAAACATAAGGGAGCTAAGTTGTAGAGAATTTTCTCCTCTACCAATTAGGTTATTCAATTTTCGTGTCAGATGAACGGTTCGTTTGCAATTACAATTATATTACAAACGCCTTTTTTTGGTATTACTACCATATTTTTTGTCCGAAACATTTGAAAAAGGAAGGTTCTGGTCTCTGGCGGCCTACAATTATGTCTGTAAAATTTGGTGAACGCTACGAGTTATGAAAAAAAAACATGAGAGAGCAAAGTTGTAGACAATGTTCTCCTCTACAAATTCGGTTATTCAGTTTTCGTGTCAGATGAATTTTTAAGCCGTTATTTTCATTTAAATTTCGAGCTGTCAAAAGACGATCGCAAAAACCCACTTTTAGTGTTACTACCGTAACAAAATAGTAGACCTGCAAAGATGACGTCGGTTTTCATCCGGAGAAAGCAGGTGCCACCTGAGGATTATAAATGTAGTGATAGTGGTTTCAGCGTCGACCGACCACAGATAGCGTAGTGAGATAGCTGGCCGTGCGTCATCTATGCGTACCCTTTTAGGAAATGTTTACAGCTATAAGGTCAATGTATATCAGCGTGTGAAGCAAACAGGCGCCATGCCACGCAGACGTGCTTCGTAGAGCCAGCTGAGGGAATTCGAAATAGGTCAAACTGTGGCCATCCCAGTGGCGGAATTGTCCTTTGCCACACAAATTGGACGTCCAGCGACACTGTTAGATGCATGTTTTACGTGATCTTTCTCACACTCACAGGCGAGTTTCTGGACGTCCACGCAACAAAGACATCAGCCAAGACCGTTGTACTGTAAGGACAGATTTAGCAGATCGCATAGTTACCACACCACAGAGGTGTTGTGAGCGCCGCGGTGGAGTAGCCGAGCGGTCTAAAGCGCCTCGCTGCGGAGCGCGCGGTTGCTCGCCGTCGGAGGTTCGAGTCCTCCCTGGGGCATGTGTGTGTGTGTGTGTGTGTGTGTGTGTGTGTTGGTTGTCCTTAGGTTGGTTGTCCTTAGGTTGGTTTACCTTAGTTTAAGTAGTTTGTAAGCTATGGACCGATCACCTTGCAGTTTGGTACGATAGATTTACAAACATTTGAACATATATATATATATATATTTTTTTTTTTTTTTTTTTTTTTTTTTTTTTTTTTTGGAAGCTTTAAAAGTCACAACAAGGTACTACTTTTTTTTCTAGGTTGTGCGTAACAAAATGTTCTACTGTGAAACGTATATTCACTAATTGCCAGAATCTCTCCGGCAGTTAGTGAACATACATTTCGCAGTACAACTGTGGGAGCTGGGGTTGTGAGAGCTGTGAATGTTGCCGGTGGCTGTGAGAGCGCCTATATATACCGTGCTGGGTGCACAATTAGAGCGGCGGCTATCGCGGCTTCCGGCTGGCGTCCAGCCAGTGACCGGCGCATCCTGGCCGCGATAACCCGCGCGTCCCCCACAAAGGCCGCTTTCATTCACACGCCGTGTGCCGCTCCCCTCTTCCTGCCGGCCGCCGCTGCAATTGTCTCACAACCCTCTGCGACTGTTGGTGCGGGACGGGGCCATTAGGCCGTTCCAAAAGAGCCCGCCATATGGCCCGCTGGAGGACACAGGGCCACCGGTTTAGCAGGAAGTTCGCCTCTGTCCCACACGGAGGGCGGGCGCCACAAAAGCGACCCTCAAAATAGTTACGCCCCCTCTAACAGGCCGCAGAATAAAGCCCAAACCACCTTCAGTGACAGTAGTGGTTCATTTGAATGCTGGATGCAGTACGAGCCCGGGTTATTCAGCTTCAGGTGCTGTTGTCATTATGTATGAATTTATGATTAACCCTCAACTACTATCATCGGTTTCTCAGACTGCTACGAATTTTTGTGTCAAAATATTGCAGAAATAAAATTTGACGAAGTTTATCCCTTCACTGACTTACAGAATGTAGTAATCGCTTTACATTGAAGATACGAATGGTCAACTGAAAGATCACGTTGCGTACAATTTATCGGAACTGAAATGGGATTTCTCAATCTAATTATGTTCCGAATCTGTAATATAATCTCTCTGATGATTGTATGTGGTTGAGTAGATAGCTACCTAATTGACGTCATTTTCGTAACACATAAAATAAAAATATACAGCACATTTCGCAGTGTTTTATTTGTCGCTTTTATATATACTGTGTTGTTAAAAAGGCAAGTAGTCAAGTTACAATATAGCCTACTTGCAAGAAGTGTAATGAACAACAGGAAGTCATGAAACTATACATTTCACAAACCACTGATATATAAGAAATAAAAATAAATCTGAGAGACCCTTCCATAGTATTTGTGATCTTGTCAATGTCCATAGTAGTTAAGGGTTAACCAAAATTGGAGATAAAAATTGAAGTAGACTGACAATAGCACCAGACGTTACTTGAACACTATCATTCCTCAGACCTCGAGTTGCATCGTGCATTGAAGTAAATTTGATAACAATAAACCAGTTTTTTCTTTATTTTACGAAAGTATAATAGCACATTTTGTAGTGCCGGGGCAAAAGTCAGCGATAATAGCGGTGGCGGGAGTGAGCAGCTCGCATAGAGACTCTGTGTAAATAAGGTCACTCTGAAATATATAAACATGCTATCTTGAAAAACGAAAAAAATCAGTGTACAGCAATGGAATGTAAACGTCTTTCCACTATGTATGTATGTTATGTATAATACATAATTTAAATGGAATGGTGAAGGATCCTACTGTTTATTTGACTATTATACGTTGGGAACTGCAATTAATATATCGGGACAGATCTTCGTTGTGCTTTGTATCTAGAAGTTTGTTGATTTGAACCTGAATAATCTTCGGTGACCAACATTTTGAGTTATAGTGGAAATATATATCTCTAACGGATCATACATCCAGAACTGGGCCAAATCATACCTTCAGTTTGCGAAGTGAAAAGCCCCTGTGTGTGTGTTAAGCTCATATACATATACCCATAAACAGACATAAAATATTACCAGTTCTGTACATACTGAGGCAGGTAGTAAAAACGTAATACACTCAAGGAAGAAACACTGTCAACAATGCATAAAATTAAGTTATATTATTTGCCAGATGTGCAGATATGATGTACGAGGTTTTCCCCAGCGGTTGGAGGCATAATATTTTTCAGAAGTAAATAATTTTGTTGACTCTGCGTGGATCTTCGGTTTAATTATCATATACGAACGAAGAAGGTATATGGGACAGATACTTGTTATAAATTTGTAAGAAAAAGGTGTTATAAAAACCTACGTTCTTTTGGTTTATTATATAAGAAAACGTATCCACGAGGAAATCCTTACTTTCCATTTTCATTATTCTGATTGAGAATTCCACATGGGCTCTGTGTCATAGCATATTAAGATCAGAAAAAAATGTTCCAATGTTTGTAAATCTATGGGACGCAACTACTTGGTTATTAGTCCCTAGCTTACAAACTGCTTAAACAAAGGTAAACGAACCTAAGGATAACACATACACCTATAGTTGCTGGTAGAACTTCCGGGTTTTAAGGCCGTGGTCCATAAAACTTTTCAGTTTTTCCTAACTTTTCGTCCAGAGCTGCACCAGACATATTCGGAGGTCTTCCTACTTCGGCTGAGTCTGAGACGGCAAGACTCAGTGAAACTAGGACGACCTCCGAAGATGTTCGGCGCAGCTCTGGACGAAACTTTAGGAAAAAATGAAAACCTTTATGGACAACGTCCTTTTAACCCGGAAGTTCTACCAGCTACTATAGCATCTGGTCGTGAAAGCCTTCTTTGCACATGCCAGAGAGACGACTCGAATCTCGGAAGGGAGCTGCCGCACAATCGGTAAGATAAAGCCCAAGATGGCGCGGCCTTCTGATTATTGTGGTGGCACTCGTGTCGGTCGTCTTCTACCACGCTCTTTTGACGTCAGGTTGCGCGGTTCTGTTATTCCTGCAGCTATGTCACGCAGTATTACTTGTCTGCTTTTACTGACGGTCCTACGCAAAGGCCGCTGCTATCGGTCATTAACCGCAGGTAGTCGCTCACCGCGCTTTCTACGGTGAGATGTTATGCCTGGAATTTGGTATTCACGGTACAATTCTGACGCTATCTATCTCAATTTTGAATTCCCTAACTACACTATTGGCCTTTAAAGTTGCTAATCCAAGAAGAAATGCAGATGACAAACGTATTCATTGGACAAATATATTATACTAGAACTGACATGTGATTACATTTTCACGTATAGATCCAGAGAAATGAGCACCCAGAACAACCACCTCTGGCCGTAATAATGGCCTTGGTACGCCTGGGCATTGAGTCAAACAGAGCTTGGATGGCGTGTACAGGTACAGATGCCCGTGCAGCTTCAACACCATACCACAGTTCATCAAGAGTAGTGACTGGCGTATTGTAACGAGCCAGTTGCTCGCCCACCATTGACCAGACGTTTTCAATTGGTGAGAGTTCTGGAGAAAATGCTGGCCATGGCAGCAGTCGAACATTTTCCGTATCCAGAAAGGCCCGCACAGGACCTGCAACATGCGGTCGTGCATTATCCTGCTGAAATCGCCGGGTGATACGCCAGTATGGCGATGACGAATACACGCTTCCAATGTGCGTTCACCGCGATGTCGCCAAACACGGATGCGACCATCATGATGCTGTAAACAGATCCTGTATTCATACGAAAAAATGACGTTTTGCTATACGTACACCATCGCAGGTGCTCCTGTCTGTGATACGGCGTCAAGGGTAACCGCAGCCATGGTCTCCGAGCTGATAGTCCATGCTGCTGCAAACATCTTCGAACTGTTCTTGCAGATGGTTGTTGTCTTGCAAACTACCCCATCTGTTGACCGAGGGATCGAGAGGTGGCTGCACGATCCGTTACAGTCATGCGGATAAGATGCCTTTCATCTCGACTGCTAGTGATGCCAGGGCGTTGGGATCCAGCAGGGCGTTCTGTATTGCCCTCCTGAACCCACCGATTCAATATTCTGCTAACAGTCATTGGATCGCGACTAATGCGAGCAGCCATGTTGCGATGCGATAAACTGCAATCGCGATAGGCTACAATCCGACCTTCGTCAAAGTCGGAAACGTGATGGTACGCTTTTCTTCTCCTTACACGAAGCACCACAACAACGTTTCACGAGGCAACGCCGGTCAACTGCTGTTTGTGTATGAGAAATCGGTTGGAAACTTTCCTCATGTCAGCAAATTGTAGGTATCGCCACCGGCGCCAATCTTGTGTGAATGCTCTGAAAAGCTAATCATTTGCATATCACAGCACCTTATTCCTGTCGGTTAAATTTCGCGTCTGTAACACGTCATCTTTGCGGTGTAGCAATTTTAATGGCCAGGAGTGTATTTCCGAAAGGTCATGTCCCACACATATAGTTACAACTCTCATTCCGCGCTATATGTTAGTTCATGTCGCGCGACTATAATCATGCCGAAAACCTTTTCACATACCACCAAAGATCACAACTGAGAGCTCTGGCTGTGCACTACCCAACTGTACCTCGAGTTTGCTGCCATCAGTATGTATGCAAATCGCTCTTCCATGACCTTTACCACGGTGTGTTGGGAGTATAACCGCCGCACGGCGTGTACACAGCTTAAGTTGGGAGGGATTCCTCGAGGCGTAGTGACTGCGGTGAAACGCTCAGAGGCTCCACTCGCCCACACGGCGCACGGCGCACGGCGCAGGGCAGAAGCAGAAGGCGTGGGAGGACAGGTGCCGGTGGGGGGGGGGGGGGGGCTATATACCCGCACCCTGCCGGGGCCTCGCGTCTGCAAGCGGGGAAAACGGCGGAGCTCTCGCAGTGTGTCCTGTCTGTACATTCATATTACCACCCACTGCCTATTTCAAGTTGCCACGGTCAGTAAAACAACGGCCGTGGCCTACGGATATACCGGGTGCCGCTAGATCGCCGAAGTTAAGCCCTGTCAGGCTTGGCTAGCGCTTAGATGGGACACCGTCTGGGCAAGGTGTTGGCAGGTGGGATGCACTCACACCCAAACCTTCAGACGTCAGGCACTCAGATCGGTACCAAACGTTGTATATCGGTAGAGTATCAACCGAAACTTCTATATAATTTGTGCTATGCGCTGCCGTCCAGGAGAACTTGCATAAACTATAATAATAAACAGCACCTAACATACGGATTAGAGGAAAAGCATAACTGTGAGAGCTTATCATGTTGCGCTACCGCGGGCTAATTGGTAGTTAGGGTCGTTGCTTCAAGCCCCGTCTCGACCCTTAAAAAAGAAAAGAAAAGAATAAACAAATAAATTTCGTTTGTATTGGTGTCTGTACTTTCGGACGTCCGAAAGAAGACACCACACCTGCTTCGCAGCCAAATAGCATTTTCAAATTGTTAAAGGAAGGGAAGGAAGAAGGAAAGGAAAGAAAGGATTGACAGTGGCCGCATTTGGGCATTGATATTTAAGCAATGGCGACAAGTGAAAATGTAAGCCAGACCGGGAATCGAACCCGGGTCTCCCGCTTCGGGCCAGCGGTCGCCTTAACCACTTTTTTTTTTTTTTTTTTTTTTTTTTTTTTTTTGCTCAATCGGTGGTTCTGTTCATTGCGGACGCTGATCGTTTTTGTTCGTTGATGTTCGAAGTGTCATTGGCTCAGCTTTTTTTATTACAGATGGCGTTGAGCCATCTGGCCGGGCGCGCTGAGCCACGGCGCCCGGCGAACCACTTGGCAACCCGTGCTCGCCTCCCGTTCGTCTCAAATTCCCACAAGTCGCTCGCTATGTTTGCCCTGTTACACTCGCCATTACGGATTCCTGTGCGAGTTCGGACGTATTACCGCATCTGCGGTGAAGTAACTGAAGCTAAAGCCGTCGTCGCGTTTAAATATTTTTATTGGTGTGGTGTCTGGACTTCTACTGTTAGCACTTTCCCTTCTATGTTTTGAAAGGATGCAGCAGGGACCAAAATAAAACAAAAAAATGCCAAGTAAACATGGACTGCACAATGCACATCTGAAGAGCTACGATTACTGAGGATGTGCTCCTAACATACAATTTTGTGAACACCTTGTATGTTCGCGCTCCTCTGTATGAAGCACAAAATGAGAAATTCGTGCATACCTTCGCTGAACTGCGCAGTTGGTGTCCGCCGATTGGAAGGTTGCGGCCGGCGTCTGAAAGTGTCCGCGCTATTTTCCCAGAACCCCGCGGCATTCGGAGAGCGGGACGCGGGCCGCGCTCGATTCCCGGAATATCGCCCCAGATCAGAGGAAGCAACTGTCGTTAAAGAGGAAAGTGCGGCTTATTTTTACTCGGGTCGAGAGGAAGCGGCTGTGTGTCTTTAGGCGAGCGGGCTGCCTCTCGCCGGTAAACACACGGCCTCTCGCCCAGATACGTGCGTAACACAAACCGGCGCTTCCTGGGAGCGCGCACTTGCTGCCTCAGCTCTCCCGGCGCGATCTAGGCCGTATCTCTGCGCGGTAAACACGCTGCGTCTCAGGCAGGTCTCCGCTCATCTCGCCGGCTTGTTTGTGCGATTCCAAAGTGGCCGGCGTTTACCGACGATTTAAGTCGCAGTAACGCCGCTTCCGTCGGCTTAGCGGTAGAAGCCGTCTAGAAAATAGTCCCTCTTTTACAGAATTACGTAACTATGATCGACAGACGAGCGCAACAAGACTTATGTTTATTTGATAGACTTGGAAGTTATATAGAATGCCGAAATACAACGCCAGCCGCGATGACCGAGCGGTCTGCGACGCGCCAGTCACGTTCTGCACGGCCACTACGGTCGGAGGTTCGAATCCCCCCTCGGGCATGGATATTTGTGCCGACCTTAGTATTAGCTAGTTCATAAGTAGTTTGGAAGTTTAGTGACTAATGACCCCCGTAGTTAAATCCCATTACCTCTGCAAACATTTGAACATTTTTCGAAATACAACGAACAGCCAGATCAAATGTTCAAATGTTTGTAGAGCTTATGGGACTTAACTAAGGGGTCATCAGTCCCTAAACTTACAAACTACGTATGAACTAGCTAAGACTACGGACAGCACAAATATCCAAGCCCGAGGGGGAATTCGAACCCCCGACCGTAGTGGCCGTGCATACTGTGACTGGCGCGCCGCAGACGGCTCGGCCACCGCGGTCGCAAACGAAGAGCCAAAAAAATCTGGCATAGGCACGTGTATTAAAACACAAAGATGTGTACACTCTCAGAGAACGGCGCTATGGTGGACAACGCCTATGTGAGACAACAGATACAGATATTTTGTTTATTTCTCATTTATAATCCCGCTACCTTTTTAATATAAAGTAGGACGTACATTAGTATTTTTACTTGTTATATATTAGTTCATTGATGTTACATAATTTAAGTATTTGAAATAGATAGAGATAAGAAGAAAAAATGAAAACCATGAGAAAATACATATACACAAATGCTTACATTTGTAACTACAATTCGTGCATTTTACAATAAATCAGATGTAGTGGAGAACATAAAAACATGATTCGTTACGTGGTTGTAATACACATGTCGAAATTCAATGTATTCCGAAATTGTTAATTGTAATTATGGGTTAAAACAATGCAATAGAAAAGAAAGGAATTATATCTATAAATGTGGGGGTTTTCTATACTTATGGATGGCTACATTGTACTGTGCTGGGCTTTGGGTACCTTGGAATGTTTCCTTCAATCCAGCGATCATCCAGCACAGTTTCCATGGTTTTCGTAATGTTAGTCTCTCTTCTTTATATTGTTTTTTTGTTTCTTGTGTATCAGGTGTGAGCATCCATATTAATTTAAAGAAGGTCTGGTTTGGGTAGATGACGGTGGGAGACTGCTCCCCTGTCAATCTTGAGTCTCATCGGTGTCACTTCCTTCATTTGTGAAAGCTTCATTGCCTTGTTCCTCGTCTTTTTTGTTCTAAACTATACCTATCCACTAAGATATCTGATGCCGCTATTACATCGGTTACTGTTGCTACAGTGGCAGGTTAACGCGATTTAAGTGATTTTCAACGTGGTGCTATAGTCGGCGCACGACAGATGGTACACAGTATATCTGAGCGAAGAGGTGGGGGCTTTCCCGTAGACACCGTGAATATCTGAAACCCGGTAAATCATCAAATGTTCGTCATCGCTGAGGCCGGATAAAGAAAAACGGATCAAACGACGACTGAAGAGAATCGTTCAACGTCACAGAAGTGCAAACCTTCTGCAAACTGTTGCGGATTTCAATGCTGGGCCATCAACAAGTGTGAGCGTGCGAAACATTCAACGAAACACTGATTACGCGCTTTCGGAGCCGAAGGCCCTCTCATTTACTCTTGCTTATTGCACGACACAAAGCTCTCAGCCTCGTCCGGGTCCACCAACACCGACAATAGACTCTTTCAAGGCTGGAAACATGTTGCCTGGTCGGACGAGTCTTGTCTCTATATCTATCGATAGGCTGGACAGTACGGGTATGGAGGCAACCTCATGGATCCTGCATATCAGCAATGGACTCTTGTAGCCGGTGGAGACGGTAATAGTGTGGAGCGTGTACAGTTGGAGGAATATGGGACCCCTCAAACGTCTAGATAGGACCGGTGACACGAACGTACGCATCCTGGCTGATCACCTGCATCCATTCATGCCCATTCTGAATTCAGACGGACTTGAGCAATTCCAGTAGGACAATGACACACCTCACACGTCCAGAACTTGTACATAGTGGCTCCAGGAACACTCTTCTGAGTTTACACACCTCTGCTGGCCACCAGTGTCCCCACATTATTGAGCAAATTGGGATGCCTTGAAACGCGCTGTTCAGAACAAACCCCTCGAACTCTTACGGATTTATGGACAGTCGTGCAGGATGCTTGTCTTAAGTTCGCTCCAGCACTAATTCAGACATTTCTCGAGACCAGGTCACGTTATGACGCGACACTTCTGCGTGCCCGCAGGGACCTTGCACGATATTACGCAGGTGTACCAGTTTCTTTAGTTCGAAAAGCTGATGACACTCGTACGGTATCAGCGTGCATGATTAAACTAGCATTCTTTTCTTCCACTCGCAGTACAGAGGAGGCGCAAACGAACAGTGAAATTTTGCACCACATCCTGTACTGCCTCAGCAGAAATGGACTCAGGAGCCGCACTGAGCCGCACTGGTTCCAATAGACTCCGCAAAAAGTAAAGACAAAGAAACGGAGCGGAAGGATATGGAGGGCAGTGCATCCTGCGCCAGGGTAATGCCAATAATTCAACACAGTGCCTCATTACTCGAAGTTTATGAAAGTGAAAACGTGGGGTTTAACATCTTTTAAATATTTGTAAAATGACATGTTGACCACAGCTGTTTACTTTATTAACTCAAAGCTACCGGTTTGTATCAATCAGTCACTGGAAAAACTACTATAGGAATTGAAGCATGATGCTAAATATTATTTTTAAGTTTTTAAATTTTGTAACATGTTACGTTAAGCAACTGCCTAAGCACTGCTGGCGCTTGAAAATGGTACAATAACCGAAACTTGTAGCATTGAGTTAATAAAGTCAACAGCTGTGGTTAACATATCATTTTACTGCCGCGGCGGACCGGCCGAGCGCGTTGAGGCGCTATGCTGCGATGCGCGAGGCCGTTCCCCGTTGGGGGTTCGAATCCCCCCTCGGGCATGGATGTTTGTGCCGTCTTTAGTATAAGGTAGTTCATAAGTTGTTTGTAAGTTTAGGGACTGATGACCCCGCAGTTAAGTCACATAAGCTATACAAACGTTTGAATTTTGTCATGTTACAAATACTCGAAGTATTTGTCAATAAAGCGGAGCATCTTCTTGGACGCCATGATCAGTCCTCGTCTTGTATGAATATCTCGGTGCTCTGCCGATTGGAAAGGACTGACACCGTATCTATAACGGTATGTATGCCTCAGACAGACAAGTGACTACTTCAGTGCGGATGCAGAAGTGATTCCGACACCTTGCGGAAATAAACTGCAACGGGTAAAACTGCAATCAACAAAAATAATGGACGGGAGCATTGCATATGCTAGTGTGCATTAATTTGAGGATTTGAGTTGATCGGGAAGCGTGTACGGATAGCTTAATTGGTTAAGGCGATCACTGGCCCGAAGCGGGAAATCCTAGTTAGAGTCCCCGTTCGACACGTGTTTTTCAGCTTCGCCACTGAATTTACTTCAGTGCCCTGAAACAGCTCACATGTTCGTATAAATGTAATACGAAAATTTATGGCTGTTAATTCCAGTAAAATGGGGCATTATTAAAAATCGGGACATGTTTTGTGTGTTTGGTTATTAACAGATGATGGAATACATTACAAACTGTTTAAATGTTCATCTACATGTAATTCCCAGGATATAGGGCTCGCGATAAAAATCGCTATTAACGTGGCCCACCAGTGGGCTGAAAAGCTTCAGTTGAGAATTTGAAACCCGCATACAAGAAAGAAGATAGTTGTTAATGGCAACCAGTGTTTTCTGACAGTTAAATAGAACGTACAAGGTATCCAGCTTAGGAGTGGCTGATTTCAAAATTAAATATCTCCAAAGCTAAGACGGTAGAAGAATGATGTTGACGGTATATTACTTCTGAATCCTGAAAAAAATATACGGCAGCTATGCAGATGTTTCGAAACTGCTAGAAAAGCTACTCACGGGTGGCGCTGTAATCGCATTACCTTTGTATCTTCAACTCAGAGCTCTCAATTACAAATAACGGTGTCTGTTATTTTGGAAATGTCCGAAATCTGGAATGTGACAATTCAGGTCAGAATGCCAAGACTTAGTTTCCAATGGAAGCATTAAACAGCACATTCAAGAAAGAAAGGAGAAAGATAGGGTATAGACTGATTGATTGATTTTCTCAGGGAAGCCAAAACAGTCTTGGTCCAACCCGCCACTGCCCGCACCGAAACTAAGTTTATTGTGCGGTATCGCTCCCTGTATATCTAGTAAAGCCAACCAATGCCCTTGAACAGTGCAAGGAGTCCCTTTACCAGTTCTTTATTAGACACAATTTCTTCGGGTCTGGTTGTCCCAAATGTTCTGTGCCTTCTACTCTCCAATACAATGCATTCGAAGATTAGATGTGATGCAGTTTCATCACCGTCATCACAGATCCTACATTGAGGGTCCTCTTCTGTTATTCCCATTATATGTAGGTGTTTTTCAAATTCCCATGTCCTGTCAGCAATCCAACCATGAGTCTAATCTCTCTCCTGGTCAGGCCCAGGATTGCAGAGCTTCTTTTAAAACATGGCTTTGGCATCATTACCTTGCCATGTTTTTGTTGATGGACTTTGGTCCAATATTCTATGTGCTGTCTTCTGAGCTAGTTACGTATTTCCAATTTGATCATTGCCTTGGTGATTGTCAGGACAGGTTCCGGTCCAATAAATTGAGTCTCTGCCCCCATCCTGGCTAATCTGTCGGCATGTTCGTTGCCACTGATTCCCGAGTGGCCAGTGACCCACAATAGGGTTAATCTATTGCTTTCCCCTAGCTCCACCAGAACCCTGTGACATTCTGCAACAATTTTAGACCTTGTTGCAGGAGCTGCCAGTGATCTCAGGGCTGCCTGGCTGTCTGAATAGATATAGATGCTACGATCTTCGTAGCACCGACGCAAATTCTCCTCCACACACGCCCTGATGGCAGTGATTTCGGCCTGGAATACTGAGGCCAGTTTCCCTAGAGAGATGACGCCCTCCAGCCTTGGCTGCACCCCATATCCCCCGTACGGTGTCAAACTATTTTCTCCCACTGCTCCCTACTTCCAATTGTTATATTGAAAGGCTTGTTGAAGCAGTATGGGGTTATAAAATAGTTTGCTGGCATTTCCCCAACCTTTCCTATATTTACCTCACTCGCTATTTGTGTGTGATTCTGGATATCCCAAAGAGTTCCAGTTTTTGCCAGTTTTGAGTCTGTATGCAGCAGCCGCTGCCTCAATCTTGACCCAAAGGTGTAATGGGGGAATTAGCTGCACACCAGCAATTGGTGTGCTGCTAATTCCGCCTGTTATGGCTAAGCAGGCTAATCTCTGCACCTTACCAAGCTCCTTAGCAGCATCCTGATGTTCTACCTTCTTCCACCACACGACCGCCCCATAGGTGAAAAAAAAAACTAGTGTATAACTAAATCTCGTCATGAATTTCCAATTCTGTTGGAGAAGTAAAAGAAAAGCAAGATTTTGGGCGAATTCTCCCCTACAGGAATTCGGGAGCGGTAAATTTGATGATGGAAGAAGCAGTAAGAAGGAAAAGAGGGTAGAGACAGACAAAAACTAGCAAATTCAAAGCAGATTATAGATGCAAGACGTAGATATGAGAATTTCAATACGAGGTAGGAAGAGTTGGAAGACAGCATTAGGCGGATGAGAAGAGCGGCGAGTTGAGTGGACAGAGAGAGGCACGTGCGGCTGGGCAGCGGCGCGAGTGGCGCCAGCTGCGCTGAGGCGCTTCCTGCGGAAGGAAGCGGACTGGCGCCAGTGGCAGTGGCGCGAGGGAGGCCCGGGCCTCGTTACGCGCTTCCTTCCTGGCCGCCGCCCCCGCCGCCCACGCACCTGTGTCCACCAGCGCTCGTGCCCAAACGGCTACACCTCAGCTCGCCGATTTCTCGCGCCACGAAACTTCACATTATTTTAGTTCAATGGAAACTTACCATCTCCAACCAAAACTGACACCGTCAGGGGCGCCGACTCAGTGCTCGGCACCCCACAGTATATTTCTGGTGGCGCTAAGCACCCACACATAATGGCGAAGAAAGCTGATAACATATATAAGGACAATTGGGGAAAAATTCAAAGAAGTCCGATGTGCTTATTCTGACGTCGCTTTCTCCAAGCACGGTTGTATACCACATACTGTTGCCGGGAGCCCATAACAATCTGTGGTCAGTGATACAAACCTGCCAACTTTTACGCTTTATTGCATCATTTTACGGTTATACGGATGGTCGGTGTTATTTTACGACTTGCACAAACTTTTACGCTTTATTGCATCATTTTACGGTTATACGGATGGTCGGTGTTATTTTACGACTTGCACAAAAAACTGAAACGTTAACGTTCGATAATCACACCACACATATTCAATCGATTGTTTGTGTGGGTCGAAGATACGTCTACGATAGTCGAAAATTTATTCATTGATCAGGTAGTTTTAACTCTGATGTTCGTGACGCCGTGTTCTGTGATGACGGCATTGGAACTGAATTTAAAGGCGGGATAACAGTTCTTCAAGTTTTATGTGAAACTCAGTTGTCGACAGGCTCTGCTCTGCAAATTCAAAGAAGTTCTGATGAGTCAGTTATTGGCATTCAGACCTATCTACATTATCGATTTCCAGGATACAGATAAATACCATTTCTTTCCATCAATGAGGAAGTACCGCCTGTGACTAAATAACTACGTTTGCACTCAAGATGAGACAAAATTGAAGATGCGCAGTTTTCTTCCATTCCTTTTTTTCTTGGTAAAGATTTCCTTTTATGCAAGAGAGAAAATTAGGCTATAGTCGAACTAGCATATCATTTGCAGTATGCGTTATTATTTCTTGCCTTTAAACAAGTTTTATTGTGTAAAACCTTTTTCAGCTATATCATATCTGCTTAATTTATCAAGGAAGACCGGTTTTGTATGCTCTAAACGAATATTCACCGTGCCTACTGCTATTTAACGTGGATTTCTTCTTGATTGTTATGTCCGCTTGAACAATGGACTATGACGTATATAGATACGATTACATTAATTGTATTTTGTAACCCTGAAAAATCATTATTTTCGTCAAGCCGGACTATGTGGAAATTATTTCCCAGTTTTTTGTTTCCTTCTTTTATTTCATTAGGATACCGTAGTTACTCGTGAAAGCTACTATTTATTGATACGGATGAACATCCGCATTCAAAAAAGCATTTAATTCTGCAAAAACGTACAAGAATTACTTCTGCTAAAACGTGCATTACACACGTCTTCACGCAAAACATGAGCAAGCAGAAGACGAGACTCAAAGAGCTAGCAGAGAGGCTTAGTGAAGATATGCTTAGTTGGATGTTTTCGTTAACATTCATGAGGAAATATCTTTCTCGAAATGAAAGGGGTGAAAGTGGTCTAAAAGATTAGAAGTGAGGATCAGACCCAGGGTTCCCCACTTAATAACTATGCACTTGGCAACTTACGGGCAAAGAGCATCAAATTGTTCACATCCACGGCCAAATCATAGCGTTCTTGGAATAGTTTCGTCGGTCTCAAACGCATATGTGTAATGAACTTTTAATATTCTTCAATCGATGTCTGACTTCTTTAGTTGAAATTTCGGGTAAGTACCAGTTTGAGGGATTAAGACACCATTATAAACGATTTCGAGAGTCACCATTTTGGGAACGGTTTGACCCCATAATTCGCACGTCATTGCACCAATGTTCGTAGGAACACGTTCTTTATAATATAAAGATTTTACGACATTAAATGCCAATGTGCATCCTATTAAATATGTGGGGAGAGTTGGAAATTTGTGCCCAGCAGGGATTCGAACGTAGGTGTCATGCGTACTACGCAGTTGCGCTGACCATTACGCTACTGGGGGACAGTGATCGCTACAACTGAATGCCTCCAGCCAGACGCAAATTTTCGATTTACTTGTGCACTAGTAACGTATTTGCTCCTTTCCTTTTTGACTCGCTATTCACGGCTTCTCGGCGATTCCTGTAAGAGTCTAACTTCATAATTTACACGAACATTTGAGTAGTAAAACAATTATACGTTGTGTGGAATTTTTTTTTTTTTTTTTTTTTTTTTTTTTTTTTTTTTTTTTTTTTTTTTGTACCTTGGAAACAACTTAAAAATAGTAGTTTGTTTACCATTATCTAGCTAGTTCAAAAATGCATGAAGTTGATTTTTACAGGGAGGAGGGGTTAGTCTTCAACATGAGTACCAACACTGATTTTCAAAAGCCGGTGCCTTTATCATTTGAATATGCATTAAATTGCGCTAATGTTCGCTGCTTCTAATAACATAGTGTTTTATTGCAACCGACAACGAATGTACAAAGAAGCTACCAGATGTCAATGGAAATATTCTGTGAATATAAATCTCCTGTCTCTATTCTTTCAAGGTGCCCTGTTTTTATTTATTTAAACAGGAGTCCGGTACAGAATCGCCTGATAATGCTCGTCCACACATTGGATTTGTTCCTCTGAACTTTCTGCTTGATGTTAACGTAGTGGCTAGTAAGATATGCCGATCTGTACTTTATAGATGTAGGACCGGCTGAGACGTGAAATCCGTCTCACTGCCGTCATCCAGAATATCAAAGTATGGTCACAACAATTATAGGCCATTTTCTCTCCGGAGAGAATACTTTAGGCCTGTGGAAATTCACAATGTCAAAGGTTTAGGTGGAAGGGCAAACTACTAAGCTTTTTGTATATGACTCGAATTTGTAATAACTATTATATCACCATTGCTTTCTTCCTTTACTCCTTGTCTTCTGGGAGCTTCGGCTTGTTGTCACCGAGTACGTAACACATGGTATATATTTTTCTTCCAGTTCTGTTTCTCCTTGAAGCACTTGAACAATGATAAACGTGAAGCAATGAATTAAAATTTGTGTTGCGGCCGGGAATCGAACCCGGACCTCCATGCTTACTAGGAAGACGTCTTACCGTTAGACTACCACACCATTAACGTTTAAGGCGCCACGGAATAGTCCAAGTACAACTTCCCTCCACGTCACAAATTTTAATTCTGCTTCTGTTCAAAAATGTTCAAATGTTTGTAAAGGTTATGGGACTTAACTACGGGGTCATCAGTCCCTAAACTTACAAACTACTTATGAACTACTTACGAACTAGGACGGCACAAATATCCATGCTCGAGGGGGGATTCGAACCCTCGACCGTAGTGGCCGTGCTGACCGTGACTGGAGCGCCTCAGTCACCTCGGCCACCGCGGCCGTCAATTCTGCTTCTGTGTTCCATAGATAACTGTCACTACTGTCTAGGTTCTCCATGGAGCGGAATAGCACCTCGGCAATTAGTATTTATATAATCTTAGCAAGAATGTTCCACTATGTCCGTTGCCGAGGTGCTATTCCGCTGCATGAAGAGCCTTGGCAGTAGTGACGATTACCTATGGAACACACAAGCAGAATTAAAATTTGTGACGTGGAGGGAAGTCGTACTTAGACTATTCCGAGGCGCCTTAGTCGTTAGTGGTGTGGTGGTCTAACGGTAAGACGTCTGCCTAGTAAGCATGGAGATCCGTGTTCGATTCCCAGCCGCATCACAAATTGTAATTCATTGCTTACGTTTATCTGTAATGTCTTGAACATATTCGAGACGAAAGACCGTCTCAGGGTTTCTCAATTTATATTTGACTTGAACAATGATTATCATATTTGTAAAATTTGTTCGTAGCTGCGAATATGACTAAAGTCCACCGCACATGTTGTTGGTAATGTGCCAAAATTAGGACCTCCGATGGAAGCGAGCGTGCAATCCGTAACATGGCGCCTCAGTCCGCGCGGTTATCCCCACGCGACGTTAGACCATCTACGCACGCTTCTGGAAACGACACGAACTCACGTAAGCCTCACTTAATCTACTTTTACCTAGCAGAGCTCGTACGGTATCTGTGATTGTAAGAAAGGGCTAGAATTAATATCTGGCTTTACTCAAGTGTGTGGAGCCTCGGGTCCGCATTGAAAACTGTCGCGAAAGACATTGTGACGACGCGAATGTACACAAACCATGAATAGTTCCTTAGAAGTACGAGGCCGGAAGATTTTTTACGATGTCAGAGACGTGCGCCGGTTCCAGAGAGCGCGGAGAGCGGCCTTTTGCATTCTTTACTTCCTTTTCTGGAACAGCACGCCACCCTGTTGTTCACGCCCGGCGCGTCAGCACTGGCCTGTAGCGCTGCTTGACACCTCTCGCTTTTCTCCCGGGGCGGCAGCACAGAGAGGCGGCACTGGGCGCCTGCGCTGCCCGCACACAATGGCCCATACCTGTTGCTCCTGCCGGCTGTGTGTCGACGCCGGTGGGCGCTTTTCAGACTCGCAAACGCGCTCCTGCGTCCAAAGGAAGAGGCGGAGAGGGGTCCGGAGAGCACCAACATTACGTCACCTCGCAGGTTCAGCATGAAAAACTAATCTCTAAAGAACTTGCATCCGCCGCCCTCTGTCCACCTTCAGCCGCACTATTCGTTCCGAAAAGAGCGAAACTAAGAGATGGAGAGGTAGAGGGACTTGCGACTACTCACATCGAAGTGCGGTACTCAACGAGGATTCATAAGCAATGTCTGAGAGTGGCAAAATAAAAATAAAAAAAAAAAAAAATAAAAAAAAATAAAAAAAAAAAGTTCAAATGTTTGTTAATGGGACTTAACTACGGGGTCATCAGTCCCTAAACTGACAAACTACTTATGAACTACTTACGAACTAGGACGGCACAAATATCCATGCCTGAGGGGGGATTCGAACCCCCGACCGTAGTGGCCGTGCTGACCGTGACTGGAGCGCCTCAGTCACCTTGGCCACCGCGGCCGGCAGTGGCAAAATACACGCTCCAGTCTTATTAAAGGGTATATTACACGGAGCATATTTGGTCGTTAGTCGCTGGCGAATTTGGACGCAGCTGCTAAATTCGCTCCGTGAAAAGAAAGTTGCTGCTCCGAAACGCGAGCGTCTAAATTTGAAGGGTAGGCTACTTTAGGCGCCGGTCGCTGGAGTTTTTGGTCGCCCTATGTCATTTACAGGAGCGTATAACGTAGCCACCAGTCGAGTCAAAATCGAAGGAAGTAATAAATGCTGGCATTGTGTTTCTCCCAAGACTCCTAAAAGAACAATCTACCAAAATCAAAACGGAATAGTAAGGAAAAATAAAAGAAAATGGATAAGACGGTGGATTGGGAGGAGGGATAAATATAGTGCTTCTGCAAATCTTTTGAGAGGATCATCGTGTGGAGATCCTTCTGCCACAGAAATAGAATGATGAGATATTTTATTGTTTTGATTTTTATTTCCAGGTATTTGGTATCCATAGCCCCAGAGATACCTTCATTCTTTGTCATTAGTCAAACAGTTGGTTAAATAGAGTTTAGTATTTAAACAATCATTTGATGACCTATACTACTGGAAAACTTTGATAAATTTCCAGAAATGTGATTACAATTCCACTTCATATTTTGTTTGGCGGGAAAAAGAACTGTTTGGTATCACCTAACCTCCAAAACAATGTGTGATATGCTACGTCACGTTTCAGGTGTTTTTATGAAGACGCTAGCGTTTGAAGTCGCTGCGTGTCATTGGGTCAGCGTATTCATTCGCTATTGGCCCTTAAGCCGAGCGACAACAGACTCCAGCGACTAGCGACCAAATTCGCTCCGTGCAATATACCATTAATGCTGCCACCGCCTATTTTCGACGTCTTTTGAGCATATGCCACACTTTTTCGATTGGAAACGAGTCGTGTGATCTGCCTGAGTGAGGGCCAAGGCTGACATCCTGTAAGACCAAGAACGCACGTGTTCGGTGCAGCGTACATTGATCGTTTCAGAATGGCGTCTGTGATACAGAAAGGGTATGCTTACGGGTCGAAGGATGTCATTGACGCAGGTCAAACTGGTCACAGTGCTCTGACCACGCACCAACCGTGATTCGTGCGTGTGCTCCACAGCGCCTCAGACCACACGGCATCGGGTTGACCTTGTATATTTTCTGTATGTTTGTGATAGCGCTCCCCCTGTCTTCGGCGAACCAAAATTCGGCCATGATTTTCAAACAGATACATCCGAAAACAATGGTATAATTCTTGTCCACAGTGACATCGTTCAATACACCATTGCCGTGTAGTACCGTGGAGATAACAGAATCGTTTTGCAGTCGGTTTTCACATTCTGATGACTTCACTAGTCAAACGACAGAATCATCCGCCAACATCTGCTTAGATTGTGTCCTAAGTCGTTTATACAGACAAGAATAGTAGAACCTTGTAACAGCATACCAGTGGAACGCCGGATATCACTTCTGTTTTACAGGCCGGCTATCCGTCAGTTACTACTAAATGTGTCCTTTGAAATAGAAAATCAAGAACCCAATTCCACAACTGAGATGATACTGCATATGCACTCAATGTGATTAGAAGTCGATTGTTAGGTACAGAGTTAAAGGCCTTCCGGAAATCTAGCAACACCGAATAGATTTCAGATCGTGGGTCGATAGCACTGACCACATGATGTTTCAGACGAATCATATTTTATGAATCCGCGTTGATTACGGGTCAATAACGAGGTAGTTCATAACGTTTGAACAGAGTATATGTTACAAAATTCAACTGAAAATCGTCGTTAATTTTTTGGCTCACTTCTAATGCCTTTCCTAAATTTTAGTGTAACCTGTTTCAAGGCATCCCAGTTATGCTCAATAATGTGGGGAGACTGGTGACCAGCGGAGGTGTGTAAACTCAGTAGAGTGATCCTGGAGCCACTATGTATAAATTCTGAACGTGTGGGGTGTCGCATTGTCCTACTGCAATTGCCGAAGTCCGTCTGAATGCATAATGGGCATGGATAGATGCAGGTAATCAGCCAGGATGCCTACGTACGTTTCACCTGTCAGAGTCGTATCTAGACGGATCAGGGGTCTCATATCCCTCCAACTGTACACGCTCCACACCATTACAGTCTCCACCGGCTACAAGAGTCCCTTGCTGACTTGCAGGATCCATGAGGCTGTCTCCATACCCGCACTGTCCATCCTATCGATACAGTTAGAAACGAGACTCGTCCGACCAGGCAAAATGTTTCCAGCCTTCAAGAGTCCATTGTCGGTGTTGGTGGACCCAGACGAGGCTGAGAGCTTTGTGTCGTGCAATCAGCAAGAGTGCACGAGTGGGCCTTCGGCTCCGAAAGCCTATAATCGGTGTTTCGTTGAATGGTTCGCACGCTCACACTTGTTGATGGCCCAGCATTGAAATCCGCAACAATTTGCAGAAGTTTCATTTAAAACTTCCGGGCTCATAAGCCATGGTAGATTTATAAATCTTTCCCCTAAGTTTCATCTTCGGCTGCGGAAGACATCTTCAGAGGTAGAGTGGCGAACTGCAATGAGAACTTGAGGGAGCCCCGTATATATAAGCAATGTAGAGGGCACCACAAGACATCACGTGACTTCGGCTACGACACTATCTCTGGTATTACCAACATTCTTGGCAGAGAAGAATCGATTGTCATTCCGCTGGTGTAAAGCAGAAGTCCAAATTCTGTCTAATTTAAGAGCTTCCTCTTTCCTGTTAATATTATTGCGATGTTTATATATCTCGATTGCTTCTCTATATGTGCGCACATGATAGTGTGAAGTTTTTGAGATGACACTAGTCTCATTAAATTTAATTTCATGGTTACCTTCTTGGTATACATGTTCCGCTACGGCCGATTTCTCCGTGTGCCCCAGGCGGCAATTCCTTTTATGTTCGACCAAACGAGTATTGACGCTTCTTTTTGTAGTTCCAAAGTAGACTGAACCACAGCTGCAGGGAATTTTATATACACCTGTTGTATTCAACGGATGTCGTACATCTTTTGCAGATCTTAAATATTCTTTTATCTTCCTTGTAGGTCTGAAAATGGTTTCTACCCCATACTTGTCCAGCACTTTTGCAATACGATCTGTAACCTTATTTATGAACGGAAGAAAAACTTTCCTCTTGGGCGGTTGTTGTTCCTTGTTAACATTAACTTTCTTCCTGGGACGAAGGGCTCTGTCTATTTCTTTGGTAGAATAACCGTTCTTCTGGAAGGTGGATCGTAAATGCTCCAACTCATCTTTTAAATAAGTAGGTTCACAAATTTTATGCGCCCTGTCAACCGATTTTTTAAACACCGTCTTTTTTTTTTTTTTTTTTTTTTTTTTTTTTTTTTTTTTTTTTTTTTTTTTTTTTTTTTTTTTTTTTGTCTGGGATGGTGGTTAGAGTCTTTATGCAGGTAACGGTCAGTATGAGTAGCCTTCCTGTAGACCTTCTGGCCCAACGTCAAGTCCACGTGAATGATTACAGACACATCGAGAAAATTCAGCTGCCCGTTGCTCTCCGTTTCCATCGTAAATTGTATTCTGGGGTTGATACCATTGAGATGCGTTAAGAAGACATCTAATTCCTCTGCACCGTGTGTCCATTGTCAAATGTTCAAATGTTTGTGAAGCTTATGGGACTTAACTACGGGGTCATCAGTCCCTAAACTTACAAACTACTTATGAACTACTTACGAACTAGGACGGCACAAATATCCATGCCCGAGGGGGGATTCGAACCCCCGACCGTAGTGGCCGTGCAGACCGTGACTGAAGCGCCTCAGTCTCCTCGGCCACCGCGGCCGGCTGTCCATTGTCCATAGCACAAAAGTGTCATCGACATATCGATACCATCTAGCTGGCTTTTTATTGGCTGTCTGCAACGCCTGTTTTTCGAACGACTACATAAATAGATTGGCCACCGGTGGTTTCAGTGGACTGCCCATAGCCACTCCGTCAATTTCGCTGGACTCAGTGGACTGCCCATATCCACTCCGTCAATCTGTTCCTAGAACTCGTTATTGTACTGAAAGTAGGTAGTAGTGATGCAGTGTCTAAGTGTTTAAATGAAGTTGACGCCGGCCGTGAAAGTTTACATTGAACGATTCTCTTCAGTCGACGTTCCGCAGTAGTGGTTGCGCGAATGAAATCACCTCTGCCTTGGGACGGAATGTGTACCGCAGTCGTCGCTGGCGCTGGTCTGGGTTTCGGCGGGGAGGGGCGGTGGCTTGGCAGCTACAGGCACAGGGGACGTTTAGCGCGTCACCGTCGGCCGCGGGGCTTTACGACGTGGGGGCGTCCCACGTGCGCGCCGCCAGGAAAAGACGCCGGATATGCAAATTTACGCCCCTCCCGACCTCGGCCACCGCCGTTCCAAAATACCGCCCAAACACCGGCCGCGCCAAGTGTTATTAGCAAAGGAAATGCTCTTTCCGGCCAGCTGACGTCGCCCCCGCTTGCGGGGGAGGGGCCGGGCGGCGGGCGGGACAGCGCGGTAAATCGCGAGGCCCGTCCGCTTCCTGTGCTCCACAAACCTCGCCGCTCCTGGGTGGAGAGCCACTGTTGTCTGCGTCTACATATGCGAGGTATGTCCACAAAGTAAGTTCCGTTCGGTTATATAAACCAAATGTGAACAGATACCGAAAAAATATTTATTGCATAAAAATCTGCAACTGTTCACTTAATTTTTTACATAACTTCCGAGATTTTGTAGGCACTTGTCATAGCGTGGGACCAGTGTTTGTGTGCCTTCTTCATAGAAGGTTGCCGCCTGTGTATTCAACTATGTGGAAACATGTTCTTTCAGCTCATCATCGTTGAAGTGTTGACCACCAAGGACAGATTTTTAGGTGTAAGAAGAGATGAAAGGAGTTTTCTTTTTCCCTTCACGTTACCGCCCGACCTCACAAGGCGAATGTGACCAAAGAACTCTTATGGGAATTTCACTGGGACGGGTTTGATCATCCTATGTTCAGCCTCGCTCCTAGCGGCTTTCTTCTTACACCTAAAACCTGTCCATGGTGGTCGACACTTCAACGATGATGACGAGATGAAAGAACATGTTACTACATGGTTGAATACACAGGCGGCAACTTTTTACGAAGAATGCATACAAAAACTTGTGCCAGGCTATGACAAATGCTTACAAAATTCGGAAGCTATCTATAAACGTAGTTTAGTAGTTGTATGTTTTTGTACAATAAATATTTTATCTGTACACGTTTCTTTTGTATAACCAAACGGAACTTACTTTGTGGACATACCTCGTATATCCTGCAAACTACCAGTGTGAGGCAGTAAATAAGTCGCAAACTGATGTAGACACGCCAGTATTGCGTTTACAAGCCTGAAAATTGCTTTACTTTTCAGCTGACTCCACCTGTAAATTTAAACACTCGCCCCCATTGATCAGTTAGGCTGTAAAAACCTGGAGCTTGGAATTTTTGTGCCACCGTTTGCATCCTCTCAGTGACATTCTTTGAGCTGTGACTTTATTTGATTCCTTAAACTGCTACAACCCACAAGACGGGTGTGTCATAGTGGTAGAGAAATACCCCTACACAACGCGCAGTACTGGCGTGTCTGCCTCAGTTTGCAACGTATTTACTGACTCATCCTGGTATCTCACGATGTATGTGGTGAAGGTTTCTTTGCGTACCACTGTCACTCCCTTCTTTTTTTTTCCGTGTCAGCTCTGATCTCTCCAATTTTATTTTTGTGTTTTTTCGCGACAAACACGGAGGAGCAAGCAATGATTCGGTTGATGCTCTCGGAACTTTGGGAGTAGGGCATATCGTTATGCAGAACTCCTCTCTTGCAACGTCTGCTGTTGTGGCTGAAGAAGACCGAAGTCAGAACAACATACATTTATATCATACTAGTTGATCAACCTGGTTATTGCCTGAGTATATATGCAATTTTCCAATCTTATATTAGAAACTAAAATAAAAATTCAGGAAAGATTTCATCTTAATGTATTAAAAACAGTAAAAAGAAATATCCGTAATGTACAAAATTATAAGTGCAGTATCCAAAGAAAGAAAAATAGTAATAAAATACAAATGATATATAACATAAATTTAGTTCAAATTTGATTATAAATCTGTTACTTGTCCAGGAGCTAGTGTTCATTAATTCTTTGGTAAGCTCTCCCTTGAGTTGGCGACATAGTATCGTCCATGGCAGGAACACGGATATATCAAATCCACTGCGCACTATTTAAGAGACTGTCCGTATGATTTGTGAATCGTAATAGAAAATGCAAGTCTTACTGGGAACTGCAATCTCTTTATTTTAAAAGGTAGATAGATAAGTTGGAATAAGGGGTATTCGTGGGTGGCAAACCAGCTGGGTCAAGTGAGTTAAAGAAGTCTGCTGGAAATCGACGGCCTTGTCGACATTTATCATGATATCGATGGACTTTCCAGCGTGTTGTTGATTATAAACTTGGCTCTTGCAAATATTTGGGTATTTCCTTTTTAATTTTTTAACACTTGCGATAAACTTATTACCTCAGTGTAGTGACATAAGTAAATAACAGTGCAGTGCGGGAATAGTACTATGTTTTTCGTTTATAGAAAATGGCGAGAATTATTCTCGTGATTGTGCCTCGTATAGTCTCTGTATAGACGTAATAAATTACAGCCTCATGCCCCATGGGACGAATTTTCATGCACTTAATTCTTTTTGACGTCACATCTCCTGAACTGTCTATTACGATGTAATTTCGAATGTATATTCTGCTGTCTACTGTCTGCAAAATATGTCGTAAATAGAGTCAGTAGTAAAGACGTAATAAATCAAAACCTCTTGCGTGAAGATGCCGCTTTACAGTGCAGAATTAATAACATGTAAAGTCATGCAAAATGCAGTAGATATACACCATGAACATCGGAAAAGCAGTAAGCGATAAAGTTTTTTTTTTTTCCTTTCAGGGGTTGTCAGCGAGAAAAGTTTCGCAAAGATTGAAATTATGTTTAAAGTTTTTTGCAAGTCGGTAAGTGCTCTCATTCTCAGATAGTTGACGAATAAAATCACGCTATCACTCGCCGTAAGATGAGTTAGTTTTAATTGCTTATGACTTGATATAGTATAAAATATGTATTGTAGGTGGTTTTTGCCACCATAGTAAATGATTCTTGACCTCAAAGAATATTTGTATAACATTTGGTTGAAATCGGGTCATTACTTTAGGTGCAAATGTAGAATACTATCGCATGTTGGGGCCGTGTATCACGAATGTCGTTGTTTATGACGTAATATCTCCTGACGTATATGTCGTAGGTGGTTCTTACTCCAACAGCGATTGTTTCCTGATAGTGAGGAACATGTGTACCAACTTTGGTTGAAATCAGTCCAGTAAAATAGGAGGAGATGTGAAACATACACAATACAGCTAGTTTTATAAGATGTATACATATATAGAATTTAGATTAACTGCGAACAGGTAAAGTTTAAAATGTGTACTCAACCGTGACTCTAACCCGGGTTTCCTTCAAGCTAGGTAGTTGCGCTCACCTCTACACCACCGGAGACAAAGCGATCATCGTAACTGCACGGACTACTCTAGTCCTCGTTCCGTTAGATACCAATTCTCAACTTTCCCTGCCCACTGGTACTCAAACTCGCAGTTTATTCAAACTACTTCCCGTAATAGTAAGGGCCTAGGAGTGCCTCCGCACTGAAGAAAGGATCATTGTCCGTCATCGGCAATTTGTATAAGTTATATATAACAAATTTATTTACACAGCTTAGTGTAAATATAGTATTAGATTTAATGCAGATAAAAATTTTACGATTTGAAGAATTGTGAGATGAGGCGAGGATTTAGAGATCTATCAAAACGTTTAAAGTTGCGATTGCACAGTTGCGACCATGGATATTGTTTTAAGAATTTTTTTATGTGTCCTATTGTTTCGGTTATATATGCTCAGAAAGGGGTAACAATCGCGTTTTATAAAATAATAAAAAATCATCATATTTAGATCTAGACTAAAACAGAATCTATCGGAATTGGCGAGTGGCACTTGGATAGTGTTACTTGTTAGTTGTCTCCAGTAGATGGACAGAAAAAAACAGTTGCTGTCGGGAAGTGGCTGTCGTATAGTGGCCAGCAGCGAGCAGCGGAACTCGAGAGCCGGAGGCGGCGCGCTTCCTCGAAGGCCTTTCCCAGGGCTTTGGGAACGGCGCGTCCATTGTGCGGGGGCGGCAGCGGCGACCGTGGCCCGGCTGCGCTCGCGGCGGAAATTAACACGCCGCCACGTCCGCTGGGAACCGCCTGCTCTGCCGTAATTAGCGGACGAGTCCGCCACCTCCTCTGTTCTGCACGTCCGGGCCTCCTGCTCCTTGTGCGCTCCTAGCCACCGGTAAATCGACCGGCCCGCAGGAAACCCGCAGTACTCTGGTGGTAGGCCACTGGTTGAACGACGGTGCCGTGCGGGGGCTTCGCTGCGGTGTCAGCGGCCGCTCCCCATCGGAGGTTCGAGTCCTCCCTCTGGCGCGCGTGTGTGTGTGTGTGTGTGTGTGTTATACTTTGTATAAGTTAGTTTAAATGGTTTTTAAGTCTAGCGACTGATGAACAGCCGGTCGCGGTGGTTGAGGGGACTGAGGCGCTCCAGTCACGGTCTGCACGGCCACTACGGTCGGGGGTTAGAATCCCCCCTCGGGCATGGATATTTGTGCCATCCTTAGTCTTAGGTAGTTCATAAGTATTTTGTAAGCTTAAGGACTGATGACCCCGTAGTTGGGTCCCATAAGTTCTGCAAAACAGTTTTTGACTGATGAACATAGCAATTTGTTTTTCTCGACTTCAAAAAGGCGTTCGACGCGGTGCCACACTGCAGACTGCTAACGAAGATACGAGCTTATGTAATAGGTTCACAGATTTGTGACTGGCTGGAAGACTTCCTAAGTAATAGAACGCAGTACGTTGTTCTCGACAGCGAGTGATCATCAGAGACGAGAGTCTCGTCAGGCGTGCCCCAGGGGAGTGTGATAGGACCGCTATTATTTTCTATCTATATAAATGATCTGATGAACAGAGTAACTTGTAATTTGCGGCTGTTTGCTGATGATGCTGTGGTGTATGGGAGAGTGTCGTCTTTAACTGAGCGTAATAGCATACAGGATGACTTAGACAAAATTTCTAGTTGATGCGAAGAATGGCAGCTAGCTCTCAATGTAGAAGAATGTAAGGTGATGCGCATGAATAGGAAACACAATCCTATAATGTTCGAATACAGCATTAGTAGTGAGCTTCTTGATGCTGCCGCGACATTTAAATATATAGGCGTAACATTGCAGAGCGATATGAAATGGAACGAGCATGTAAGGACAGTTGTGAGTAAGGCGGACAGCCGACTTCGGTTTATTGGGAGAATTTTGGGAAGATGTACTTCACCTGTAAAGGAGACCGCGTATAAAACGCTTGTACGACCACGTCTTGAGTATTGCTCAAGTGTTTGGGACCCGCAGCAGATCAGTTTAATGGAAGACATAGAGGCGGTTCAGAGGCGAGCAGCTAGATTTGTTACCGGTAGGTTCGACCAATGCGCGAGTGTCACGGAAATGCTCCGGCACCTCAATTGGCGATCGCTGGAAGAAAGACGACGTTCTTTTCGTGAATTTCTGTTGAGTAAATTTAGAGGGCCGGAATTTGAAGCTGAGTGTTGTACGATCTTGCTGCCGCCTACTTACATTTCGCGTAAAGATCACAAAGACAAGATAAGAGAAATTAGAGCTCGTACGGAGGCACATAGGAATTCTTTTTTTCCTCGTTCCATTTGGGAGTGGAATAGGAAAGGAAATGCCTAGTAGTGGTACAGTGTACCCTCCGCCACGCACCTTACGGTGAATTGCGGATTATGTATGTAGATGTAGAAACATTTGAACGACGGTGTCATAACAACAAGCGAACTGCCGGCCGTCCAGCCACCAGCGATTCCCGTGACTGAATACATCTGAGACGAAAAAGTAGTAGCAAAAGGGCAAAAATGCGACAGATCACAGCTCAATTCAACAAAGGGCGTGTTATCCCAGTGATCAAACCGTAGCAACATGGGTCCCATGGGGTACCGCGTACTGGAGTCGGCGCCGCACACGATTGCCAATGTTTAACCCTACGCCATCACGCACAGCACCATGTATTTCTCGCCAATCACCAGGCATTCATACTTGAACAACAGCGGGAGTGGTATGTCCGATAGAATCATGATTTCAACTGCACCATGCCAGCCGTGTATTCAGCAGACCACACGCATCGGTGGATCCCGCCACCCAAAAGGGCCTGCTCCAAAGGCAGTGATTTTCGGGGGTGCTTTTGCGTGATATGTAACGGACACTTGATTTTTTATGTAATGTGTTTCATGCATAACACAGACGTTTGAATGGAGGAATTTTATTATTTGGACGTTCATTTGTTGATAGTTAACACTGCCACATCAAGAATGCTAGCATAATCTTCGCCATAGCACCAAAGACAAGACAGTTCACTGCTGGAATAAAATAAAAGGGGCCACACTCTCGCTCACGTTCTCAGCCACCCAAAGACGGCAACGCAACACAAACTCCGAGATGGACAGATTAATGCCTCAAAAGTGGCAAAATGTCGTACTAGAAGAATGTTATTCATGGACAAAAATGCAACTTTAAGGACTGATGCACAAAATACGGTATAAATCAACTTTTAATACGTTGTTGACCAGGAACAACACTAGGAACGAAGGGGTTAAGCCGGTTTCTCTGATCCCAGATTTCTTACTTCAGATTGTTCAGTCCTTACAAGCAGTCTATTCATCAAAAGGCGGTTTTTAAACGTAGAATGATGCGTCTATGTACTTGCTCTTTCTGTTTTATATCTTCTTCTTCTATCTAATATATAAAGCAGAGTGTCCGTATGTTTGTACCTGTTGCATACAAATCTACAGTTTAGTTCCAATCTTTATGAAATTTTTTACACGTGAGCTTCAATCCATGAGGACGGTCGACGTAAGTGTAAGAATCACGTACGATACATAGTTGACGAGATACGACGTCATAAACAATGATATGCGCGAAAAACTGCTGCATTTTGCGACAATGCTGCTCATTTTCTCCTAAACCATTGGACCGATTTCAACCAAATTTGGTACACACGTTCCTTACCGTGAGGTAATAATTGCTGCATGGTTAAGAATCACATGGTTCAAAAGATATTACGTCATAACCAATAGAAATCGGAAAAAATGCCATATAATGCGGCGAGACTTCCAAAATACACTGTATGAGAATGACAGTACTTAGCGACTTATGACAAACTTTAAACATAATTTCAAACCTTTATTAAACGTTTTCTCACTGGCAACCATAGTAAAATGATGAAAGGAAAAAAGTTTCTCGCTTACTACTTTTCCGCTGTTTATGTAGTAAAACTACGGCTCTCGGCATGACGTTACAATTTTTAATTTGAACACTACAAATTGTATCGACAGGAAATTTTACAGACAGTATACACATATATAGTTGAATGTAGCTTCTAAATTGTATCACATTCCGACACGTAGTTCATGAGATATGAGCCCGTAAACAGTAACGTTCCGCTGTTCATGGACTAAAACTACGGCATTCAGTATGACGATATAATTTTTAATTTCTGCACTATAAATTGTAGCCACGGGAAATTTTTCAGACAATATACACGCATATAGCCGAGTGTACTTTCCAAATTGTATCACAGTACGACACGTAGTTCATGATATATGAGTACATAAACAGTAACGTTCATGGAAAACCGTCCCATCACGCACCAAGTTTTAATCTATTACTTCTTTACTACTAATTGTATTGCCACGAGATTTTACAGAATACAGCCCTTATACAAGTGAATATACAACTGAAAAATGGCAGGAATAATTAAGTAAATACCCGGGCAATGCCGGGGTTCAGCTAGTAAAACATAAATGAGAAAATGTAGATGTGAAGGTTTTAAAAAATAAGCGATTCAATTATGCAGAGCCATGGAGATCAGCGGGGACTAATATTCCTGCACGGAACTTGCGGTGACTTGCTGAATCCGTGTCAAAGAAACTTGTTTCACTTTGCCGGGCAAAAAGTGGTGCGAAGCGACATTAGGCAGCAGTGTAAGTGCGGTAGTGAGGCCGCGTCAGTCCATTTGTGGAGAGGTGAGGGTCAGCGGCGAGAGAGAGCAGTGTGCAACCAGGCGACACGGGACAGACGCGGAGGCGTAACGTGTGAGGCTGCAGAGTTTAATGAGGAGGAGGAGGAGGAGGAGGAGGTCGCAGCTGGGGACGACTGGTCGGCCTAGAGAGGTCGCGACGCGGCGACAAGGCCAGCGCTCTCCAGGATGTCGCGGGGGCGGTTGTGGCTGCGGTACAGCGGCCGACACACACTCCTGTAAGCTCTGTACCACACGACCGAGCGAGGTGGCGCAGTGGTGAGACACTGGACTCGCATCCGGGGGGATGGTGGTTCATATCCACCTCCGGCCGTCCAGATTTTGGTTTTCCGTGATTTCCCTAAATCACTCCAGGCAAATGCCGGGATGGTTCCTTTCATAGGACACGGCCGATTCCTCCCATATCCTTTCCCGAAAATCCGAGCATAAGCTCCGTCTCTAATGACCACGCTGCCGACAGGACGTTAAACCCTAAACTTCCTTGCTCCTTCCAACGCATGAACGTAGTTCCGTGACAGTCCAGTAGGTGTCAGTGTAGCCGCTTAGCACGCTACGAGCAACTACCTGCTCAAAAAAATTAGGGGATCACATGAGATATCAAACAATTTTCAGGGTGATCAAAAAGTCAGTATAAATTTGAAAATTTAATAAATCACGGAATAATGTAGACAGAGGGGTAAAATTTGACACACATGCTTGGAATGACATATGGTTTTATTATATAAAAAAAAATCAAGTATTGCTAGACGCGTGAAAGATCTGAAAGATCTCTTGTGCACGTCGTTTGGTGATGATCGTGTGCTCAGCCGCCACTTTCGTCATGCTTGGCCTCCCAGGTCCCCAGACCTGAGTCCGTGCGATTATTGGCTTTGGGGTTACCTGTAGTCGCAAGTGTATCGTGATCGACCAACATCTCTAGGTATACTGAAAGACAACACCCGAAGCCAATGTCTCACCATAACTATGGATATGCTTTACAGCGCTGTTCAGAACATTATTTCTCGACTACTGCTACTGTTGAGGAATGATGATGAACATATTCAGTATTTCCTGTAAAGAACATCATCTTTGCTTTGTCTTAATTTGTTACGCTAATTATTGCTTTTCTGATCAGATGAAGCGATATCTGTCGGACTTTTTTGCTCTAGTAAAATCCCATGTCATTCCAAGCATATGTGTCAATTTTTACCTCTATCTACATTATTCCGTGATTTATTAAGTTTTCAAATTTATACTGACTTTTTGATCACCCGGTACATACGGCAACGAATTTTATTCAGATATTGGCTTGTGTGTGATATGATGCTATATTTTGCTGCCTAAATTCTTTACTTGAGGTTTACATGGACTGTACTTACAGCGAAGCACCATGGGGCTGCCAGAATCGTGAAAAACTCATTCACGTTCCCCACTAATTTGGTGTGCGATCACCTCGGACGGCCAGTTCAGCTGCACACCTGCATGGCATGGACAGTATGAGGTTATCAATCAGCTCTTGAGTGATATTTAACCGTTCTTCCAAGCGAGCTATATCCAGCCTCTGCAACCGTTGTGGGAGGTGCTGGTCTGGCTGCAATGCGTTTTCCAAGTGAATACCAGACGTGCTCAACGGGTTAAGCCCGGTGAACAAGCTAACCATTCCATTCGTTCAGTTCCCTCGGCTTTAAGCAGTGCAGATCTGTGGGGACGAGTGTTATTATCCACCAGAAGGAACCCATCTCTTATGGCACCAGCGTTGAGCCCAACAAAAGGTCGAAGGATCTCGTCTCTATACCTCTGAGAAAACAAAGCGCCATTCAGAATGACATAGATGTCTGTACCTTCGCCAATACTGGCTGCTGCCCACACCATTCGTCCACCATCTTGACACGATGATGTTTCCTGCACATAAGCTGGATTGTTCCTAGTTCCACGTTCTCTCCAGATGAGGGAACGACGATTGTCCGGCTGAACACGAAATCTTGCCTCACCTCTGAACAGACCCGGCGCCATTCGTTTCGACTCCAATCCGGATGTTCCTCCGCCCACTTTCTGCGGGCTGAACGGTGTCGTCCTTGTAATGGGACATACAACGTATACTTCCGTTCGAGCAGGCTACATTCACTTGTCCCGGCGGACTGTTAACCGGAGATAACGGTCACTCTTGCTGATGTTACCCGTGGACGACCTTGGCCTTGACTTCTTTTAACGGTTCGCGTCCACTTCCTGGAAATTAAACTTCGGGACACTCCAATCTAACCTTTCCGTTCCATAGCTACGGTTCAGTCACTTGTTGCATTACGCTACCTGCTCATTACACTGTCTGAACCCAATTGTCTGTGTGATACGTTTGGTAGAATAAACACAAGTCAACACCAACCACTTCTGCGGCAACCTTCTGTTATGACTACTGTCTAGGGTGCCGTTATGTTGTTGTGTCCACTCCATAGAAACAGCAGAAAGGTATCGAACCATTTTAGTTCCTTCTGTATCTCATTTTATGATCTTTTTTAAGAGCACATTTCACTTCCGTTGTTAATAAAGAGAATTATTACTTTTCAATTCGTAATTTTTATTTATTTGTTTTTTTTTTTTTTTTTATTTTCTTTGTTAGTTCATCAGCGTTTCTCAGTATATCTTTTAGAAAGCAAGATCTGTTCATTTTTGACACGCGGAGTCTGAAATACTAGCTTTTCAATAAACCATTTACGTTTTCATAATTTGTAACAGCCTTGGTGAAATGACTCAATTTTTCTAGCACGTGTTGTTACTACAAGTGAAATGTAGCTAAAACTACTAAAGTTTTATAAATTGTTCTCCACTGATACGTGTAGTTTTCTTTGTGAGTAATTACATTTTGTACAAAAGTATCAGTGTCGCGTTAGCAAGAACACGGATTTGGCAGTTTTCAGCGATGCACTTCTCAAGCCGCTCTCGGAATTTGGCTTCCACTCTCTCCAACTTTGCTCTGTATGTTATTAATCGAATGTCCGGCAGGGAGACCGATCACAGATACTCTGTTAATCAAACGGTTTCAAGATAATAAGTTCCAAACCCAAGATCGCAATGTTAAAAAAATATTTGTTATCATTATATTGTCGCGTGGTGCAGCGGTAAGCGTCGCAGAAATGAAAATGTTCAATTTTTTTTCTTAGAGCTTATGGGACTTAACTACGGGGTCATCAGTCTCTAAACTTACAAACTACTTATGAACTAACTAATACTAAGGACGACACAAATATCCATGCCCTAGGGGGGATTCGAACCCCCGACCGTAGTGGCCGTGCAGACCGTGACTGGTGCGCTGCAGACCGCTTGGCCACCGCGGCCGGCTAGCGTCGCAGATTTCTGTGCTGGCGCTACCCGATTTAAATCCCACTAGTGGCAGAGAAAAATTTATTTCTTTGTACTTACTATTTCTAGAATGTTCTACGTGTTTTACGGTGTTATGTTTTTTAACATGTGTACTCATCGCCCGGTTTTAAAAAAAAATATATATATCTGCACATTGTAGGCTACTGTGTGATATCATCGCTCCATGAATGTCTGAATTTCATTTTAATTCAAAAATGTTCAAAAGTTTGTAATTCTATGGGACGAAACTACGTTGGTCATCAGTCCCTAGTCTTACACACTACTTAACCTAAGTTAAACCAACCTAAGGACAACACACACACCCATGCCCGAGGGAGGATACGAACCTGCAACGCGGGAGGTAGCGCGATCCGTAACGTGGCGTTCCAGAACGCTCGATCACTCCCGCGCGACTCTTTTTCATTATTCACTATAACTGCTATGCTGCATCAAATTAAATAAAGCATTGCACGATAGTCTATCGAGATTGCAAAGCTATAACTGCAATATGTAATATTTATGTATCAAATGTCATATATTGCTGTCGATAAAATGTAGAAATTAAATTTTATTTAAAATTGAGATGAGCATGATAGATCATTTATGTTACCGAGTTAATATGTTTTATATCCTCGAAATGCCCCGCGAGGTTTGCGGAGTCATACGCATGCATACTTGGCGTCAATGTCGTTTTATTTTAAGAAAATTATGCGGCGATAGAAATTGATTTTTACACAGAGTACAGGTTGACATGTTCCCTCGACAAGGAACTGAATCCCTTTCTTTTATTTGACGAGATATTTCGTGTTGTTCTCGAGATATTTATGTTTATATCAGGCGGACAGTGACGAAAGAAGTTAAAAATCAACACTAAATGTTCTACACACACACACACACACACACACAAACGCGCTCTCCCCCTTTTTTTACATACCCTAAAAGAGACTTGGCGGAATGACTCTGCTGGGCGAATTGTAACATGGTAGTGTGCACCTTAAGGGTTCCTCTCACGGAAAGGGAAAATTGACATGGAGCAAGTAGAGGTGGAGACAGGTTAAGTTCTACGTTCCATTGCACTGCGAAGCGTGATAGAAGGAAGCTACTATGCCAGAATTTTGCCTCCTGCTCAGGAGCGAGTCCATTCAGCATCGGGTTTAACATTCATGAAGAACTTAGAAACGGTCTATTATATCTCAAAAATTTTCAAATGTTTGTATAGCTTATGGGACTTAACTACGGGCGTCATCAGTCCCTAAACTTACAAACAACTTCTGAACTACTTACGAACTAGGACGGCAGAAATATCATGCCCGAGGGGGGATTCGAACCCCCAACCGTAGTGGCCGAGCAGACCGTGACTGGAGCGCCTCAGTCCCCTCGGCCACCGCGGCCGGCTAATATATCTATATAATATTGTGTACATAGTATGAATGTAAGTTGTAATAAAGCAGCAGCACATTGAGCATGCCTCGAAAATGCATCTTTTTTTGTACGAATTGTTATAATAACTACAAACTACATACCGGTAGTAAAAGGCTTATCATGTTTGATGCTTTTCATATCATGGCTTGAGTACTGTGAAAGTATATTGTTTTATTAATGTGACACACCGATGATTATTCAAAAGCTCTCCGTTTTTTATACGTATGTGAGCTAGAGATCAAATACAGACCTCTGTGGTTATAGCCTTTAGACATTTGTAAAAATCGTATAACATGTCCGCGAACGAAATAAGACCGCCCAGTTAAGCGACTGAACCTGTCCTGCAGGATATCCCAGTCAGCAGTGTCGTACGGGTCTACTTTTTACCGCCGTCTTGGTGACAGGCAATAATTACAGTTTGAAAGGTGTTGCCTTAAAATTAGCCCGGCCCAAAATTACCACTATAATTTCCGCCTCTCTCCTTGGAGACACACACAAATTTAGGCCGCAGGGACTCTTTTTTTTTTTTTTTTTTCCTAAGAAATGTGTAAGAGGATGTGCCGAAAAATAACGCCTCCAGCGTTTTATGTCAAGCTTCTTCGTGTCTACGTATTTATTTCCCAGTCACCCTGCTGACGAACACCAGAACAACAGCGTTACTGTACAATGCTGCATTATTACTATAAAAGCGAAGTCCTCGAAGGTGCCCTTCAAGTTTTGAAACCAGTTGAAAGTCGGATGGGGGTCAAGTCGGGAATGTATGCAGGATGTTCGATGGCAGTAATTCCAAGTTTTCAGATTGTTGCAGATGTCTTATGCTGAAGTTCCTTCGTACATTGCGTTTTGCCGCGAGGGGTAAAGCGCCTTCTACATAGTGCGCGGCGGCACCCCGCCGGAGGTTCGAATCCTTCCTAGGGCATGACTGTATCTGTTGTTCTTAGCGTAATTTTGTTTAGGTAGTTTGTAAGTCTAGGGGCTAACGATCACTGCAGTTTGATCCCATAGCTTTACAAACATAGTTACTTGACAGTCCGACATGTTACACGCAAGAAGGTTAGAATAAAGGGAGTTGGCGTTACCTATGCTGAGAACAGGCATTGATTGAAGCCACAGGTGCCATGCTTTTGTGCCCAAAACAAAGATTTTTCGCTTAAACGCTGTGTCAATATTGCCCTTTTTACGTAAACTCACTAAATAGCCAGTCACATAGGAGTATTTACTTAGAAATGACGTACATTTCGTCGAGACTATGACACCAACAGCTTTCCCCAATCGCAGTTGGTGTCATATATTCTGTGAATATTAAATAATAACAACTGCAGGATCAGAAGTGACGTCTGTTCTTTCGGAACAGACGCCACATGTATACATATATGTATAATGCCGGTGACGGGCAATGATCCTATCGTTAGTGGGGAGGGGTGGGCAAGTTTGAAGCCCTTACTCTTACGGGAATTAGTTTCATAACTACGAATTTGAGTACTGTGGGCGGGGCGAAGCTGGGAATTTGTATCTGACGGGAGGCGTGCTTAGGTAGTCCTTGCAGGTGCGGTGATCACTGTGTCCCCAGTGGTGTAGGGGTCAGCGCAACTGCCTAGAAAGCAGGAGACCCGGGTTCGAAACCCGGCTGGGTACACATTTTCAGCTTTGCCCAACCGCAGTTGGTGTCATATATTCTGTGAATATCAATAGTAATTACCAGACGGCTGAGCACAACTACCCCACTGTTTAACGAGCCGAACGATTTCCTGTTCACAGAATTACTGTTGCTGTGACAAGAGCCAGACCTTTACTGCGTCCTTCAGTTCTCCATGTGAGTTGAGGCTCTTCCCTTTGAAATATTTTTTAAGCGGTCAAACAGGTGGAAGTCACAGGACGGACATGTCCGGGTTGTAGGGCAGATGATCAAGCTGCTCCTACTTGGCTACTATACTTCGTGTGACCCTGGAGACGCGTGGACGCACGTTATCATGATGCAGATTTACCTCCACCGTGACCAGCCCAGAGCGTTTGTTCTTGATGGACTTGGGTTGGCTACGCAGTGTCTCACAGTACACGTTACTGTCCTCGAGGAATTCGATGAGTTTCGGACCTCGGATGTCAAAAAGACGGTGAGCATCACCATTGCCTGCTGAGGGCATAGCCTTGAATTTTTTTTAATTTGTGGGAGGTGATGAAGCATATTTCGCGTCTCTAAATGTCGCTCTACCTTATCCCAAAGCGGCATATTCCAATTTAACCGGCTTCGTTGTTGAGACGTTTCCTACCTTTTCATTTGAACACCCCTCGTAGATGTCGTTAAGTCAAAATAGTGTAGGCTATTTTAACGTGGAATGGATCCTAATGCCAAAAATCTATGTAGATCAAATAAAATACAAACAGAACTAGCAAATAAGTTTAAAAATACAACAAAAATGCTTAGTTAGTTACACGGATATGCGCAGACTCGAGGATTTTTGCCGAGGCACATATTTGCCTGTGGGGATATTGTAAGAATAGTGTAGTTAGAGTAGGTCTATAAGTAGGTTGTGCCCTTGTTCGTTGGCAAACCTCGAGTTCTTCCGAGGCTGCCAGGAACATATTTTGGCAATTAGTCTAGAAGACTTCACTTAAGCCAGGGAACAATTTATTGTATTTCAAGATTAATTTTTTCTCTCTTTTTATGTACATTTTCAATACTTTAAATTTGTTTTTAATTTTATTTACATTAATATCGTAAATGATTGCAGTTAACAAGAGTAATAACTACATTTACATTTATAAAACAGTGTATGAGACAATGTAAAACGATTATGTACGACCTGTTTAGAGTTTCGAAATGTTGTTGTTGTGGTCTTCAGTCCGGAGACTGGTTTGATGCAGCTCTCCACAATACCCTACCCTGAGCAAGCCTCTTCATCTCCACATAAGAACGGCAACCTACATCTGCTTGAATCTGCTTACTGTATCCATCTCTTGGTCTTCCTCACACACTTCCCTCCAACGCTAAATTCACAATTCCTTGATGTCTAAGAATGTGTCCTACCAATCTATCCCTTCTTTTAGTCAAGGTATGCCAGAAATTTCTTTTCTCCCCAATTCTGTTCAGTAGCTCCTCATTAGTTACGCGATCCACCCACCTAATGTTCAGCATTCTTCTGTAGCGCCATATTTCAAAAGCCTCAATCCTCTTCCTGTCCGCACTGTTTATCGTCCAAGTCTCACTCCCATACAAGGCAACACTCCAAACAAATGCCTTCAGAAAGGACTTCCTTAGGCTTAAATCAATATTCGATGTTAACAAATTTCTATTTTTCAAGAACGCTTTTCTACCCATTGCCATTCTGCATTTTATATCCTCTATACTGCGACTATCATTTGTTATTTTCCTGCCCAAGTAACAAAACTCATCTACCTCCTTTATTGCTTCGTTGCCCAATCTAATTCCTTCAGCATCACCTGATTTTCTTACACTGCACTCCATTACCCTAGTTTTTCTCTTGTTAATGTTCATCTTATATGCACCTTTCAGCACACTGTCCATTCCGTTCAATTGCTCTTCCAGGTCCTTTGCTGTCTCTGACAGAATTACTATGTCGTCGGCAAAACGCAATGGTTTTAATTCTTCCCCCTGAACTTTAATTCCTTCTCCAAATTTCTCCTTGCTTTCCTTTATAGCTTGCCCAAGTTTCGAGATAACAGGTCTAAATATTGTGGCAATAAATTGGAATTGAAAAAAAATTGAATGGACTGTGTCGACTGCACATATCCCCCACTGAAAAGGGGCTGAAGAGAAGATCCGATGTTTAAGAGGAAGATGCGGTAGTGGAGATAGAGGGACAGGGAGCTGAGTAGCGCACGTGGCGCTCCTGTTTCGCACCCTTTGACGGGGGAACTGGATACCTGGGAGGGGCCGTGAGTCACTGGAGGTGAGGCGACACACGGGGCGGTGAGTCAGTGGGGGTGGTAGGTGATGCGCGCGCACCTCAGGCGGCGGCAGGCCACAATAGGCTTCCGCCGCTGACGGGTCGCGTGTCAGGGGTGCGCGGTCGGCGTTCGGCGGCTGGTGACGGCTGCTGAAGGCTCCTTCCGCCGTTGACGCGCCGCGGAAGCGCTTCCGTTACGGGGGGAGGGGGCGGCCATCCCCTCACCATTTACCCAGCTCCGTGCCCACTTCCGTTTCCTGCCCACCGTTACGCCCCAAATACACGGCCCGCCGACAACCGGATCTCGCAATTGAGTACTGCACTCGCCGCCGATTCAATTAGGCGCCCTGTACCGCCGGAGGTCGTCAATGGCATTGTAGTTGACTGCAAGCGCGGGAGGCATAATGGAACCGTATGCGATCAACAATAAACAGAGCAGCAGCTGTATTTTTCTTTCCTGTTTTATTACAGGGGCAAGATTTTGGCACTACACTACGGTATCATCAGGCCGTATAACAAGATACGACAGGTATAAATGCTAGAATACATAAACTGCAAGAAAGAACGACATATGAATTTTGAAATAACTTCTGAAATATTACAGGGGGACCTGTAACTAAAATGTAACATTTAGGTATAATAATATAATACTGTGTTTTTAAATTTTATTTACATGAAGTGAAGGGTGCTATCGACAAGGGTTCGCAAATCGATTCCGTATTCCTTGATTTCCAGAAGTCTTTTGACACAGTACCTCACAAACGGCTTTTAATCAAATTGCGTGTTTACGGTATATCGCCCCAAATTTGTGATTGGATAGGGGATTTACTGTCAGAGAGGACACAGTTCGTAGTAATCGATGGTAAGGCATCGACTAAAACAGAGGTGGTATCGGGCGTTCCACAGGGTAGTGTTATTGGTCTTCTGTTGTTCCTTATTTACATAAACGATTTAGGAGAAAATCTAAGTAGCTCCCTTAGGTTGTTTGCAGATGACGCCGTCATTTATCGTCTAGTAAAATCATCTGAAGATCAAAACCAACTGCAGAACGATCTGAATAAGATATCACTATGGTGTAAAAATTGACAATTGACTCAAAATAATGAGAAGTGTGAAGTCGTCCACATGAGTACGAAAAGAAATCCGTTAAACTTTGTTTACAAGATAAATCAATCAGAATTGAACGACGTAAACTCCACAAAATACCTAGGAATTACTATTACTTCAGACTTAAACTGGAAAGAACACGTAGATAATGTCGTGGGAAAGAAAAACCAGAGACTGCGTTTTATTGGCAGAACGCTTAAAAGATGCAACAGAGCTACAAAAGAAACTGCATACACTATGTTTGTCCGTACATTTTCTGAGTATTGCTGCCGTGTGGGATCCTTATCAGGTAGGTTTGACGGAGGACAAAATGTTCAAGTGTTTGTAAATCTATCGGACCAAACTGGGTGGTCATCAGTCCGTAGCTTACTAACTACTTAAACCTAGGTAAACTAACCTACGGACGACACATACACCCATGCCCCAGGGAGGACTCGAACCTCCACGGCGAGCAACCGCGCGCTCCGCAGCAAAACGCCTTAGACCGTTCGGCTACTCCACCGCGGCGAAGGAGGACATCGAAAGAGTCCAAAAAAAGGGTAGCTCGTTTCGTATTGTCATGATAATAAATGTTTCTTCAACGTATCCACTGACGATGAGTCTGCAGTGGCTCGAAAACTAGTTATGGAATATAAACATTCATAAACGAAGCTGGTTGCATTTTTTACCCACATTAAACCGCCAATTTACGCTACAGCTGCAGTTCGCATCCAACATGGATATTTTGAAATCTGCTTTCCATGGTAGCGTCCAGAACTGCGCTGGATATCTACAGAGGCACTGCTCCTCCATTGACTCATGCCGACTGATGGGTTGAACGTCTGACAAGGTCGTCTGAAAATTCATTCAGAAATATCCACATTTTGAAGGAAGTTCAAACATATCAGCCTCATGGTGAAGCTTTCTTTAAAATTTTATTGTAATATCCACATCCTAATCGATATGATGAGCTGCTCTTGATGAAAGAATGAGTCTCCCAAAAAGTTTTGGTGAAAGCTTGTAAAGCGGTCATCGTAAAGCATTACAAAAAGCAAGGACAATAAAGTAGGCAAATGATCAAGCAGTGGTCTCTCATTTGAGAGAAAGACTGCTGTTTTTGTAGTACGTGGAATATGGAATTAGGATAAATGTAGGAAACACCAAAGTGATTAGCATCAGTAAACAAGAAAATTCACATAATTTTCTTTAGAAAAAGAGATCATAAAACATAAAAAATCCTTTAGATGCCATGAAATTTGTGTGGAGGGTATAAGATGTATGTTGTGCCTGAATAAATGTATTTTGTATTTAGCGAGTCAATATTTGGCATTTGTGATTTTTCTCCTAGTCCATGCAATGTTCTTAGGTCATCTCAAAATTAAGAAAAATCAGCAGTTTAGAGAAAGTGTTTAGTACTAGAAACTCTGTAACATTAAAACCTCGACGCCAAATGTTCTAAGCTTTTATTGGATTCCACATCCGACTTAGCATGATGATCTCTCATTTAACTCTGTGACAAAAGGATTACTTCCAACATAACAGCGAAAAAAAAAGTTCAAATGTTTGTCACGCTTAAGGGACTTAAGTGCGAGGTCATCAGTCCCTAAACTTACAAACTACTTATGAACTACCTTATACTAAGGACGGCACAAATATCCATGCTCGAGGGGGGATTCGAACTCCCGACCGTAGTGGCCGTGCAGACCGTGACTGGAACGCCTCAGTCTCCTCGGCCACCGCGGCCGGCTTGTCTTCTTTCTTTTGACCTGTCAGCACTTCTAACGAGTGTCGCATGACAGTTTGCCGTGTTAGTACGCAATGTTAAGGTTACTTAAAGATCCGAAAGATGCCAGTAGAAGCTCGCTGAAACAGTTAATGGATACATGTCAATAAAAAGTTTCTTTTAAAATTTTTTGAAAGTGATCGTGGGTCATCTACTTGCAAAACTTTATAATAAACTATTATAGATTGCTGTTCCGGCCTGCAAAATGTCAAGAATATAAAATATTTCAAAATTCCATTGGTGAGAACTTCGGCAAGTTTTTAATTTTATAATGCAACGAATCGTGCGATTATTATTCTTTGCTCATGTTCGATTGAAATATTTTCAAAATAAGAGACCAGTTGCAACCACTGAGAATCTAATGAAGTAGATCAATAACACAGCTGGTTTCGATTGAGAAGCGATTGCCTCTCAGGAGAAGGAATAGTCTCTCGCCGGAAGAGGAATATTGCGAGATGCTCATTGTGCCGCCCGCCTGCCTGCCGACGCCGGAAACTGTTGGTGCAACACTGGTGCTGGAAAGAATGCAGAGGGCTGCGTGCGGCGTTTGTAGAGAGGTTACTTCCGCCGATACGGCCGGAAACCGTTGCCGGGGAGATAACAACAATGGGCGGGACGGCAGAGGACGCGCGAGGCGCCGAATGAAACTCAGCTAACGCGACGCACAATAGGCTGCATGGGGGAACTGTTTTTAAAAGAGGAACGATGCGACTACACAAATTCCTCCGTAAGCCACCACACGGTGCATGGCGGAGGGTACGTTCCACCATTACTGGTCACTCCAAATGTTCAAATGTTTGTATAGCTTAAGAGACTTAACTGCCGGCCGCGGTGGCCGAGGGGATTGAGGCGCTCCAGTCACGGTCTGCACGGCTACTACGGTCGGGGGTTCGAATCCCCCCTCGGGCATGGATATTTGTGCCGTCCTTAGTGTTAGCTAGTTCATAAGTAGTTTGTAAGTTTAGGAACTGATGACCCCGTAGCTAAGTCCCATAAGCTATACAAACATTTGAATTTGAAGAGACTTAACTACGGGGGTCATCAGTCCCTAAACTTGAAAACTACTTATGAACTAGCTTATACTAAAGACGGCACAAACGTCCACGCCCAAGGGGGGATTCGAACCCCCGACGGGAAACGACCTCGCGCATCGTAGCATTGCGCCTCAATGCGCGGCACTGGTCACTCCCTTTCCTGTTGCGATTGCGAGAGAAAAGCGTCGTACACTACGTTTACATGCAACACATCTTCAGGAAGACGGAAACCGATTTTCGTAAACCGTTTTTCACTGTCCTGTTTACATGTCGCAGTCTGAATCTGATTTCCTAGACCACTTAAAATGGCGGCTGAAAAACAGCTGATTCAGTTCCTGATTTAGTTGGAACAATCGCTATTTTTCTTTACTTAAATACACAAATTCATGTTCATTCTAATATTTATACTTTTATTTCATGGCAGGCAATGTCAGTCTGTCCACATGGGCCGAAAATTATTAAGAAGAAAATGCAATCTGACAATCCAAGAACGCTTCAAAAACGGTTGCGTTTACATGGTCACGAAAATCGATTGTGGAACTGGAAAACCGCTTTACAGAAGTGGATTTTCAGAATCGATTTAATCAAGCAGGCCAAGTACATAATGTGATCAAAAGTATCTGGACACCTGGCTGACAATGACTTAAAAGTTCGTGGCGCCCTACACAGTGTAATACTGAAATTCAGTATGGTTTTGCCCACGCTTAGCCTTGACGAAAGCTTCCACTCTCGCAGGCATACGTTCATTCAGGTGCTGAAAGGTTTCTCGTGAAATGGCAGCCCATTCATCGCGGAGTGCTGCACTGAGGGTAGGTATCGATGTAGGTCGGTGAGGTTTGGCATGAAGTCGGCGTTTCAAAATATCCTAAAGGTGTTTCATAAGATTCAAGTCGGGACTCAGTACAAGCCAGTCCATTTCATGGATTTTATTGTCGTGTAACGACTCTGCCACAGGCTGTGTACTATGAACGGGCGCTCCCTCGTGTTGAAAGATGCAATCGCCATTCCCAAATTGCGTTTCAACAGTGGGAAGCAAGAAGCTGTTTAAAGCATCAGTGTAGACCTGAGCAGTGATAGTGCCACTCAAAACAACAAGGGATGCAGGCCCCCTCCATGAGAAACACGACCACACCGTAACACAACCGCCTCCGAATTTTACTGTTGGCACTACACACGCTGGCAGATGACGTTCACCGGGCATTCGCCACACCCACACCCTGCCATCGGATCGCCACACTGTGTATCGTGATTCGTCACTCCACACAACTTTTAACACTGTACGACCCTGTTCAACTCTCGGCGATCTGACTGTCAACAGACGAGATCGGCCTATACGCTTTCGTGCTGTACATGTCCCTTCAGGTTTCCACTTCACTGTCACATCAGAAACAGTGAACCTAGAGAAGTCTAGGAGTGTGGAAATCTCGCGTACAGACTTTTGACACAAGTGACATTCAATCAACAGACTACGTTCGAAGTCCGTGAGTTCCGCAGAGTGCCACATTCTGCTCTCTCACGATGTCTAATGACTACTGAAGTCGCTGAGAAGGAGTACCTGGCAGTAAATAGCAGCACACTGCACCTAATAAGAAAAACGTATGTTTTTGGGGGTGTCTTGATGATTTTAATGAATGCTACAATTGACCTCAACAGTAGGCATCAAAGTGACACAGAGTCGTGACGGAATTTTTCACTTCATTCAGCAAGTCCCTGTAAATGACGGTTGATACACACTATCAATCGTTTAACGGCCGTAAAAATCCACATCCACTCCTTTGTTTCGTTCTCTCTCTCTCTCTCTCTCTCTCTCTCTCTATCTCTCTCTCTCTCTCTCTCTCTCTCACACACACACACACACACACACAACACCACCACCACCACCAACTACCCTCCCGTTTCGGTCCCTCCAACGGACGTTATTTCACCTCGCTGCAAAGATGGCAATCACATCGGGCAATTAAGACACAGAGGAAGTTGCAGATGTTATTTGCCAGAGCTGTTAAATTACCGTACGCCAATGGGAAAAGTTGAAAATTTGCACTGCATTAGTATTCGAAACCGGTGCAACTGCCTAGTAAGCAGAAGAGATTACTAGATAGATGCGCTGTCACCCGCAATACGATTGCACGGACGAATGTAACACGCTTCCCTCCCGTTCAGATTTTCAGCTTAATCATGCACTACTGACGATGTACCCCCTTATTCAGAAAATGCAGACACCACACACATGCAGTGCATGGCAAAAAACTTATGTACCTAGGAGTGTTCCAGTACTAACCCATTTCGGAATATATGGATACCATTGGTGTGTTTGGAAATTATCAGATTTAGATGGCTCTGTAATGTGTATAACTACCACCAGAGTGCATTCATGATGTCACTGCCCTACTGAAGTATGACGTTTACGTACTGTACGAAGCACCCAAGAAATGTTGCAGACTATCCACCAACGGAATGCATTTGGACTGGGTGAAATGGCAAGTGGGCCCTTCAGTTGCCACAGTCGCCAGTCGCCTGATTTTGGAATCAATGTGTACATGAGGGCACCTGCCTCGTCTTGCAGGTTCAGGTCGACCAAGATGGAGGACCGGTGCACCAAGCAATGCGAGATTACAAGAAGTTGGTATCCGCCATCCGTTGACTGTGCTGGAGACTCAGGTGGATCGATTATCAGTGAAGTGACTCTCCCTCTTGTCTGCAGTGTTTACGAGTGTCCCTGACACTTCCATGCGTCCGGTGACAGCCATGTCACATGGCGACTTGCTTTCCTAAAATTCACGGGTCATCCGTCCCTAAATTTGCACACTACTTTACTTTATGCTAAGGATAACGCACACTCACACACGCGTACACAACACATGCCGGAGGGAGGGCTCGAACCTCCGACTGGAGCTGCCGCACCACCCGTGACTTGGCGATCGTTTCCGCGTAGCTGTGGCTGCCTACTTTGCGTTCCGAAGAATCACCTAATGCTGGGTTACTGTCTCCCTACTGAATTGCCTTTCCCCGCGAGCTTCTGGGACACAAAAAAGACTTTGTGGATATGAAGCGGTTCCCAGAATTTGACATTATAGGTGCGGCGAACTATTTCTTGGGTTCTGTGTCACGGAACGAAATGTGTAAGGCAGTCTCTGAGGTGACGTCACGAGTCGCGGAAGCAAATTGGGCAGCGACGGCATACCTGAGCGGGAGCCGCCCCCTCCTCGCCTTCCGGTGGCCGCGTGGGCGCCGCGTCCGGCGTCCGCATGCTAGCCGCCTGACGTGGCCCTGCGCGAACCTTGCTCTCTCCAGGTCCCGCCCGTATCGTGTCGCTCACCATCCTGTCGTTTCCGCAGCGCAAACTGTCGATAACTGACGAGGCGTGAACTGACAACTTCGCTGTAGTGATGGCGGTGGAGTTTACACCGGTGGTAACCAAGATTTCGTGTCACCAGGGATAAATCTTCTAGTGGAACACCCCTTCGGTGCCAGTTATCCCACCGTGAAAAGTGACCCTCACTTTAATGAGCTATCCCAACCACGTGTCCTTTCTTTATCTAGATCTTAAATACACACTCCGCAGTATACGGTAAAGTGCGTTGCGGAGCCTATCTCGTACCAGTATTGGCCATTTCTGCTCCGCTCCCAACAGAATGAGGGAAAAACGAATGCCGATATGTTTCTGTTCGAGCCCTAATTTCTCTTATCTTTGTGGTTTTTACGCGAAATATAAGTTGGCAGCAGTAGTTCTACAGTCAGCATCGAATTCCAGCCCTCTAAACTTCCTAACAATGCTTCTCGTAAACGTCACCTTCCCTCCAGCATTTCCCATTTGAATTCGCGAAACATCTCTTTAACCTTTTCGCATTGATCGAATATACCAGTAACAAACCCAGCAGCCAGCCTCTTAATTGCTTCTACATCTTTTCAACACATCTGGTGGCGATACTCAAGACGGAGTTACACAGTCTTTTTATTCGCCTTATCCTTTACATATGAACGAAATCTTATCAATAGCCTTCCAATAAATCGTAGAAGAGACCCCTCCTTTCTCACTATTGTAATTACATGCTCTTTCTATTTCATGTCACAGTGCAACGTTACGCCTGGATATTGATCGACGACGCTCTATCAAGAAACACATTACTAATGCTGTATTCGAGCATTAAGGCGTTATTCCTACATTTTTGCTACTTGTTTACGTATACATTTGAAGCTGGCTGCCATTCCTAGAAATTTTGTCCCAACAATCCTGCATCCTACTATACAATTAGTCAATGACAATACCTTCACGTATACCACAGCATTACGTTTAGATCTGAAGACTACGTTAAAATAAGACTCAAATTTTCGAAAGTCCCGTCGTCATTCTATCCTTTGACCTAGTGGTTTCCACATATGTGCTTTAGCACTATTTTTGTCCACTTTCTATGCATCAGTCGTTCTGTGATCATGCTTGCGGATTCCACCGATTATAAATTCACACAGTTTATTATTATTATTATTATTATTATTATTATTATGAGTTACTGTAGCGGCATACCACGAGGCCCGACACTTAATAAAACACCTCATTCTGGGAGCTACATAAAAGCGGACTTTGGCTGTGCATCTTCTGTTAAACGTTAAATTATACCACTGACGTGTCCAGTACAGCCGAGAAAATCTAGAACATTAACTGTACTATACACCATTGATTTAGGAACTCCAGTTGGCACTTCGGACTGTCGTGGTGAACGTTGGCCAACATTTCAGCAAATGTATTACCGTGAAAAGATCCCACCATTTCGGAACATTCGTTTCGATCGCACTTGTTAAACTAGTCCGTCTCCGCTCAAAATGCTCAAATGTTTGTAATACTAATACGACTTTGGTTATCAGTCACTAGACTTACAAAGTACTTAAAGTAAGGACCACAAATTCACCCATGTCCGAGCAGCATAACTGCGTGGAAACATAACTGTTATATTTAAAAGTTTTGTAAATGTGAAATGACATTCTGTCAATGAACAAAGCCACTTTTTATGCAGCTCTGTATATGTTTCGTAGAAACCGGTCACGATTAATAAGTCTACTACTGTGTCTAAAAGAAATGGAAAGAATTATAATTGCTGCACAAAAAGCAAAGGAAACAATGTGAGAGAGAGAGAAAGAAAGGAGAGCCTTTTTATGAATTCATCCATACAATAATTTGTCATCTAGATCTACTGTGCAAAAGACACTTGGTACACCTGCCCAATATCGTGTAGGGCACGCAAGGGCCGCAACACGACGTGCCATGGACTCGACTAATGTCTCAAGTACTGCTGAAGGGATTGACACCATGCATTCTGCAGGGCTGTCCATAAATCCGTAAGAGTACGAGTAGGCGGAGATCTCTACTGAACAGCACGTTGCAAGGCATCCCAGATGTGCTCATTAATTTTCATGTCTGGGGCTTTTGGTGGCCAGCGGAAGTGTTTCAACTCAGATGAGTGTTGATGGAGCCATTCTGTAGAAATACTGGTCTGGTCTGTTCTTGTCTGTCACATTATTGTACTGGAATTGTAAGTCCATCGGATTGCACAATGGACATCAATGGATTCCGGTGATCAACTAGAATGCACATGTAAGAATCGTCTGTCAGTCATATCTAGATGTATCATGGGTCCCTTATCACAACTGAACACTCCTCAGACCATTAAAGCTCCTCACCTGCTAAAATGCAGGGGACTAATGAGGTTATCTCCATACCCGTACACGTCCATGCGCTCGATACAAATGGAAACGAGAGTTGTGAGACCAGGCAAAGCGTTTTGTCGTCAACCGCCCAATGTTGATGTTGACGGGCCCAGCTTTGTGTAGTGCAGTCAGCAAGCGTACACTAGTGGACTTTCGGTTCCGAAAGTCCATATCGATGTTTTGTTGAATGGTTCGCACGATGACACATTGATGACCCTGCATTGAAATCCGCAACAAATTGGCAAAGGATTTCACTTCTGTCACGTTGAACGATTCTCTTCAGTCGTCACTGGTTCCGTTCTTCTAGGATCTTTTTCCGACCAAAGCGATGTCGGAGATTTGATGTTTTACCTGATTCCCAATATTCACAGTGCACTCGTGAAATGTTTGTACGGAAAAATCCTGAGCTCACTGCTACCTCGCAGAATCCGTGTCGCATCCTCGTTCGCCGACAATAACATCACGTTCAAACTGACTTAAATCATGGTAACCTTCCATTTTAGCAGTAGTAACCAACCATTTTTTTTTCTTTTTTATTTATTTTGTGGATCAAGGTAGATGAAGTCCCATCGACATCTGGCGACTTACACTTCCTGGGATTGCAAAGGTATGGGGGTTGCCAATAACTTTATTTACAATAAAATTTGGGGGTAGGCTTCTAAGGGCTAGTACGTCGGTCCGTAAGGTACTCCTCTTGATATTAGTACTAAGTTACAATGTCAATTAATTCACATTAGGGTTAAAATGTAAATTACATTACCATATCTTCTTACTAATACGTTTTATTCAGGTAACTAACGATCGTGGCACCTTGTACCTGTGACACGGGCGTGGAGCTGTCATTCCTAAGGTTTGGATGTTATGTACTGTTGCCCTAAGTTGATCTATTTTATTGTGTATCTTCGTGGTTCTCTTCTTAACTGCCTCCATGATAGTACCCATATGAAGTTGCAGGTGAATGTCTACGTTCCTTGCGTAACGGTCAGCTCTGAGATTCCATCGAAACGTCTTATTTTGGATAACTTGCAGTCTTGAGATTTGGGTCGCACTAGCTAGGCCCCAGACTGAGCTGCCATATAACATTTTGAACAACGCTGTTGCCTTGTATAGTCACAGTTTGGTATTAGTATTCAACTCTGGGCTGAGAAAGAACGGCATTAAGTTTTTGGCTATTGCATAGATCTTAGGTCGCAGGTTATCAATATATGTGTGTCTTTCCAAAGTCCTTTATAAACAACATAGACTGGTCACAGCGCCGCCATAGTTGAAGCCAATTGGAAAGGTTGCCGCCATCTTTGAGAACGTCAGTATCACGCCAGGTGATACTGGGCGTCTGCTAACACTGAATCATATGTTTTATATTACTCATTGCCAGTCTTGATTTTTCCTTATTTCTGGACGACGCATTTCGGAAAGTAATTCCCAATACGAATAGCATTTCTCGTTTACTAATGCATCCTAAGTGTAATGTTTACAATTGTCGAACTATTGCATTATTTGATGTCACTATAATGTCATTAATCGTTTGTATTTTCCGACATATCTGCCCTATAAATACAGGCGAATTTCTTTAAAGTCTTTAATTACTTTTATTCTGTCTGTGGTTCAAATGATGTTTCATGCTTTGAAGTACATTACGTATTTATCAAGCTCTGCAAACTTTGACGTTGGTACTCTCCTTACAGCTTTTGGTTTCTGTAGGTGCTCAAGAAACGAAAATAGTGTTAAAATTGCATTTGCAAGTAGCCGCTTTCGATCGGTGGTAGCATCCATAACTTTTCTTCAAAATGACAAGAGCATATGTAACTATACTTTGTAGGCTGCCACTTATCACTCTTTATACTGGTTACCCATTGGGTTAGCAACTCCTTGTTTTTCAAAGGAAATCTTTATAAAGAATAGTTCATTTACAGTTCATATACCTAGGCTACTTACCCAATGGTTAATACGCTTTTGTACACTATATAAACAAGTGTCATTACATTAATACACACCAAATACATCCGTCCTCTGCCTAGCTTTTTGATGGTCGTGAAGTAAACGTAATTTTGAAACTTGGTAAATGCGAAAGTTATGTATAATGAATGTTTATAGGCACGGCCACTACGTTCGGGGGTTCGAATCCCCCCCTCGGGCATGGGTATTTAGGATAAGGTAGTTGATAAGTAGTTTGTAAGTTTAGGGACTGATGACCGTTTAGTTAAGTCCCATAAGCTAAACAAACAATAAATAAAAATAAAAAAAATGTTTATAGGCAAATACATGCTGATACACAATGAACTATATAATTCCACATCTCTTTCTTGAAGTATGACATTCCAACAGTTTTATCACTGCGGTGGCTGCAATTGTACTCCGAACATGCTCTGAGATTGATTTACCACTAATAGTAGCGCTCACACGTTAGTTTAGATTACAAACAGAAGCGTCTGCACACGCTGCTGCTTCAAACTGACGTTCTCGAATATGGCGCCCAGTGTTGCTTAGTGCTGCCACCCAGAGCGCTGTAGCTCGCCTGTAGCCTCTCTATGTTGTTTATATACCTCTTTGTGCCTTTCCCTCCCTCGTCACCATCATAGTTCAATCTTGAAGATAACTCGCAAGGTCTGCACGAGACACTTGTTGTCTTATACAGGCGTTAACGACTGCAGCGCTGCCATCCTTTGAATGTTATATTTCTCTGTGTTTGCGTACTGATGCCTATACCAGTTTCTCTGGCTCTTCAGTGTATAAGAAACGGTGTGGTTTCATATCAAAACGATCTTGGGGCCGGTGAAAGATGTTAGATTACGCTTGACTGCTTGATGAGGGCCGGTAGCCGCTATTTCGTCAGTAACGGTGTGTTTGAGTTATTGAACACTCGGGACACGCCCCGCGGCCTCTCAGGAGTTCCCAGAACAAAAAACATCTGGGCCAGCGAGATCCGGTGAGAGGCCGGGTCGACCGATGTCCCGGAAACGACAGATAACAGTTCCCAGCCTTCCACGAACGGCACAACTGCTTCGTTTGGCACGGCCGGGCTCTCCATTCTCCCGAAAACAATGGCTCTGGAGGCCAACAGCGGGCCGTCGCGTCGTAACAGGGGTTCCTACTCAGCCGCGCGCTCTTCTCAAAGAATACACAGGCTCACCAGCGTCCTGTTTCACAGGAATTCCAGTTCATCGACTCCGTACCAAACTGCCAAATTACGAGATAATAGTTGCGCTTCGCGCTGTTCTTTGCATATACGGTTTATCAGTGATGTTGAGATCTATGTTGCCAAGTAAACTTTTATTTTTTATAACGAAAAAAGTAAACAACCAGTCTCGAATAGTAAAAGGGTTATTACATCTACATCTACATACATACTCCGCAATGGTGCATGGCAGAGGGTACACTGTACCACTATTAGGCATTTCCTTTCCTATTCCACTCCCCAATAGAACGAGGAAAAAAAGAATGCCTATATGCCTCCGTACGAGCCCTAATTTCTCTTATTTTGTCTTTGCGATCACTACGCGACATGTAAGTAGGCGGCAGCAAGATCGTGCTACACTCAGCTTTAAATTCCGGCTCTCTAAATTTTCTCAATAGAAATTTACGAAAAGAACGTCTTTCCTCCAGCGATCCCTAGTCGAGTTGCCGGAGCATTTCCGTGACACTCGCGCATTGGTCTAACCTACCGGTAACAAATCTAGCTGCTCGTCTCTGAATCGCCTCTATGTCTTCCTTTAAACTGATCTGCTGCGGGTCCCAAACACTTGATCAATACTCAAGACGTGATCGTACAAGAGTTTTATACGCGGTCTCCTTTACAGGTGAAGTACATGTTCCCAAAATTCTCCCAATAAACCTAAGTTGGCTGTCCGCCTTACAACTGTCCTTACATGTTCGTTCCATTTCATATCGCTCTGCAATGTTATGTCTAGATATTTGAACGACGCGACACCATCAAGACGCCCACTACTAATGCTGTATTCGAACATTATGGGATTGTTTATCCTACTCATGCGCATCACCTTACAGTTTTCTACATTGAGAAATAGCCGCCATTCTTCGCACCAACTAGAAATTTTGTCTAAGTCATCCTGTATGCTATTACAGTCAGTTAAAGACGGCACCCTACCATACACCACAGTATCATCAGCAAACAGCCGCAAATTACAACTTACTCTGTCCATCAGATCATTTGTACAGATAGAAAATAATAGCGGTCCTATTACACTCCCATGGGGCACGTTTGACGATACACTCGTCTCTGATGATCACTCGCCGTCGAGAACAACGTACTGCGATCTATTACTTAGGGGCCGGCCGCAGTGGCCGAGGGGATTGAGGTGCTCCAGTCACGATCTGCACGGCCACTACGGCCGGGGGTTCGAATCCCCCCTCGGGCATGGATATTTGTGCCGTCCTTAAGATTAGCTAGTTCATAAGTAGTTTGTAAGTTTAGGGACTGATGACCCCGTAGTTAAGTCCCATAAACTATACACACATTTGAACATATTACTTAGGAAGTCTTCCAGCCATTCGCACATCTGTGAACCTATTCCATAAGCTCGTTTCTTCGTTAGCAGTCTGCAATGTGGCACCGCGTGGAACGCCTTTTTGAAGTCGAGAAAAACACAATCCGCCTGTTTCTCTTCATACATGGCTCGCAAGATGTCATGTGGGAAAAGGGCAAGCTGAGTTTCACATGAAAATTCCATTGATCTAGGATTCGATACTTGTAAAAGTATGTTCTTCAGATGAATTGGACCCTTGTTTCATGACACAAAACAAATGTTTGTAAACCTATTGGACAAATTGCTATGCTTGTCAGTCCCTAGACTTAGAAACTACTTAAACTAACCTACAGACAACATACACACTCATGCCTCGTGGAGGACTGAAGTCTCCGAGAGCGAGGTACCGCGCGCTCCGCAGCAAAGCGCCTTAGAGCGCTCGGCTTAACAGCGTTGGTCATCAGTCCCTAGGCTTACAAACTACTTTAATGTATGCTAAAGACAACACAAACACCCATGCCCCAGGGGGGACTCGAAACCCCCTTCCTACGGCGAACGGCCGCGCACACCGCAGTTGTGAGCTTTAGTGCGCTCGGCTATTTTGCCGCGGCGCGCGATCTTCAATACGTGCCAGTAAGTAAAACAACAAATCCGGGTACATTTGAAAGGTTGCATTATTCCTTACGCCAAAGGGCAGAAGGGTACATTGCTGTCAGTGGACGGCCCGTGGGACACCTATAAATAAGTTTTATCTCTGAAATTATGCGTTTCCGGGCCCATGTTTACTGGACTTTGGATGAGTACTAACAGCTGTCAGAGTATTGGACTGGGTAGAGTGTTGATAAAATGTTAGCGGCTGTCCAGAGAGGAGGGCGTGAGACAAGTGGCGTGGCGCGTGCGTCGGCAGACGGCAGAGGATGCGCGGCGGTAAACAGGAAGCTGATGCCGGCGATCGGCGCCGCGGCCCAAACAGCGCGCGCTTGCGCAACGCCAGGCCTGCTGGCCGCCCGTGCCGAGTGCAGAGGCGCGCCGGGCGGCCTGCCCTGCAGGCGCTACAGTCAAACAGCCGCTGACCACCGCCACTCCACGCGTCTCAACAAGGCTCTGCTGCACCAACAAGGCTCCACAGCTCCACGAAACCATGCGGATAATCACCGGCACATTAAAGTCTACTCCAACACCGTGGCTCTCCGTCATCGCTAATATAGCTCCACCAAAATTAAGAAGACAAAAAGCATCTTTTAAAGAACATCTACATCTACATAGATACTCTGCAAATCACATTTAAGTGCCTGGCAGAGGGTTCATTAACCACATTCATAACTTTTCTCTACCGTTTCATTCTCTAAAAGCGCGCGGGAAGAAAGAACACTTAAATCGTTCCGTTTTCGATCTGATTTCTCTTATTTTATTGGGATGGTCATGTCTCCCTAAGTAGGTGGGTGCTAGCAAAATATTTTCACATTCAGAACTAAAAGTCGGTGATTGAAACTTCGCAAACAGATCACGCCGCAATGAATAACGTCTTTCTGTTAATGATTTCCACCCCAATTCGTGCAACATTTCCGTGACGCTTTACCCCCCCCCCCCCCCGTAATGTGATAAAACAAAACGAGCTGCCCTTCTCTGAACCTTCTCAATATCTTCCGTCAGTCCCACCTGGTGAGGGTCCCACAAGGGGCAACAGTACTCCAGGAGAGGACGCACAAGTGTGATGTAGGCAGTCTCTTTGGTGGAGCTGGTGCATCTTCGAAGCGTTCTGCCAATGAAACGTAACCTTTGGTTCGCCTTCCCCACAATATTTTCTATGTGTTCTCTCCAGTCAAAGTTGTTCGTAATTGTAACTCCTAGGTATTTGGTAGAATTTACGACCTTAAGGTTTGACTGATTTATCGCGTAATTGAAGTTCAGCGGATTTCTTTTAGTGGTCATGTGTATTGCTTCACACTTTTCTTTATTTAGTGTCAATTGCCAATTTTCGCACCAAGTAGAATGGGAAAAAATAGTGAAAATAAATGAAGGAAAATGTTTACCTATGCAGGATTTAATAAAAAAATTTGCCAAATTACCGTTTGAAATCACGAAAGCCGATATGGAATAACTGCTTTATAAGAGGAGAGGTCACCTTCATCCTAAAGGAGAACTGAAAAAAGGAGTGGGAGAATTCAGTCTGTAATCATCACCTCATAAAGGGCCCAACTTCGCAAGAAAAGACTGGACTAAGCTCAATCGCATCAGAAGTGGCCATACCAGATGTAATGCCATGCTTTATAAGTGGGGACTCACGGACAGCCCAAGTTGTGATTGTGGAGCACCTGAACAGACGCTGGACCACATCATATGAGTGTGTCCAAAAAGAAAATATAATGGCTCTGTTGAGGACTTTATAGAAACCACACCTCAGGCTATGAAGTGGATTCAAGATCTGGACATTGATGTGAAGCCAAAAGCTTGTCTCACATGACACATGTCGTAATTCTAAGTGTTCTGTCATAATATATCATTGATCACTCACATGAACCGAAAATGAGCTCTTGTACAATCTGTTACTGATAGTTGTATATATATTCTTGTTCTTTGTTTAATTATATTTGTATATATGATGCTGTCATATGTCATACGATAAATAAATCCCCTCGGGCATGGATATTTGTGCCGTCCTTAGTTGTAGGTAGTTCATAAGTAGTTTGTAAGTTTAGGGACTGATGACCCCGTAGTTAAGTCCCTTAAGCTTAACAAACATTTGAACATTTTGATAAATAAATAAATCTGGTGCACCATCCTATTGTTCAAAATGTTTCAAATGTTCAAATGTTTGTAAATCTATCGGACCAAACAGCGTGGTCATCAGACCGTAGCTTACAAACTACTTAAACCAAGGTAAACTAACCTAAAGGCAACACACACACACACACACCCATGCCCCAGGGAGGACTCGAACCTCCAACGGCAGGCAACCGCGCGCGCCGCAGCGAGGCGCCTTAGACCGCTCGGCTACTCCACCGCGGCTCCTATTGTTCATTTCATAATGATTGATCACTGACTTTGAGCTCATAAAAAAAATGTTCAAATGTTTGTATAGCTTATGGGGACTTAACTACGTGGTCATCAGTCCCTAAACTTACAAACTGCTTATGAACTAGCTAATACTAAGGACGGCACAAATATCCATGCCCCAGGGGGGATTCGAACCCCCGACCGTAGGTGGCCGTGCAGACCGTGACTGGAGCGCATTAGTCCCCTCGGCCACCGCGGCCGGCTTGAGCCCATATTCTGGTCACATCGCACGAAGAACATCGATTTTTTTTATACCTCGCCGGAATCGTTGAAATGTCTACTTTTATTTGGTGTACGAATATTACATTTATTTGAAAAAAGAGGGGACGACATATTCGGTAATATTTAAGAGAAAGTGTGGTTTTTCTGGCTTTTTCGGCGAATGTCAACTTTAAGGATGCACACAAATCAGACCGTAATTAGGAGAAAGTTTTCCTTTGAAAGATCAAACGTTGTTCTATTTACAGACGGAGTTTTGTTATTTTCTGATTAGTCGTTGCGTCGCTATAATATAAAACGCAAGAAGTTGCTATTAAGCTTACCGTTATAGCTATGGAAACGGAGAAGGCATTGCTGTTAAGCTTGAACTTTTGTTGGTGACATCAGATGTCATTACTAATATATTTTCTCCGTTTTTGTCAGTTAAGAGTTTGTAAAGCAACTGCGTTAGTGGCTTCAGTTTATGCGACGCTATGGCGGAATGAAGTCACACCAGCGCGCCGCCATTGTTGCAATTCGCCAGAAGCGTCTATGCAGAACGTCAACACTGCACATCCGAGCACGTGGCGCATAGGAACGAGAAAGCAAATAAACTAATTATGTTATATTAGCGCTTAGAGTAGATTTATGAGCATAAAAATATAACAGCTGTGAAAGGCAAGGAGAGGGCTTGCATTTACATTTTTAACCTTGTTAATACGTATCATCATTAGGCGAACTGCAGCTGTCTACGCCTACCATTATTAGGACAGAACGACTAATCAGAAAATAACGAAATTCCGACTATAAATAGAACAAGGTCGTATCTTTTAACTGTGTAAAGGAAAACTTTCACCAGTTTGTTACTACTGTGCCACCTCGCTCGGTCGATCGATTTAAGATGAGTGTTAATAGTTCCGTAGGTAATAGTTGTAACTCATATGGAAAACAGAACTATTCGGCCATTACGCAGTCCTTATGAAGGATACAACATCCTTCCTATTACCAGTCTGCGTTTCCTGTCCTCTTTACCTCGCATATCGATACTTGATTTGCGAGAGTGCCCGAGTGGCAGAACTCGTCTACTCTCAGCGTCCTATTTCGCGGTCTAATTTCCTCCAATTATCACGGCAGTAAGTGAAAGTCTGTAATTTCGTTCGGCGCCAGTCATCAGCTCCCGGGTGTGGTTGGCGGAACTGCAGAGTATGTAGCGCAGACGGGCAGGCGTGGCGTATGCGGACAGACGTCCGGCCGCGGCCGACCTACAACCAAGTGTGTCAGCCAACTCTCCTGGCTCCAGGCAGTTTCTCTTCGGACACGCGACACCGTCCGTACACCTGCGACTCATCATAATGACTCTGACGTTGTAGCGTCAACGGAAAGCCAAGAACACCACCAAAATGTTCAAATGTCTGTTATCCTATGGGACTCAACGACTTAGGTTATCAGTCCCTACTTAAACTAAGGACGACACATAGACCCATGCCCGAGGGACGATTCGAACCTCCGACGGGGAACGGCCGCACGCACCGCAGCAACGCGCCTTGGTGCCCTCGGCTATTCCGCCGCGTCTAACACCACCATTTGGCATGTATTGTCTCACTGTTGGAGACCGAAAATCTCATCTGTAGGCTTCGAAAGCAACGATCGTGCGAAACCCACATTGCTCTAAATGTCCACGAGAAACAGACAGCAATAGATAAAGGTTCCCTGTTGAAAGGTGCCTTTTAGGGCTTAAAACGGGAACTTCTTCCGTTATTGAATGTCTGTGAAGGTGGAGGAATTGTTTGAGCTGCTTTGACATGCGCACGCACAGGATCAGAGATGCTGTTTTTCTAGCCGCCTGCTTTACGCTGAGCTGTAAAATTTGATGTTCAAAAATGTTCAAATGTTTGTAATTACGTGGTCATCAGTCCGTAGCTTACAAACTACTTAAAACTAGGTAAACTAACCTAAGGACAACACACACACCCATGCCCCAGGGAGGACTCGAACCTCCACGGGGAGCAACCGCGCGCTCCGCAGCGAGATGCTTTAGACCGCTCGGCTACTCCACCGCGGCAGTAAAATTTGAGATATAGCAACAGTAAAGATGTAGCCGTGAAGCAATGAATGTGAGCTGAGAGGAAAATTCATTACATTTGAGAAATTAATTATTATTTGATATAAGAAAAACGATAAAAGAATCTAATTTTAACAAATCTTAAGAGATACGGTTATTTTTTTGGAAGAGGATGAAGAAGGTTTCCGCTTCATTGTTTTGTTCTAACTTGATTGGCACAGTCATTCAGATGGGGAAATTCGTATTTCTATGTAATTTTTTTTTTCCTTCACATCGTGTATCGTTGAAAAGTCTTACGTATTCTTGATGCTGATTGTACCAACGAACTGTTCCCCTTTTTATAATTTCCGCATCAATCCACCCTTTAGCCAGTTTTAATCCTGCACCTGTCTGCTGTCCCAAACCGTGCCTTCTAACTTCAGAACAATAATAAAAAGCAAAAAATTTTTGTTCTGTTTTCAGTTTTAAATTAATTGTACTGAGACTCCGACCAGCGTTCTGGGAAAAAAAAAATGTTCAAATGTTTGTATAGTCTATGGGACTTAACTACGGGGTCATCAGTCCCTAAACTTACAAACTACTTATGAACTACTTACGAACTAGGACGGCACAAATATCCATGCCCGAGGGGGGATTCGAACCCCCGACCGTAGTGGCCGTGCAGACCGTGACTGGAGCGCCTCAGTCTCCTCGGCCACCGCGGCCGGCAGCGTTCTGGGAATCAGTGAACTTACATCAAGGAATAATTAAATTTCCTCTTGCATTCTTTAGTGCCCCTTTGAAATCTTTGTCCTTTGAGATGATGATTCTTTTCGAAGGGCTTAGCTTTTAAATCAACTTCTATTATCCGGAGTTTTTTTAACCAATTAAGCAAGCTCGTTATTACATTGAAACTTCGAAATGCACACATACTCGTAGCTAAAGAAGCAGACTCAATTCAAACGAAGGTGCAGCGTGCTCTGGAATCGCACAAGTCGTTTGCTGCCAAAAGAGCTGAAGCTGACATTGTAGCCAACAAGTCAACATGTATTATACTTCCGCCCGGTTGAAGCATCATTAGTCAAACATAATATTCGCTCCTATTTTAATTCCGTTCCATTGTGTGTCATGAGATAACTGTGAAGAAGTAAATAATCATTTCTCATTTCATTCCATGATGGTGGTGGTGGTGGTGGCGGCTGGTGCAGCAACAGTATTGAATAATTAAAAATGATCAGTCTCTGTTGCAGTATTTTATTCTCCAATAACGCGTTTCGCGCTAAGGTGAGTAAATTTGAAAATTCCGACTCACTTGGGCGGAGTTCTGTGGCTCCATCTCCACCCAAGTAAGTCGGAATTTTCAAATTTACTCACCTTAGCCACATTAGATTCGCTGCCCGCTAGGTACACGGACTGTAACAAAACTTTTGTCTTTTTCCAGTCTGACGATGCGCTAACAGCGCGAAACGCGTTATCCTATACATATTATGAATGCGAAAGTATGTTTGTTTGTTACCGCATCACGCTAAAACTACAGCACTGATTTAGATGAAATTTCATATAGAGATTTCTTATGTCTTGGATTAGGACATAGGCTACTTTCCAAAATGTGTATTACAAGTTATTTATTTGAAATATATCCATAGAAATACGTAACGGTTGTAAGAAGCTTCTAATACAACAGCAGAAGTGTGCTGTAGGGTATGTCATGTTTAGCCGCGAGGGTTAACGCCTCGTGTCATAGACTTCCTTTATTTTGTACAATGGTTCGGGTCCTGCTATAGTGAAATTTTTTTCTTTGTTATTGTTATCTTTTTTACTTTCGAATATACAATAAGATTCTTGGATACTGCCAAAACGGCTTAACTGCTATATAATTACATAAACAAGAAATCTGTATGTTGGGTGTTTATGCCGCATTCATTTTCATTTGTTTTAACAAATGAAGGAAGTAAGTATATAAATTGAAGAATTTAAATAAAATATGCTCTAAGTACCATGGCAAGAAAAAACATTGACGTTTTGTGTAGAATGGGATCTAGATACCAAGCCCTATTTTGTGTACAAAGCGCGAACTGCCACGTAAAAATAGCGTACGTGAACTGCAACGAAAGTAGTAGCAAATGAACTCAACAGATGGCAGGCGGTACGCTGCAGTTAACATATGAAACGTTGTGTGTTCCGGCCAACTGCAACGAAAGTAATAGTAAATGCACTCAACAGATAGCAGGCAGTATAACACTCATGAAAATATTGCTCTGGACGTATAATGTGTATTCAATTGTGATATTATCCAGATTCTTAAATATTGTTTTCTCCTTGGTTTTCGATGACGTGTATTGGACTGTCACCTTCAACTATAGATGTTCGAACATTGTGATGTTATCGTAATTCTTTAAAATTGTATTCTCTTTTGATTTCAATGAATAATAGTTTCTTTGGTGATTTCGATTATTTATAACATTCGAACGTTTGCTTTTAGTTCTTTTGTTGGTTCGCTTTGCATTTATAGGATCTCAACAGTTCGTTTCTCTGTTAGATGTCTTTTTTATCTCGTTACTTTTGTTGTTTATTTCGTTACTTTTCCCCGTTAGGTTTCCTTTTTATTTTGTCCCTTTACTAGGCATTTGTTTTCGATTACTGTATTGTTGTTATTGTAGTTACTTACTGTCGGGGATGCCATCCCACATGTTGGAGCTGTAGGTGGGTGGTACTGTTTTATTGATGCGTAACTTGGATGCACCACGATTATGCAATGGCACCAGGTTACGCATCACGGACCTGAGAAGGCATATCGTACAGGCCACCACCATCACCGGTGGAGCCAAGAGAGAGACTTTATTAATACCACGAATTCCCATCATCCCAACAAACTTGCCATTCCAGTTTAAACGGCTACAGTTCCCATTGAAAGTGGCCTTCTCGATTAACAAGAAGTCTCGAAACGTCGTTTACAGGGACGTAATGCAATAGATTTTTGGCTCTCCATCCGTTCCAAGACAATTATATATTCCGTGCTAACAATTTCGCAAACAGTCATGTAGTTATTTATGCCCTTTCTTGGCACTTTAATGTCTGACTATTGAACCGCGGGTAACACCGCGGGGAGCAGCTAGTTTGAGAATAAAATACTGCAACAGAGACTGAGCATTTTAATCATTTCTCACTTCTCTTTCAGAAATACGTTCTACCATTTACGGTTGGGCTATTTTTTACAGATTAAAAAAAAAGGCAGTTAACTGGTGCGCTTATGACGAGTTTCGATTTCAGGGGCACGCCATACCGGCACAACTGCAGCACTAATAATAATTTCGTGTGGCCGCGGTGGAGTAGCCGAGCGGTCTAAGGCGCCTCGCTGCGGAGCGCGCGGTTGATCGCCGTCGAAGGTTGGAGTCCTCCGTCGGGCATGGGTGTGTGTGTGTGTGTGTGTGTTGTCCTTAGGTTAGTTTACCTTAGTTTAAGTAGTTTGTAAGCTCCGGACTGATGACCACGCAGTTTGGTCCGATAGAATTACAAACTGTGGTGTCGCACAAGTACAAAGTGCGCGCCACCTACTTTCGCCGCGCGCCGCCATGCATGCACGGCGCGGCGTTCTTCTCACGACAGCCACGAGCGCCCGCTCGTGGCCACCACTGAAGGACTTCGCACTTCGGACGGAGATAGCAACCAGTTAGGACCTTCGTAATCAGATAGGCACCATTGAAGACTTTGCTATTGTACAGGCACTAGGCAGGCCTCTAATAACTATGTATCAACATTCTGCAGTACTATGTAAAAGTTAAGTATTGTTTCATTCTGTGCAATATATATCTTTCTAATTTACTCGAGTGTTTATAGTTTCTGGCTGCTCCCCTCCGTACCTGCACCAGCGTGTCGGTCTCAATCCACTCGGCCACCGACACCTACGACGAGGCTGGGACACAAAAGCGGCGACGAAGTTGGGACACAAAAGTGGCGACGAGGATGGGATACAAAACAAACATTTGAACTTTCGTATGGCTCAGTGACCTAGTGTTAGTCTTCGATTGGACGCCACTTCGGCGACTTACATGTCGTTTATGACGACTCCTCACATCGCGTTGAGAGGTGAAGCTGTGTTAAAACGCAAACTGAAAAAATCCGTGATCCGCTCGGAGTTCGAAGCCGTGACCCTTCGGAGTTTTCTTTTTCCTTCAGGTCGTCCAATAGCACGGTTCCTTGCGGACTGCCGCGGTGTAGTAGCCGAGCGGTCTAAGGCGTCTCGCTGCGGAGCGCGCGGTTGCTCGCCGTGGAGGTTCGAGTCCTTCCTGGGGCACGGGTGTGTGTGTTTGTCCTTAGGTTAGTTTAAATGTTCAAATGTTTGTACAGCTTATGGGACTTAACTACGGGGTCATCAGTCCCTAAACTTACAAACTACTTACGAACTAGGACGGCACAAATATCCCTGACCGAGGGGGGATTCGAACCCCCGACCGAAGCGGCCGTGCAGACCGTGACTGAAGCGCCTCAGTCCCCTCGGCCACCGCAGCCGGCTAGGTTAGTTTACCTAGGTTTAAGTAGTTTGTAGGCTACGGACTGATGACCACGCAATTTGGTCCGATAGAATTACAAACATTTGAACTTTCGTATAGCTCAGTGACCCAGTGTTAGTCTTTCGATTGCTGACTGTGGTGGCCGAGGGGACTGAGGCGCGTCAGTCACGGTCTGCATATCCAATACGGTCGAGGGTTCGAATCCCCCTTCGGGCATGGATATTTGTCCCGTCCTTAGTGTTAGCTCGTTCATAAGTAGTTTGTTCAAATGTTCCAATGTTTGTATAGTCTATGGCACTTAACTACGGGGTCATCAGTCCCTAAACTTACAAACTACTTATGAACTAACTAAGACTAAGGACGGCACAAATATCCATGTCCGAGGGGGGGATTCGAACCCCCGACCGTAGTGGCCGTGCAGACCGTGACTGGAGCGCCTCAGTCTCTTCGGCCACCACGGCCGGCACAAGTAGTTTGTAAGTGTAGGGACTGATGACCTCGTACTTAAGTTCAAATGTTTGTTAAGCTTATGGAACTTAACTAGGGGGTCATCAGTCCCTAAACTTACAAACTACTTATGAACTATTTACGAACTAGGACGGCTCAAATATCCATGCCCGAGGGGAGATTCGAACCCCCGACCGTAGTGGCCATGCTGACCGTGACTGGAGCGCCTCAGTCATCTCGGCCACCGCGGCCGGCCCGTAGTTAAGTCCCATAAGCAGTACAAACATTTGAACATTTTAGTCTTTCGATTGGACGCCAATTCGGCGACTTACATGTCGTTTATGACGATTCCTCAAATCGCGTTGAGAGGTGAAGCTGTGTCAAAACGCAAACTGAAAAAAATTCGTGATCCAACCGGAGTTCGAAGCCGTGACCCTTCGGTGTTTTTCCTTCAGGTCGTCGAATAGCACGGTTCCTTGCGGACTAGATTTTGTGCTTATTCCATGTTGATCATCGAGTTTTAAGAGAGGACATCCAGGCCATTTCAGACTCCAACACTTAAGTCACACACTCCACACCGCCGCCCCGAGACCACCAGGCCCGACATCAGATGGCGAGAACAAGTGCCTGTAGAGGCTACGGCAGCCGGCGACAGTGAAGGATGGAGAGTGTCTGCAGAGCGGAAGCGAATGACGACGCGAGACAGGCGGCTGGGTCTGCGGATGGAGACATCCCGGCGCGCTTTTGTGGGCGATCTCGCGGCTGGCTTTTGTTGCCGCCGCGTGACAAACGGTCCCCGGCCCCTCCCGCACAATGCCCGCAAGGCTCCGCCCCGGAAGTGCGCGCCATACGCGCCGAGTCTCCGCGGCACGCGGGCCCAGTCCCCGGAAATGCAGCGCAGCCGGTCGCCGGAATCGGCTGTCTGCCGCCTTTTGTCCCCCCCGTCTCCCTGATCCGCGGTAATTCCTTTAATCGGGAAAAAGGGCGCCTTTAATTCGCCGTTTCCTGCTCTCGGGGGCAACCAGACTCCTCCTCCGTGACCCAGTTCCTGTCCCAGCGGAATAAGTGGAAAAAGGGACACCGTCTATTTCTAGAAAATTTCGAATTTGAGTGAAGTTCTCATGTCTCCTGCTACTGAGCACGGCAATTGAAAGAGGAGGGCGGGAATCACATGTTCTACGCCCTCCCTCCTCCCCCTCCCCAAAAAAATCCATCCACTTGGAACGGAAGGAAGGAAGTACGTGACAATTGCTGTCTCACCCTAAAGCCGCGTTAACACTGGCAACACTTGAAAAATAACAAAATTGAATCTAGAAATAGAATTACTGCTATGGCGTTTGTTCATTTGGACAGGGCCGGCCGTGGTGGTCAAGCGGTCTGCAGCGCGTCAGTCACGGTCTGCCTGGCCACTACGGTCGGGGGTTCGAATCCCCCATCGGGCATGGATATTTGTGCCGTCGTTAGTAATAGCTAGTTCATAAGTAGTTTCTAAGTTTAGGGACTGATGACGCCGTAGTTAAGTCCCACAAGCTCTACAAACATCTGAACATTTGGACAGATCTGACAAGAACAGACAGTCCATATATAGGACGCATTAATGCGCTCGATCCCTTGCGGGAACACTGTATAGGCTGCAAGCAATAGGAATAATGGGTAGGGGCAGTACCGCCTATAGAAGAAAGCCTCCGCACGACGTCACAACATGGCGGCGGTGTGAGGCTTAGAGTCCTCTGAAAGATTGTATGCATTAGCAATGCACGCTGTTTATAGTGCATTCTTTCGTTCAGGAGTGTATTTATTACGTAAATTGGTGTTGTGGACGGTGTGGTCGCTACGATGGACGATTTGTGTGTGTGAGAACAACGTGTGATCTCTTTTTTACTGACAAAATGCCGTTTCGCTGTTCTATGCCGAAATGTAGAGGAAATTAAGACTGTGGCCCAAAGGTTACCGTCTTTAAACGTCCGTAGAAGAAGAAATGGATATCAAGAATTCCTAGGATAACTTGGCTGCTTCTTCAAGTTAATGAGTAAGTTTTCGCTTTTGTTTAACTTTATAAAAAAGCTTTAAGTCATGACTGTTTACCGTTGGATATTGCGATTCATTTTATTTACGTAACCACCCCATTAGCTTATTCTTCTCCGGTCGTCCTTGGGGTTTGGAAATCTGAATGGGCAGACTCGACCGAACGCAATAAGCTCCGTGTTGTCAAGCCCTCTACCGCTGTGTGGAAGACCTCCCTGAGGGGTTCACGCAGGGAGTCGGTTGTCCTTTGCCGGCTCCGTATAGGCCAAACTTGGCTCACGCATGGTCACCTTTAGCGTCGCGAGGACCCTCCTCAGTGTCGATGTGGGGCCCCTTTGACAGTCGCCCACATCTTATTTGAATGCCGCAATTTAGCCGAAAAACGACGACATTTTAATATCCCTGACGCTTGCAGCTTGCTTTAGCCAACAATGTCTCCGTGGTTTCTTCTGTTTTAAATTTTATCCGTGAGTGTGGATTTTACAAGTCCATTTAATGTCTCTGTGTGTTTGTCATTCATCTATCCTCACCTGCCTGAGTCTTCTAAGTAGGTGTTTTTAATGTGTCCCAGAGTGGCTGGATGTGTTACTTATATCTCTGTGATCACCCAGCAACAACACTCTTGTATTGTTTTTGTCCTTTTATCTCTTCTTCGTTTTAACTTGTATCCCTTCTTCATACTTACCTGTTCCTTTTAAACTTTGACTTGTTAACGCATATACTTCGGAACGCTTAAAAAAATGTTTTATCTCTAAGACTGGAACAAGGGACCGATAACCGTCGCTGTTTAGTCCCTTCCAAAAACCAACAACAACTCCCTTGAAAATCTGTATGCTACATATGGTCACCAGATGATACGCTGAGCCTGAAACATGTAGTGAAGTTTGAAATAAAAGGATATCCAATTAACAGCCATGAGATTTTGTTTCTGCGATCAAGAAACATTTTTAGTTGCAGCTTTATTAATTTTGTCATGGTGGCTGCATACTTCTATCAAACCTTTCAGTCTGAAATAAACTTTGACGTCACTTGACCGCAGTTCGACTTACGTCCCGGAAGTTGCGTCTATACACGAAGTGAAATGATGCCATTCAGCTGTCACCATTTTTCCCCGTAGCAATAAAAACATTTTAACTTTGTGATGCCGCTTTGCTCAGAATCGAAACAAAAAGCAGACATTTTGATTTCGAGGACTGCTAACCTAAAGTGTAACTAGTGTTTTTGAAAGCCTCTAACTGTATTATTCACAATTTATATGAAGAAAACGCACCAGTTACTTGTATTTAATGCTCAGCATTACGCGTTTCGAGAATTTATTCCCCTCATCAGATGCGTTTTGTTACATAATTTGTATTTATTGTGATGTCTTCATTTATGATGTTCTGTTTCTTCTGTCACGTGGTTTCGACATGTTACTGCAATCGGAAAAAAATGTGAATGATATTATTATCTCTACATTATTTTTAAAACTAGTGTTTCTAAGCTTCTACTTACAGGTATTTTGCCTTATTCATTGTACAGAATCTCACACACACAGAGAACATAACTACCCTATTCTTGTAAACAAACGTGTTACACAGATGTTAATGTAGCACAGGTGCAATACCTGCAAGTAGAAGCTTAAAAACACTATTTTTTTTTAAATAATGAAGAAATATAGGGAACGGAGGATTATTTACAATTTGTACAAAATCCAGACAGCAGTTATTAGAGTTGAATGGTATGAAAGAGATGCAGAAGTTGGGAAAGGAGTAAGACAGAGCTGTAGCCTTTCTCCATTGTTATCCAATTTGTACACTGAGCAAGCTATAAAGGAAAGCAAGGAGAAATTAGGAGAATGAATTACAGTTTAGGGTGAAGAGATAAAAACATTGCACATTGTTGATGCATTATGATTCTGTCAGAGACAGCAAAAGACTTGGAAGAGCAGTGGAACGGAATGGACAGTGTGTTGAAAGGAGCACATAAGATGAGCCTTAACAAGAGCAAAACAAGGGTAATGGAGTGCAGTCTAAGAAAATCAGGCGATGCTGAAGGAATTAGACTAGGTAACGAAACAATAACTGTGGTAGATAAGTTCTGTTACTTGGGCAGTAAAATAAGACACGATGGTCGCAGTACAGAGTACGTGAAATACAGAATGGCAATGGGAAAAAAGCGTTCCTGAAAAAGAGAAATTTGTTAACATCGAATATTAATTTAAGCGTAAGGAAGTCCTTTCTGAAGGCATTTGTATGGAGTGTTGCCTTGTATGGGAGTGAAACATGGACGATAAGCAGTGCGGACAGGAAGAGGAGAATAATGTGGAGATGGGTGGATCGCGTAACTAATGAGAAGGTACTGAACAGAATTGCCGAGAAAAAGTATTTTTGGCATACCTTGATTAAAAGAAGGAATCAATTGGTAGGACACATTCTTAAACATGAATGAATTGTGAATTTAGCATTGGAGGGAAGTGTGTGGGGTAAAAATCGCAGAGTGAGACCAAGAGATGAATACAGAACACCAGAAATGGAGACATCACAATAAATACAAATTATGTAACAAGAAACATCTGAAGATCGGAATAAATTCTGGAAACGCATAATGTTGAGCATTAAAAACAAGTAACTGGTGCGTTTTCTTTATATAAATGGTTTTTTTCCTACTTATTACGAAATAACTGATTTACATTACAGAACAGCAAATAAATCGAAAATCTAGGTAAATATTATGAAAGCGTATCGATAAACCTCTGCCGGGCACTTAAATGTGATTTGCATAGTAGATGTAGGACAGGGACGTCTCTCTAAATAGTATTATAGGTGAAGCCAAAAGTTTTACGCACGATAGCAATGGCGCACTGTTACTCTGCTGCTGAGTTTGCAAGTTCTGTGTGGGAACGATGATGTCATGTAAACAACTGGACCCTGTCCTGAATCAGACCTGTAGGCTTATCACTAGCTGGCTTAAACCTACAAGAGTTGAACACCTATACTCATTATTAGGAATAGCTCCACCAAAGGTCCGACGATCGGTACAGAGCAGCATCGAACGATCAAAACAGCTTAAAGACCAACGTCACCCATTACATGGGTACCAAATTGTACCAAAACGCCTTAAATCAAGCAGCAGTTTTCTACATTCAACGGAACCACTCGCAGACCCACCAAGAACTACCAGAATAAAATCGTGGCGGGAGCAACAAGGACATGCCAACAATGCCGAGGAGGCGCTGCCACCAGGCGCAGAACTTGACTGGCAGAGATGAAAGACTCTGAACAGACTGCGGTCGGGAATGGGTAGACGCAACAAGAATTTGCACAAGTGGGGAATCGGTGAAAGTGTTTTGTGTTCGTGCGGAAACATACAGACCATGGACCACCTACTGGAATATCCGGAAGTAAATCACCCAAGAGCGTGCACAGCCGAAGACCTGATGACCTGAAGCAGTACAGCAATGGCATCTATAGACTTCTGGAAGAACGAGATATGAAGTTGTTCATACTATTCTTGTACATAATTTTCATGTATTATATGGTATTGTAAAAATGTGTAGCCATTATTATTTTACTATTTGTGAATTTATTATATACTGTTTGTAACTTGCATACGAAATATATATAGGTGAAGCCCACATCTGATGGTCGATTTCCCAATGTTCTACTTCAGTAATACGCTGTCGTGGTAAAGACATGTGTCAGTTTTTAACTCTCGACCTACATCACTCACTGATGAACCTACTTTTTCAGTATAATAATATTATAGTGCAGGTATTTCACTGATCTGTCTATGCAACTGATATAATAAAATATGCTATTGCCATATGCATTTCGCCTTTATTTGGAAGACATGATTATTTTTGACAATATTTTATATTTACATTTCTCAGTATTTTTAGGTTATGAACAGTTCTGATGCGGTTTTTTTTTTTAATAGTATTTATGTCCGGATGTTGTACTTATAATATTTCATGGATATAGCTTTACATCTGGTGCTCATTGGTTGCTTCCAGCTGTTCTGCTTCAATTCTGTGCATTTTGCTGTTTTTGTTGTTCCAGCACTTCACAGTTAGCACCACTAGGCACATGCCATTTTTGTTTGTGTTGTGTTTTTGTTTTTGCTGGTGTTGCCAACTGTTGAGTATGTGTTTGTCCTATATTTGCTTTGTGTCAGTGTGTGTGTGTGTGTGTGTGTGTGTGTGTGTGTGTGTGTGTGTGTGTGTGTGTGTTATGTGATTGCATAGAGGATAGCACCAGATACTGATATTATTATTATTATTATTATTATTATTATTTGTGAATCCTGATTGTGAATAGGGATAGAACAGAATTAGAGACAGAAAGGTGGAGAGGAACCTGGAGGTAGAGACAGTCAAAGACGGGGATTGTGGGAAAGGGAGAGAGTTGTGTTGTTTTTTTCTCATTATTATTATTAAATTTTTCGTTTTGTGTGTGTGTGTGTGTGTGTGTGTGTGTGCGCGCGCGCGCGCTCGCCAATGCACAGAATTGAAGCAGAACAGCTGGAAGCAACCAATGAGCACCAGATGTAACGCTATATCCATGAAATATTGTAAGTACAACATCCAGACATCAGTACTATACCAAAAAAAAAATAATAACGCATCAGAACTGTTCATAACCTAAAAATACTGAGAAATGTAAATATAAAATATTGTAAAAAATAATCATGTATATATTACAGGCCACTGATGATGCCTTCCAAATAAAGGCGAAATACATATGGCAATAGCATATTTTATTAAATCAGTTGCATAGACAGATAAGTGAAATACTTACTTTTGTGTCCCAGCCTCGTCGCCGCTTTTGTGTCTCGTTTCCGTTGTAGGTGTCGGTGGCCGAGTGGAATGAGACCGACACAGGAATGAAGATAGCACGCTGGTGCAGGTACGAAGGGGAGCAGCCAGAAACTAGAAACACTAGGGTAAATTAGAATGAGATATATATTGCACAAAATTTATACAATACTTAACTTTTACATTGCTCAGTACTGCAGATACATAGTTGAGCTAGAGGCCTGCCTAGTGCCTGTCCGATAGCCAAGTCTTCACTTGTGCCTATCTGATTCCGAAGTGCTGACTGGTTCCTATCTCAGTCCCAAGTGAACGATGTCGTTCAGTGGTGGGCACGAGCGGAGTTGTCGCAGAGGGCGCTCGTGGCTGTCGTCGTAAGAACGCCGCGCCGTGCGTGCATGGCGGCGCGCGGCGAAAGTAGGTGGCGCGCACTTTGTACTTGTGCGACACCACACTTACACTATAATATTATAATATAGCAACTGTGGGAAAAACAGGACAAAAGGAATTAAAAATGCTACTTTTTCAGTGTTAACAAACATTTAAGTCCCCCCTTTAAATTGTAAATTAAAAGTGCTGTAACACTCCTTTGGGATGTGCCCGAAGCTGCTTTTACGTCTCAAGCCTTCTCTTCGTGAGAATAACCTTGTTGGATGCCAAAAATACAGCAGGAAAGTTGTTTCAGCCGCCATCCCGTGTGCGTTAAATCACCCATTACAGCGATTCCTCCGCCGGCAGCATTGCTTCGCCTACCTGTTTCCGTGCAGTAGCGCCGGCATCCCACGTGATTTAGACGCAGATCGTGCCGAGAGCCGTCTGCGCTTGCGCCACCGCTTCCCAATCTCGCGTTTTTAGTGCCGGCCGTTCATAAATTGCACGTGCGTCACTCGGCGGCTAATGACACAACAACTTATTCTGGAAGGCCGCCCGCCTGTTTAACTCGCCGGTTCAAGGCTGCCGCAGCCTCTAATGGCAGTCTTCTTTCGGCCGCGCCGGCTCTTAATTTATTTGCACTGCAGCTTATTTGCCTGCGGTCTCCGGTTCCTGGTACCACCTGGCGATCTCCGGTCTTCCACGAGCGCCCACCGACCGTGGTCTCTCAGAATGAAACACTCAATAGCAAGGCTATCAAAATACTACACGGATGACACAGCGCCGCCTCCATTGCGTTGCTGGTACGACTCACAAGGAAAATACTCGGGCTCGAACAAACACAAATATATCAAAATCGTCTGAGAGATAATGTAGAGGTCCCTTATTGCACTAGTGATACTCTCGCATCTGCAAAACTTTGCAGTCGCCCATTGGAGGCCTCTGCGTGATGTTCAAATGTTTAAACTTAAGGGACTTAACTGCGGGGTCATCAGTCCCTAAACTTACAAACTGCTTATCAACTAGCTACAACTAAGGACGGCACAAATATCCATGCCCGAGGGGGGATTCAAACCCCCGACCGTAGTGGCCGTGCAGACCGTGACTGAAGCGCCGCAGTCCCCTCGGCCACCGCGGCCGGCCCTCTGCGTGAACCACGCCGCATTGCACTTTGACCTGCCGGTACACCAGTCGGGAGCACTAGGACAAAAAATGTTCAAATGTTTGTAAAGCTTATGGGACTTAACTACGGGGTCATCAGTCCCTAAACTTACAAACTACTTATGAACTAGCTAATACTACAGACAAATATATACAGACGGGAAACCTCCGTAAGGGTCCGGTCCCACGCTCAGGGATACAGGGCGGGGGGGATTTCAGCAGTTCCGTAAGATGTCCCATGATAGCGCTGCGGTCAGAAGCAGCCCTTTAAACTGCCCAAAGCAGGCGGCAGGTAGCGGCTGTCGTCACCATCACGTCCCCTCAAACGCCAGCAAGCCGAACACAGCCGTGGCCTCGTGGCAGGCGGCACGAGCTCTCCCCTCAGCCTCCCTTCCACGCTACCCTCTGACGTGCGAGAGGCACCCTAAGCCAGGGAACCGCCTGACACCTGCTAGCATCTTACGGAACTACGAAGGAAGCGTAGGACAGAGGTTTAGGGGGGGGGCTGCTTCTCTGTATATGTTACTCTGTGCTAATACTAAGGACGGCACAAATATCCATGCCCGAGGGGGGATTCGAACCCCCGACCATAGTGGCCGTGCAGACCGTGACTGAAGCGCCTCAGTCCCCTCGGCCACCGCAGCCGGCCACTAGGACAGTGTTCTGTGCCTCTGAAGTTGCGTTTTGTGACGTTACTTGTGTAGAGAAGCGTCAGATGGGTAGGCGATTGGTAATCAATCCTGATAATCTATTGCGATTGGTTGAGATGAAATTCCAAAGAGCCCTTCTTCGTGGATACGGTCTTGGTGTAGAAGATGAATCATTGACATGTTTTCTGGTATCTATTATAGTGCAGAAACATTAGCATAGATTAGAAACACTATAGTATATACCAGGTAACATGCGAATTCATCTTCTACACCAATACAATCTTCCCGAAGGAGGTTTCTTCGTAACTTCATCTCAACCAGTCACACTATATCAGGATTTTTTACCAATCGCCGACCTATCCGACGCTTCACTACACAAATAACGTCACAAAACGCAACTTCAGAGGCACACTACACCGTCACTACTGGTGTACCGGCAGGTCAAGGTGCAGTGTGGCATGGCATACGCAGAGGACTCTAATGGGCGACTGCAGAGCTTTGCAGATGAGGGAATATCACTAGTGCAATGAGGAACCTTCACATTATCTCTCACACGATTTTCGTGTATTTATATTTGTTCGAGCCCAAGTACTTTGCTTGTCAGTGGCATAGATTTGTGGGAGTTCTTTGTAACATCCGAAGGGAATTGTACATGAGGACGACGATGATTAGTGATTTAGGGCGCTAAACAGCAAGGTTATCACAGTCCTTACTCAAAACAGAAACAGATGAAGACAAGTTGAACAACGATATATGCCACGCGTATTAAAAACACACCCTAACACCGTGAGGATTATTAAACACCAATTCAAAAAATCGCACTGACGTGTTTTACGGCCCATTTTAGATTTGTAGTTTTATAAGTTTTTGCAAACATTTTGGACCAAAATAATAATCTAAAAAATAATTAATTAATTAATAAGAGTCTCTGAAACACTTTTAGGAAAAAAAATTAGGTAGTGTTCAAAATGTTCAAATGTTTGTAAATCTATCGGACCAAACTGAGTTGTCATCAGTCCGTAACTTACAAACTACTTAAACCTAGGTAAACTAACCTAAGGACAAACACACACACACACACACACACACACACCGATGCCCCAGGGAGGACTCGAACCTCCACGACGAGCAACCGCGCGCTCCGCAGCGAGACGCTTTAGACCGCTCGGCTACTCCACCGCGGCACAACATAAACTTTGCGGCTGTTGATGGATAAGTTTATAAATTCGGAATTAAAACTCGACCAACAACCGCAGTCGGTATTCCATTACAACATGGAACCACATCGATTGATACACAGGTAGCGACATTGACCGAGCGTCCAATTTTTGTCCAATCCTTGTCACGCGCCCTGGTCTATTTACAGTCTGTCTCTCGTTTCGGTGAACGGAGTATAGTTTATAGTAAGGTACAATGCCTCTCTTGCAGCGACTGTCAGTGCAGTCTTCTGAGCGTCTGTGCAACGCTTCTGCGCTCAGCAAATGAGTAAGTAAGGAAATGTGCAACTCTTCTTTAGATCTCCTCTGTTTCCCCTGTCACTGCTTTCTGCTACAGATCCCAGACTGACGAGCAGTATTAAAGTAGTGGTGGAATGAGTGTTTTGTGCCCCGGTGAAGTAGCCGATTGGTCTAAGGCGCCTCGCTGCGGAGCGCGCGGTTGCTCGCCTTCGGTAGTTCGAGTCCTCACTGGGGCATGGGTGTGTGTGTGTTGTCCGTCGTTTAGTTTACCTGGGTTTAAGTAGTTTGTAAGCTACGGACTGATGACCACGCAGTTTGGTCCGATAGATTTACAAACATGTGTGAACATGTGATTGTTTTGCAAGACGCTGCTACAGTTGCTGTGTACAGTTGAGAGAGGAGCTGAGTGTGTGTGTTGTGTTGCAAATGAGTATGTAACGAAATGTGCAGCTCTTCTTTAGATCTCTGCTTTCTGCTACAGATCCCGGACTGCCAAGCAGTATTAAAGTAGAGGTGGAATGAGTGTTTTGCAAGGCGCTGCTACCTGTGTACAGTTGGGAGAGGAGCTAAGTGTGTGTGTGTTGTTGCAGATGAGAACGAGCCGTCCCAGTGGCTGGCCTGCCTTAGCGAGGGAGTGGGCGCGCCTGCCGGAGAAGCCATGTGGCTGCTGGACCTGCCGCAGCCCGCGCTCACGCACCACGGTCAGTACCTCTGCTCTAGCCTTGGATAAGTTAGGCCTAAAACATCAAACAAAATTGTCAAACCAAACAACTTGTGCAAAAATATGTAACATGTTATTACAGAAAATAAACAACAGAAACCTACGGAAGATGGCACAATAAGTGGGTATTTAAACAAAAGTGTCTTGCGTAAGGCGGAATCAAACACAAAAATTGTGACCAATGTCTGAATAAAACACTTTACCATATTTTGTATGATATCACACGTAATGCCCTAATTGTTTTGAATAATGTATTAAAAACTGATGCCTAATTTTTATTTTTATGTTGTTTTTTTCCACATGATACGGCATAAGTAGTTGATAGCAAGTCATTGAGCACCTTTCACCTGCAGTATGGTGAAATAAATAGTCCGTGAAACGAAAGGGTTAATAGTCAAGTCGATTGCTTTAGAAATAATGCCCGTTTTACTCATTTTATTCCCATATCATCTGAGCGCTACTATGTTGTTGTTGTTGTGGTCTCAGTCCGCAGACTGGTTTGATGCAGCTCTCCACGCTATCCTGTCCTGTGCAAGTCTCTTAATCTGAGAATACGTTCGACAACCTACATCCTTTTGAATCTGCTTACTATAATCGTGCCGGCCGCGGTGGCCGAGGGGACTGACGCGCTCCAGTTACGGTCTGCACGGCCACTACGGTCGGGGGTGCGAATGCCCCCTCAGGCATGGATATTTGTGCCGTCCTTAGTATTAGCTAGTCCATAAGTAGTTTGTAAGTTTAGGGACTGATGACTCCGTAGTTAAGTCCCATAAGCTATACAAACATTTTTGAACTATATTCGTCCCTCGGTCTCCCTGTACGATTTTTACCCCACACGCTTCCTTCTAATGCTAAGTTGACAATTCCTTGAGGTCTCAGAATGTGTCCCACTAGTCTATCCCTTCTCTTAGTCAGGATATGCCAGAAACTCCTTTTCTCCCCGATTCGGTTAAGCACCTCCTCATTAGTTACGTGATATACCTATCTAATTTTCATCATTCGTCTGTAGCACCACATTTCAAAATCTTCAATAATCTTTTTGTCTGAACTCCTTATCGTCCACGTTTCACTGCCGTACAGTGCTAAACTCCAGACAAATGCTTTCAGAAAGGACTTCCTAACATTTAAATTAATATTGGATGTTAAAAAGTTTCGCTTCTTTAGAAACGCTTTTCTTCCCATAGCCATTCTGCATTTTATATCTTCTTTACTTCGGCCATCAGAAGTTATCTTGCTACCCAAATAACAAAATTCATCTACTAGTTTTATTGTCTCATTACCTAATCTAATTCCTTCAGCATCGCCTGATTTTCTGACATTGCATTCCATTACCTTCGTCTTAGTCTTGTTAATGTTCATCTTATATCTTCCTTTGAAGACACTGTCCATCCCATTCAAATGGTCTTCCAGATCTTTTGCGGGCTCTGACAGAATTACTATGTCATCGGCAAACCTCAATGTTTTTATTTCTTCTCCCTGTACTTTAATGCCCTCTCCAAATTTCTCCTTCCATTCCGTCAGTGCCTGCTCAATGTACAGATTGAAAAACATTGGGGAAAGGCTACAACCCTGTCTTACTCCCATCCCAACCTCTGCGTCCCTTTCTTGCCCTTCGACTCTAATAACCGCTGTCTTTTTTTTGTATAGGTTGAATATAACTCTTCGCTCCCTATATTTTACCCCTGATACCTTCAGTATTTGGAAGAGTGTATTCCAGTCGACATTGTCAAAAGCTTTCTCCAAATCTACAAACTGTCGTGTCCTACATAGGAAAGAGGGAAGAGGTAGCAAGGTCAGTCTGCATACCCCAAGCGGAAAGGAGTGATTGCAGAGAGACAGTACAGGCATCTACTAGAGATGCGGATTTCGGGACTCGAGAGGATACTTGTTTAGGAAACTTTATGGAACTCCTAGGTACCTTGCATTGAATTTATTGCATCCCATACTAAGTCTACTACACTGGGGTTAGTTATTTTAAAAAACAAGAAGTAGAAATCGTTTGCCACAATAGAAGCCAGTAATTACATTCCATAGCCGCATCCCCTAGACAGACGCACTCCCCGCGAGAAACAGACTGTCATGGAGCACCCCGAGGCTGACGGCGATAGTCACGGGCTGGCGCCCGACTCGTCTGACTGAGAACTCCCCTCTTGATCCAAAAACCGGGGTTTTTAACGGCCAGTGTGGGCGCACCTCTTTTCCCCACTTTCCGACAGTTAACAATTTCCTATTGGCCGCTGCTTGGTTCAACCAATCTAAACTGTGGTTTGCCCTCTCTCTGAGTCCTCTAGCGAACCACGTTTCAGCCCTGTCCTTTCTGTCATTCCTCGGGTGGGGAGGTGGCTTGTTTGTGCACTAACAAAATCCATACTTGGTAGCAACATTGTTCAGCTGAAAGTAAAACGTCACGACGCTACCCAATATGGGCAACAACAACAATGTTTTACGTCAGTTGGCCACACCTTAGGCTCCGCCTTAGGCCACGCCTCAGGGGAGCTGCTAACTTGCAGTTTTTCTTATTTACCCTCTCACTCTAGCCTCGTGGAACCACTGACGTTGCTGTTCCCAAGTGACTGGTATCAACTTTGCTACGTACATTAAAACGTGCCTGTTGTCCACCAAGTACTAATGTAACGTCTTACAACAGCGTCTAGACACTATATGAAGTTACGCCCATCTTCTCCGAAAGGTAACCTCCACCCTGGGACGGTGGGCGAGGGCATCAGCAGTTCGCTAGGAGATTTCTTTAGTGCCTACATCTCGTAAGATACACGTGTCTGTTTTAGCCTGTTACCTACAATGGTCTCTATTTCTCAGCCTGGAGTTCGTCTCTGAGGCTCACACAGCCTCTCAACAATTCCAACAGTAAAATCAATATATGATAAAACGCTAAAAATGTAGGTTTGCCTTTCCGTAGCCTATCTTCTAAGATAAGTCGTAATGTGAGTATTGCCTCCCGTGTTCCTACATCCCTCCTAAATCCAAATTGATCTTCCCGCAGGTCGGATTCCACAAGTTTTTCCATTCGTCTGTAAATAATTTGTGTTAGTATTTTCCCCCTTGACTTATTAAATTAAAAAAAAGGTAAAGCAGTCAACAATCCGAAGATTGGTTTGAACACCACAGTGCTGTACTAGGCATGGTCCTGTTTGGAGGTGGTATGCCGTTCCCTTCCTCCGACCTTCGAACTGACTTACCCAGCCAGTTATAGGGGGACCTACAGTTTAACGTGGGTTCCGAACCACGGTGCAACTCGGTATTTTTCACATGAGCAATACTGCCAGAGGTGAAAGAAGTGGAAAGTGACAGATAAAAATCCCAGGACCTGGCGGGGATCGAACCCGCGAACCTTTGGATTTGTAGTCTGGCACTGTACCACTGTGCAACCGATGCGCACTTAATTATTATTAATTAAATTTATAGTTCTGTAATGTTCACACTTGTCTGCACTTGGTTTCTTTGGAATTGGAATTACAGTATTCTTGTTGAAGATGTACAGACGCTTATCTCGGAATGGCGCGGCGTGTTGCAGACTGCGAGAAGCTGGTGTGCTTCCGGTACTACAGCGGGCTGAACCTGTCGTGCCTGGCGCAGTCGGAGGCGCTGTCGCCGGCGGGCAAGCGGCCCCCGCAGCGGCCGCACGCGCGCCGCCTCTCGCCCGCCGCCCCCGCCGCCAGCTCGGAAAGCGACTCCGAGCCGGAGGCGGCGGCGCGCCGTCTGCGCATGCGCGCGCCGCACCCCAGGGCCGCCAACGCCGCGGCCTGCGCCGGCCTGCCCAAGCGCAAGGCGCACCACCACCGCCGCGCCTCTCCACAGGTAAACACCTCACCACTTATCCACTTCACTCAACATTTATTGTCAACTATAGGAAAGGATGGAATGGAAAAACCTGTGGAATCCAACCTCGGGGAAGATCAGTTTGGATTGAGGAGAAATGTAGGAACACGGGAGGCAACACCAGTGGCGGCGCTAGACGAAAACTGGGCGTCGGCGAACTCGTCTTTGCGAGGCCCCTTTTATTTTTTCATTATTGAAGAAAATGTTAAATGACCTGAATTATACATCAATAATCATTATTCTAATATTATATTACTATAATATACGAGTATTATTGCAATGACAAAAATTACAATAAACAAACACTTATTAGATGAAGTTTTCACCTTTCGTCTCACTGAATTTTTTAAGATCACATTGTGAGGATACAGGGTTTTAGGTTAGTAACCTCTTTAGTACGTTTTGGCCGAACGATAGTTATCGTTGGTGTGCAGCGAGAGCTGCTGGCAACAATGCTTAGGTTCGAATGTTCTTTGTTTGTTGGTCGGGATGCGGCAGTCTCCCGCCGACCGCAGAGCGAGGCGGTAGCATGTCGGCAGTGAGTTCGTAACCTGCGTTTACTGGTGGCTAAAGTTTTTGCCATTCCGTCGTATCGCATACGGGTTGCAGTTGTATATTGAAATGTTTCAGTGTGGACTTGTAGACATTCATCGTAGTGGCACGCGGTTATTAAATCAGTGTGTTTAAAGGGAAGAGTTTTGAACATTTGTCGTTCCATAATAAAGGAAGTTAACAAAGTTTACTGTTATGGATCAACCTAGTAATTGTCCGCATCCCATACCGTCAAATCATTGGAACAATTATTAAATGATTAAGCATAAAATAGAATGTAAAGGCAACTTCGCCCATCGAGGATTAGTGGACGCAGCAGTGACGTTACAACATGTTAATACTAGCCGCTATTTCGGTTTTATATGATAGTACTGACAACGCAGATAGTCGTTCTTGGATCATTGTGCTTTTCAAGTTAGTCTTAATCAATTTTAACTTTGTAAAGCTTCTCTCGGCCGAAGCTGTACTGACTGAAACTGAGCATGATTCTGATTGTTATATAAACATTTGGATACACTTCTTCCAAATAGTTTTCTAAAATGTACTGAAAAAAATTGTTTTGTAAGGATTTAACTAAAAATTGCATCGCTGCTGCGCTCTTACGGAAATGGCCGGCCGGGAATGGCTGAACGCACTAAGGCATCATACCACGGTGAGCGAGATCGCTCTTGATGGGGGTCGAATCCCACCCTTGGGTAGGAATGTTGTGTTCGTCCATTGGTTAAGCTAGTGTAATTAGATGAAGGTCGTCGCTACATAACCTTGCAGTTGGAAAGCGCCGTTAAACATCAAATATGAAGAAAAAAAAACCTAAAATTTTAACAACTTTTGCGAGGCCGTCAGTGGTCGCCTACGTCGCCGACACCAAGCGCCGCCACTGGCCAACACTCACGTTAAACGACTTATCTGAGAAGATACGCTCAGGAAAGCGAAACCTACGTTTTTAGCGTTTGTCGATTTGGAGATGCAGGAGGCCTCGCGATCCGCAATGTGGCGCTCCAGATCGCTCGGCTACTCCCGCGCAGCCACAAACACCAAAGCTAAACAGGAGTTGCATCTTGTAGGACCCCAGACCATAAGTCCAGGCCAAAGAGTCTTGGATGTCAGCATTCTCCAGGCCTATGTTGTACACACAAATGGCAGTCATTTGTGTGCATCAGAAACTGTTCTCATATAGCCCCTTCAGAGAATTGTCACCAAACTTTGACATGCAGCATCACTTTTTCTATTATGCCAGTTGCAATGGCCATGTAAACATACACTTGTAGAGGAGCTTCTTGGACTTCCATGCCGCACAGCTGCCTGCTGAGGTGTTACATTCTAAGGACAGAAGCAGCAGTTTGTATTACCGTAACAACACATATAAGAGTGTTTGTGAACCCAGAAGATTCAATGTGAACTGTTGGCAACAGTTACCTGCAGTGTGACTACTGGTACACACACCTCTATCCTGTCTTCCACTCAAGCCACAGCACTGACATGCACAGCTCAGCTGGTGCCATCAGAGGAAGTATGGAAGTGAAAAAAATCACTTGACCGTAGCAACCAGCATCATTGCATAACTGCTGCAGCACCACTTAACTAGCGTGGCATTTTCCCCGGCCACTCTGAAGGCCACAATTTGACTCCTTTCAAACTCGCTCAGTTGGCAGTAGTAAGTAAAAGTTCCTCTCCATGGCAAGCCATCTGTCTACTTCATGTATTGATATCATACTGAGCCTTTTGGGTGAAAATATTCTGTATTAAAGGGTACACACAGATGTTAAAATTCCATAAATGGAATATAAATGACACTGGGAAAGGCAAAATACCAAACATTTAACTGAAGATATGGAAAGCTTCCCTTTATGCTTTTATGACACAATAAAGAACACACATGTGCATAATGAAATTTCCCTAATAATTGAGAAGTTCAAAGGAAGTGGCTTAATTTAAACATGCAGTTTCTCAAGAAGTGAGGCAATAATTGCACAAATAATCAGAGACAGTTCCCAATTCTCAATGACTGTATTGCTGCAAGTCAATTTTTGCAAAGTGGTATGATGAATAAACTTTCATAGGCTAAAATGCACAATGAGTCCCATTTTGAAATTGCATGTTCATTTAATATTAATAAACACTGTTCATCATTTGTAGACATTCTACAAAAAAAGTGTCCAAAGCTGCCCATCTCCTTGACACTCAGTTACTGTAGGTTCCATATAGTGGTCTTATCAATACACAGTCTCTAAAGCAAATATTTATTTTATTCATTTTATGTATTTCATTCATAGGTTTTGTGACAATTAAAAGTTACAGCACATCTCATTCACCTTCTCATTTTTTTTTTATTTGCCCTCACTGAAAGCACATGTAAACAATTTACTTGTAAGAGAACTTGTGGAAGTATTTTTCTTCCTACTTGTGAGTGTGTAAACAAAGCAACAAGTAGATCACAAAACTTACAGTAATAATTTCTGCATCTGGGTACCTAGTGGAATCCAAACTTCAGGGAGAGTGTCACAAACATACTAAAAGAACTGAATTAACAGATACATGAATACAAACTATTCCATTAAAACCCCCTTAGGAAGTCTACTTGGGCCACTGAAACATGTCACTTCAAGGACAGTCAACAAACATCTTATAGTGGACACTATTACTGAACCTATAAATTCCCTGCAGCTACACAACTACATTGAAAAGACACAGCCACGGTGGAGCAGCCAAGCGCATTCAGGTGCTATGCTACAATGCACGAGGCTGTTCTCAATCAGGGATTTGAATCCCCCCGGGAATGGATGTTTGTGCCAACTTTAGTATAAACTAGTTCATAAGTAGTTTGTAAGTTTAGGGACTGATGACCCTGCAGTTAAGTCCCATAAGCTATACAAACATTTGAAAGACACAGATTCAACCATTGGATTGAGAAACAAGCATCACAGTGACCACAGTTTCCATCTGATGCCTAGTCTATACCATCCATAATCTCTGCCATTAGCAAAATGGAATAAAAGTGTTTAAGTAAAAAAGGGAAAGACACAGACAAAAACCCAAGTTTTCTAAAAGCCACAGAACAAACATAATTTATTGACTTTCAAACAGATTTCCACAACTCTACCTCAGTTATTAATCAATGCCTACAGCTGGCATATAGTGGCACAAACAAATACTTATTTCTTAAAAGTCTTATCACATCCACTAATCTGCAATGTTCAACCAGCAAATGACTAACTGGTTCCCATGACCACACACGGGGTTACACTTAGGAACTCTATCCAGACTTCTGTTAATAACTTTATTGATCACATCCCAAACACACACAGTAAAATCTGCCACTCTGCAGCCTACAAGGTGTGCTGATTGACAATCTTGTTTCATGAGTTGCAAACACTATTCCACAAAATTGTTTAATATTTGAACCTTTCGGCCATAAAGTTAGAACAAAATTCAAACAGTTGCATTTTGAAAACTCAGAAGAGCTGCTTTCTGTGAAAGACTTTCAACATTTTCAAACATGCTACAGAATATACCACATCCCCTCGTTTAGCCAATAACAACAGCTTTTGTTAATTTTCTCTGGCCCTATGGAATACCTCAAATGTATCTAAAATAGTGCAAAACTGATTGTGGTGTCTAATAAAGGATCTTTTCAAAAAAGTTTTAAGAAGATTTTTGGATTAAAATTTTTAAGCATTTTTAACAGTGCAAATAGTTCTATGCTAATTGCCAAGAATTAATAAACTGTTGCATTGACTTTACAACATTGTGCTTTTAGCACATGTTATAAAATCTTAAGTGAATAATAACTGCATAAAAATGTGTATAATAAAAGGTTGGCATTATGTAACTTAACATGTCTCCTGTGTACGCAAATAAAATATTTGAAAATTGTATGTAACAAGATGAATAAATCACATTTCATTGCATGCAAATGCACCTTCGTAAGTTCAAAGCAGCAGTGTTTTGCACTGCTTCATTCACAATTTCTTTTCATGAATTTTTCTTTAGTGTGTGTATTTTACACTTAAATTTTAAGTTTTCTTCATACTTCATTTTACCAATATGGTGCACTTTTAAATGATTTTACCCTCAACATCATATTTCTGTTGTTTTTCATGAATATTTATTTTAATTATTTGTTGCTCTGAATGCTTTGAGCTCATACGAAGTATTAATCCTGAAATGCTATACCAAAAAGTAAATTCATTTTCAATTACAATTTCAGTAATTGTGCTTTTGTTACAGGAACGTTACTAAACTAAATTGATGTTGTATTATGTTAACACATTATTTTCTGAAACCTACAGCAGCTGGCCCAGCGGCACCTGATGAATGGGTACCCTGCTCCGGATGACGAGTCTGACAGCTCAGATACAGCAGCCCTACTACCCTCTGGAGAAGGCAGCCGATCTTCTTCACACGTGCTACATACGTGGAACTCCCACGAAGGTGCCGTCGCAAGGAGGCTGCTGGACCTGGCTCCTGTACCACAGCCGCCACCTCCAGCTGTCGTACCTCCAACTCACAGTGAACCGTCACTTCCTAGTGGTGCAAATGTGGAATACTACCCAATATGGACCAAACCTACAGTTCCTGCTGTCAGTGGTAGTGGTTCAGTATATGAAACACTTTACCCACGCACAGAACCTCCTCCTCCACCACTGCCACCTCGCGCATTTCCCCCACAAAATGTTTGTTCGAAGCATCACCGTCCACTAGAGAGAATGTGCGCCTTACCGTATCCCGGAGCGGGCCCCGGGCCTGATCCACCAGAAGTGCCACGTCACAATAAACCTAAGACAGCCCGACAAACAGCTCCTAGTCTGCCTCCTAAACCTAAGAAGATTGTCAACCCAGAAGACACTTTTGCTTTTGAGATTGTTGACACAGATGAGCTTAATTCGGCAGTGGCAGCTGTTACGTCATGTTCTAGTCATAAAAACGCACAACCTGTTTCGTGTTATAACGGATACAGTGCGAGTGGACCTTTATCGAACAGTGAACGTGCTGTTTCTGTACGTAGTGCTGATGAAACCTTAGCAGTGAGACAATCAAATATTCCTACAGAGGAGGCTAAAAGTGATAGTAGTGATGCTTGCAGAGGAAAGTTTCTTCCTACTTTGAACTCTAGAGTTGGCGACACTGCACCTGCCCAGGATGAAGTCAGTGATGCGGCACAGTCTGATTTACAGCAGCCTCACAAACACAATGCTCTTCATTTGGATGCTACAGGTGTAGCTGGTGTTTCCTCCAAGAGACCGACACAACTCGCTGTAAACGGTTGTGTAGGAGACACTAATAATGATGATGAAGGGCAGGCTTCAGCTGTTGCTGCACCACTAGCTACCCCTGAGCAGGACAGCAGCTTAGTAGATAGTTCCTCAGTTGAAAATTTGCTTGATGAGGATGCAGAAGAAGAAGAAGAGGAAGATTCAGTTTTTTTACCACAGGCAGGTAGTGTTTTAGAGCCATTACAAATTCCAGACAGCAGCTCTGCACAAATACCATTTGGTGCCATTTCAGAAATTTGTGCTGCTGACAGGTCAAGATACCAAAGTGATAGTTCCAGAAGGCCAGTAAATGACCAACAAAGCCAAAGAAATGACATTTGTACACCTAGTTCATCAACTCTCTCTAGTCAAACAAATTTGCCAGTAGATGAATGTGGTGTGTCAGTTACAAAGAAACAAAAAAGCTCAGGTAGAGAAGCCACATGTGATAGTCATATTTCAAGTGAAGGAGCACCTTCACAAGATCGTACTGGGGCTACACCTGTAATACTCACTGACTCCTCATCAATGGGAACTACATCACCAAATGGCAATGCCAGTAATCAAGATTGTCAAGACTGTGATACTTCAGATACAAATATTTCTGATCTCTCAAGTTTCCTATCAGTTCCAAATACATCTTCTTCTCTCTCTCCAGTTTCTCCCAATTCTGCTTCAGAATCGGGAACCGTTCTGTCGACTGCTACAGAATGCAGCAACAGCTCGAGCTCGGACACTGGTACTATGATTCTCAGCAACCGTAGCTCCAGTACAGATTCTATTGTCTCTGGTATTGTGAATAATGTGGCAAATTTAGAAGAACAGTTGTTATCTCCACAACAACTATCACAGGATGGTGTGTGCACTGCAGAAGGTTCCATCTGTCCCCTGATGGCAGAGAGGGAGAGACAAGACTTCTTAGATCCTGGAGGAAGGAGTCTTTCTGAAGAACATGAGGCACCACCACGCTCTCACAGGCCTTTGTCACGACAGGTAAGAAACACTACAACATTTAACTGAATGCACTTATCTTTGCATAAATAGCTATTGCTTAGCTGAAAATTACTCTAAATTCATTTCTGTTCTTTCCTTTCACAAGCCTTGCTTAGTTTAATGATACTGAATTACTATTAAAAGTGCTGTTGTGCTTTTCCTCTTCCCTCTTTGGTTATATATACTCTAATCAGCCACAACATTATGAGCACCTACGTCCCTTTAACATGGATAGCAGTGGCAACACATCTTGACATGGAAGCAGCAAAGCCTTATCATTTGGATTCATATCTGGCAAGTTGGGAGGGCCAGCACATCAATTACAACCTACTGCCACTGTGTTCCTTGAACATTTCCATAATATTCCTGGCCTCGTGGCATGGCACATTATCTTGTTTAGAAATGCCACTGCCATTGGCAAATAGAATTGTCATGAAGGGGTGTATGTGGTCTGCAATCAGTGTATGATACTTCTTTGCCATCATGATGACTTGCTTGAGCTCCACTGGACCCATGGATGTCCACATGAATGTATCCCAGAGCATAACTGAGCTACCGCTAGTTTGTTTGCATCGTGCAGCGGTACAAGTGTCAAGAAGCTGTTCCTCTTGAAGACAACGAATTCACATCCATCCACAGGTATTATGAAGAAGGTATTGGGATTTTGAGACCACACCGTGCTCTGCCATTGCACCAACATCCAGTAACAATGTTCACATGCCCATTTCAATTGTAGTTGCTGACGTCACACTGTTAACATTGGGACATGCTTGGCTCATCATCTGTAGAGGTCCATTGTTAGGAGTGTTCAGTGTCCTATATGTTTATACACACTTATACTCTGCCCAACATATTAGTTCCACACAGTTCACTGAATGTCCTGTTACATCCTATGTCACTCAGCATCATATAAATTGCTCCTTCCTCATTCTGTACATGGAGAGCATTTCACTAATACTGCATGTGGCATGTGTGTATCTAACAGTCTTTCCTCAACAGTGACAGAGGAATCTCATGCTTAAGTTTATGTTGATAAGAGGTAGGTGGTCATAATATACTGGCTGATAAGTGAATTAATTCTTGCTTTTATCATCTCATTTGCATAAAATTTTCCAATGTTAAAGCCAAAGCAGCAAAGTAATACAGAGTCGATTACAGAATAGCACATGACAATTACAAGAATGTCTGTGGAGGTATCCTTCTTTATCTTTTGCAACTGAAGAGACTGAAAATAAATTAGAGCCTCTGGAGATTCCTATGGAAAGGAATTGAATTTGGTTATTCCTACAACTCAAATTTCATTTATAACATAATTGTGGTTTTGAGACCCTCCCTTTTTACTCTCAATTCATAAGCTTATCACATGTTAAGTAAACGTTTCACAATGTTTTTAACCAGCACCACAAATATCTCAGTTAATGCTGATGGTGTACATAGAAAGATAGCTTTGGTTATTCGGTGATTTATCCTGAATATCTGAATGATTGTTCAGTCTATTAACCAAAGTACATTTTGAGAGCAGTAGAGCAAATGAGTTACAAATTTCATCATCTGTTCTGAGTCTTAGAGTGCACTCTAAAATGTATTCTTGAAGCCATTTGGTGTATGCACCCATTATAAATGTTCAATTCATTTGGGGTATCTTCACTTGCAATATATTGGGAAATCAATAGTATTTTGTTACCTGGTAGGTCATGTGGGATTCAAGGCAACAAATTTTAACCCCTTAAACATGCTGTGGAACAATGCTATGTCATATGTCTTTCTGATTAGTTGTAAACTATCCTCATTATATTGTTAGGATGGTGCTGTTCAATCACCTTCAAATAGTGCACTGTCCTTTGAGGCATGGCATTATTGTCTGGCAACTAGATCCACCAGTTTCAATACCTGTGTGTATAAATGTGGGTAAACCACATTTTTGAAGAGGCTTTCAATTTTCTAACCCAATAACAATTTCCTCCTTAGTGTGAGTGGTGAAGTGAACTTACTGAAAGCCTTTTAGTTTCTTATGTCTTCAAAACTTCTACCACAAGTTATAAAGGAATACTTGATATTCACATTAAGAAAAAGCTAACCACAAATAGAGAGAGAGAGAGAGAGAGAGAGAGAGAGAGAGAGAGAGAGAGAGAGAGAGAGATGAGAAATTCCTAGCAGGGAAAAATATATATTAAAAAATAGATGAAGATTACTTACTAGGCGAAGGAGCACAGAAAGTGATAGTAGGACAAATAAATCAATAAATTCACACACACACACACACACACACACACACACACAAACGCTAGCTTTCGCAGCCTAGCTGCTTCGTCAGGCAGAAGGGAAGGAGAGGGAAAATGAAATGATGAGGGTTTTAAGGGAGTGGGTAAGGAGTCATTCCAATCCCGGGACAGGAAAGACTTACCTTGGGTGGAAAAAAGGAGGGTAAACAAATATATACACACACACACACACACACACACACACACACACACACACACATACATATACACAAACGCAAGCACACCTAGGCAGACATACTGTAGAAAGCAAAGCTAGCTTGCTTGCTTGCAGATAGATTTTATAATGTTGACATAGATTTCTGAACCATGTTTTAAACTGTAAGACATATCCTGTGGCAAATATAGACTCCGACCATGTCTTATTGGTCATGGACTGTAGACTGATACTGAAAAAAAAAAAAAAAAAAAAAAAAAAAAAAAAAAAAAAAAAAAAAAACTGCAGAAAGGTAGGAAAATTGAGAGATGGGACCTGGATAAATTGAAGGAACCCAAAGTTCTTGAGAATTTCAGAGGGAGCTTCAGGCATCAATTGACAGAAATTGGAGGGGGGAGGGGATAAAACAGTAGAAGAGGAATGGACAACTATCAGAGATGAAGTAGTGAAGGCAGCAGAGGACCAAATAGGAAGGAAGGCAAGACCTGCCCCAAAAATCCTTGAATATCACAGGAAATACTACCAAATTTAATTGATGAAAGGAGAAAATATAAAAATGCAGTAAATGAAGCAGGCTAAATGGAGTACAGACAACTAAGAAATTTGATTGACAGGAAGTGCAAAATGGCTAAGCAGGGGTGGCTAGAAGACAAATGCAAGTCTGTAAAATAATGTATGACTAGGAGAAAATAGATACCAGCTACAGGGAAATAAAAGACATTTGGAAACAAGAAAAGCAGCTGTATGAATATCAAGAACTCAAATAGAAAGCCAGTTTTCAGAAAAGAAGGTAAAACTGAAAGGTGGATAGAATATGTAGAGGGGCTCTACAAAGTAAATGGACTTAGAGACAATATTGTAGGAAGAGAAGAGGAAGAAATAGGATATACTATATTGAGAGAAGAATTTGACAGAGCAGTGAAAAACTTAAGTCGGAACAAGGCCCCTGGATTAGACAACATTTTCTCAGCGCCATTGAAGTCTCTGGGAGAGCCAGCCATGACAAAACTATTTCACCTGTTGTGTAGCCTGTATGAGACAGATGAAATAGCTTCAGACTGTAAGAAAAATGCAATAATCCCCAATCAAAAGAAAGTAGGTGCAAACAGGCATGCAAATTATGGAACCATCAGTTTAATAAGTCAGAGTTGCAAAATTTTAACATGTGTTATTTACAGAAGGACGGAAAAGCTTGTAGAAGTTGATCTCAGGGGAAGATCTTAGAAGAGAGATTAAGGAAAGGCAACCCTACATTTCCAGATTTTGTAGATTTGGAGAAAGCTTTTGACAATGTTGATTGGAATACACTCTTTCAACTTCTGAAATCAGAAGGGGTAAATATAGGGAACAGAAGGTTATTTACAACTTGTACTAAAACCAGACAGCAGTCATAAGAGTCGAAAGGCATGAAGGGAAGCACTGGTTGGGAAGGGAGTAAGACAGGGTTGCAGCCTTTCTCCAATGTTATTCAATCTGTACATTGAGTAAGCTGTGAAGGAAAGCAAGGAAAAATTTGGAGAAAGAATTAAAGTTCAGGGAGAAGAAATAAAAACTTTGCATTTTGCCAATGACATTATAATTCTGTCAGAGACAGCAAAGGATCTGGAAGAGCAATTGAACAGAATGAACAGTGTGTTGAAAGGATTGTATAAGGTGAATATTAACAAGAGCAATATAAGGGTAATGGAATGCAGTCTAAGAAAGTCAGACGATGCTGAAAGAGTCTATGCTTTTAACTTCAAGTCTCTTTAGTCACGTAATATTTAAATGTTAAAAGACTTCGAGAAGGCAACATAGAATTGCTGAAACCAGTCAAAATAAAGCAATTTGAAACTAGTGATCTTGGCTCCACTGCTTATGCTATTTTCATTAAAAGTTATAGGGGAGCATACAGTTTAGTGTAAGTTCTGAACCATGGTGCAACTCATTGTACTTCACATCAACAACATTGTCAGAGGTGAAAGAAGTGATAAGTAACAACAGCAGCAAAATCTTAGGATTGACCAGAACTTGAATCCATGACCTTTAGATTTGTAGTCTGGCAATTTGCCACTAGGGCAGCCACACATTACACCTTCATTTTTTGTAGAATTATTTTCATTTTTTTGTAGAATTATTTATAACTGCTTTGAAAGAATGTGCCATGCCTATGTATATGAAATAACTTCTGACCTCCTTTACATCCAAGAGGAATCTTTTTGTACCACTGTAGAGGTGTGTGTGCACCAAGGTTCATCTTCATCAGACTGTATACATTTACAAGTGTCTCTATGGTGATTTCCTCATGTCATTTTTATCTTCCTCTTTCATAGTCTCCCTCTTTTTATCTCGGCAGTTACCTTTCTCTTACCATATTTTCATGCCAACCTGCATTTTTCGTTTTGTATCTTACAGTAAGTGGCAACCCACTGCTTGTTGTTTTTACTCTTTAACATCCAGTATCATTTTTTTAGAAAACAACTTTAATATTTTACTGTTAAGGGTGGGACACTTCCACAACACTTACTGTGTGCACTATTAACTTTTTTATTAATAGTCATCACAAATAAAGTGAAAGACAAAATTGTGTCTTTTTGTCCTTGGTAATATGTAATCATTTACTTGGTCATTTCTTGTATATACTGCCAGTTCAGTAAATGTCATAATGAACTTGAATTAACCTGTATATGCATTTTGAAGCCCAATGATCTGATCTTCCAGGTCAGTCACCCACCTCTGCCATCAGCACTGCATGGACACCCATCACAGGACTTCAGGCGCTGTGAGAGATTTGTCGGTATGTCAGCAGCAGCTCGACCTCACAACAGGCTTCTGTCTCGTGTGGTTGCTGCAGGTGCTTCAGACATCCCTATGTGTCCACCAACTCCAACTCATCATGCACGTCCAACTCGTGCAAGTGAACCCATGATGATCCCTCTGCATGAAGACTGCACTGGAAGGGATTATCCACAAACATCAGATGACACTCGCTCTAGCAGTGCACGTGTTTCTTCACCCACACCAGTTCCAGGGCCAAGTTGTTCCAGAGATTCCTTAGCAACTACATCAGCTGGGAATGGTGATCAGCTTTCGGAGATGCCTGGAATGTTTATGCATCATCAGAGGCTGGGAGAAGGTTGTACAATTTTGCCACTTCGCCACCTGTCTTCAACGCGCCTCCCTTCTATTCCTGAGAGGTCAGCTAAGACACAGAGACTTGAATTGTCTTCAGAAGAAGAACCTCTCCCTCCCTGTAAGTACGCATGAACCACTATTAATAACAACTACATGTGAACTGCTTGCTAGCTGATAAGATAAACCTGCTATGTGCTTGTGACACACTCTGAAGGAAACAGATGATGTTTTTGTTCACTAATGACAAGCAAAAGATATAACATTAAAATATAACTTTGTATTTTCTAACAATGATGAACAAAGATACAGAGGGCATACTACATCTCAGGTTGTTTCAACGTGTAATACTTCCCTTCCAAATGCCCATTGTAGGTGGGTATAAATTTATTAATTACGGTTTTTTCTTTCCAGCTCTTCCTATTATAAATCTCCAGAAATAAAATTATTGGGAATGATTAATATATAATAATCATGTATTGAGGTTATTCCATTTTTCACACACTTGACATTCAAAGATAATCTTCTGTATCAACAAGATGCAACAAAAATCTTTTATCTACTATATTAATTTGACAGATCAGCTTATATTTGAAATCAACTTTTGCTCGATGATCCAAGAAATTAAAAACAGAGCCATTTCATGACTGTATACATTTGGATGGAAGTAGTATCCAAATTGAATACAGTGGCACTTCGGATGCTAGATTACGTCACCAAGAGAGCTTTTCTTCTTTGTGTGTTCTTCTTTTTTTCTTATTTGTATAGTAGTATTGTTCTTCAGGCAAATATATCTCAGTATTGTTATTTTCACAGACTGGGAAGCTCGTATTGACAGCCATGGTCGGATTTTCTATATTGACCATGTGAACAGGACAACAACTTGGCAACGCCCCACTACAGGGTCAGCTTCCCGCAGCAGGCCTGTCAGCAATGAGCTGCAGAGACAGCAGTTGGACCGAAGGTAATATTCCATAATTTATTTACTGAACGAGTTCTTAATTGGCACCTGCTTTTTCTAACATTTCATCATAGCATAAGGTAAAAATGTATAGTTCTTTGTCTTGTGGCATGTAATGAGCTTTTGGTATGTGTAGAAACCGAGTGCATAATGGATGTACTATGCCTGTCTGAGAATCACATTGTCACTGATGTGGAAAAGGTTAATATCAATGGGTATAAACTTTCAGCACATATAAGTAGAGATAATAAGGAAAGAGGAGGAGTTGACATTTATGTGAAAAGTTATCACTGTGCATAAAATATGGAAACAAAACAGTTTTATGTAAAGCAATATATAGAAGTATGTGCCTGTGAAAGTCAACTAAATGATGGCACTTTTATAATCTTAACAATGTACAGGTCCCCATAAGGTAATTTTCAGCTATTTCTGGAAAACTCAGATGCCTTGTTGTGCTATCTGTCAGAAAGGGGAAACAAATTATTATGTCTAGGGATTTAAATATTGATTCGCTTGAAGAGTGTAATAGGAAGAAAGACCTTAAAGTATTACTTGGTTCTTTGAATTTGAAATCCACTATTTATTTTTCTACTCGGATAGTAAAGCACAAAAACACACTGATAGATAACTTTTTTATAGACCAAGGTAAGTTTAAAAATAAAATGCTTATCCTGTTGAGAATAGTCTTTCTGATCATGGTACACAGCGTAGTCACAGTACATGATGTAGCCACATATAGCAAGTTAAAACAGCCATCCAAAGTAGTTCATTCAATTAATGATTTAACGATTGCCAAGTTTAGGGAAAGCTTAGTGATGAGATATACTAGAAACCCGATGCTAATTTGAAATATAACATATTTCATGATATATTTGTAAGTGTATTTGAAAACTGTTTCCCCAAGAAAATAGTTAAATATAGTTGTAAGAAACCATGTAAAAAAAACCATGGCTAACTAAAGGAATAAAACTATCTTGTAAGGGAACTGTATCTAACAGCAAGAAAGAGTAATGACCCAGAAACAGCCAAATATTATAAAAACTACAGTGTAATATTAAGAAAAGTTATTTAAAATCCAGAAACATGTGTGTTACAACTGAGATTAGTACCTCCGATAATAAAATTAAAACAATTTGGAAAGGGAAATAGGGCAACCAAGAGCACAGGGAGACTGTATTACTATTGAAAGTACTAATGAAAAATATTTTTAATAATAACTTTTTAAATGTGATACAGAAAATAAGATCTAAATACTCAATAGAAGAGGCAAAACTATTAATGGAAGATGCCATAACTATACAATCTGATACAATTGAAATTCCATCCACCTCACCCTTTGAAATTAAGAAAATAATAAACTCACTCAAAAGTAATAGCTCATATGGAATTGATGGCATTTCCAGCAAAGTACTAAAACCTTGTTTCCAACAGATGAGGAAGATTCTCAGCCACTTTAATACATTGTTGTCCAGGAACAACTCTGGGTATGAAAGGCTTAACAGATAATGTTAAATGTCTGACAACCACCATGCAGGCCTGCATGATGTGACACTTCAGTGACTTCTAAACAGCCTGTGCCATATGGATCCTCCCCACAAATATCGGCTTGTCTGAATTGCACAGATGAGGAATCTCCCTACAATATATCCTACACTTCCGCAATCCCCCAGGCTCAAACCTTCACTAGTTCCTGAGCCCCACCACCTCCCCTTCCCTTCCCTGCCAACACCCATTCCACAACACACACCAGCCCTCGCCTTCCTGTCATCCCCGTCTGTCAGGCAGCACTAGTGTATTCCCCACCCATGCTGTGCATCCATCCCCTCCCTTCCTGCTTCCCCCTCCATGCAACTCCATCATCCACATCACTGGCTACTTTTTTACAGTTGTAATCTTTAATGTGTGTGCCTTTCTGCAGTTCGTTGAGACATCTCTGTAGTGAGTACACCTTTCCGCCCACAAAAAAAAAAAAAAAAATAAAAAAATAAATAAATAAATAAAATAAATAAAATAAAATAAAATAAAATAAAAAAATAAATAAATAAAAATAAAATAAAATTAAATAAAATTAAATTAAAGGGGGGGGGGGGGCAGTATTATGAAATCTATGCTTTATTGTTCCAAAAGTAAACAGAAAAATCCATTGAGATTTTCACAAAAACAAGTTTTGGACATGAGAAAATTAAATCTATCGTAATATAAATTTATGGTGTATAGAGTTAACTCAATATTTCGGCTGTGATTAAAACAATACTACATAGGCCTACATAAGAAGCTGTTTATAGAAGAAATTTCACTGTATTTAATCTTAAAGAATTCAGTGGCAACATGGATAGAGGGGAGGGTCACCTCCCGAAACAATCAATGTTAAAAAATATCATGAACTACTGATCTAAGTGATTAATGCAGTGTGATTATGCTTCATTCAGTATATCCAAACTTTTGGTAGGTAAAATGAATATGGAAGAGTGGAGGTGATTTACATGCAACATTGCTCCATTGCAGGTATCAGAGTATTCGCAGAACCATCACATCACGAAGACCAGAAACAGATGAGGCTGGCTGCAGCTCTGACGTGTCTCAAGCAGAGGCTGGTGCAAGCACTAGTAGCGGAACACCACACGTGACACCAGCAGAAGCAATACACCAAATGCCTGCTGTCAAATTCATAACTCGTCCAGATTTCTTCTCGATACTACACATGAATGCGGTTAGTTCCACACCTTAACAGATTGACATTGTCAGATTTTAGCTCAATTTGTAATTTAGTATATTTCATTATTTCTTGACTGTATATTCTAACTTTGTATTGCTTAAGCTTATAATTGTCCATGCTTCTCCTGAGACAGCCTTGGTTACTCTTCACAAATTATTAATTTGATTGTCTGGTTACAAACTTCATAAGTTATCATGTTGACAATCAACATGTATAAGTGTTGAACACCCTAAACAAAGAGATGATTTGGTAGAACTGCAAACTGACAAAATGCATGTGCTTTGCTCGATGTATACAAGGGGCACAGAATAAGTTAGTCCCTATTTTATAAATATCAATATACCCAATTTATCACGTTAAAATAATTTTATTGACACTGTTTGCCAGTCTCCCACTAAGGTGTCTACAGAATCTAATCTGACAATTATGGTGGTGCAGGCAGTACAAACAATGTTATTTTACTCAGTTGTTCATGTCTCCATATTTCAACACATCACTGCTAATGGAAAAGCCTGTGGCATTGATTCAGTGGTAAATGCACAAGGACATTTCGTAGACAGTCCACTGTACTGAAAATGACTTCAAATATAACCAACTTGTTAGGTATCAGACCACATTTTTTGTTACATAGTTTGGGATGTGGCAGAGTGCTCTGTCACTGCCTGATATCACGAGTAGCAGTGCAATGAGGTGGATGCAGTAAGCCTCGTCAGCCTGTTATTCCCTTCTTATTCTAGTGAATACAGATCTGCATCACAGTTACTTGGTATCATCTGATGAGATCACTGATTCCTCTGAAGGATAATCCATAATTCCTTGGTCTATCTTCAAAACACACATGGAAGACTTTGCTGTCTTCTCCAAAGGTTACTGAAGCTGCTTATGCTAAACAGCTGTGTGAAAGAACAATTGCAGTATAGCCGCATGGCCATCTGTTCCTCTGATACACAGTGCTTTCAGGTGGTGCTAAAAGTGCCCATCATATGCACTTATGCTAAAATGCTATACTCCGATTACAATTACTTTGTGAGTGACATTTTAATGAATCAAGTGGTAGGGACTAGGCATCAACCAATCACAGCTGTTTCTCAGGCTCCGCATGTTTATTGTGTTTGAATGTTTGACTTGAACAAGCCTTGCCCGTCAGCAAGGGTTAGGAGTGACGAGAGCACAGGCCATATGGCCAGCAGGATGGAGAGGAGGAGGATTAATGAACTCTGCATTTCTGATGCACCATTATAAAAATATTTTTATGTAAATAAGGCAATGCTACATTTTCTACTAAAGTTAATACTTTGGTAAACATTTAAATTTTTCACAAAAACATGGAAATGATCTATGTCAGATACAGTTTTCATAAAGCAATCATAAAGGAACTATTTGGTGAAAAACTTCAATACTTTCACATCTTGTAGTCTCTCATCACAGCTTGCCAAAAGTGGTCATAGGTATTGTGATTCTTTGCTATTAAGAAAGCTACTATAGTTAATTTAGAGTGCTTCTAGTGAAAAACGTTGTTGCTTGATACTTTAGGTCTTATATTACTACACAGTAAATGTAGAAATCACATTGAAATTATTTTAAGTGTCAAAGGATAGCCACATCTCTCTACCATGTGGAGTAAATATTATTTACATAGCCACAGTGTGATAATGGGCAGTACAGTCTAAATTGGTTTGCAAACTGTACCGAATTCATTTATGTGTTTCATGTTTCTGTTTCTTATATAATTTATCAGATCAATTACATCTAAGTTGTATATATGTGGTAAAATAGATGAAGATTACTCACCAGGCAAAGGAGCACACCACCTGTGATCCTTCGTTTTTAATATATATTTTTCTTGCTAGGAATATTCCTGTGTGTATATATATATATAAAATATAAAAAATAGACGAAGATTACTCACCAGGCGAAGGAGCACAGGTGTGACAGCATCACAAATAAATAAATGAATACACACACACACACAATCGCAAGCTTTCGCAACCCAGTTGCGTCTTCAGGCAGTAGGGAAGGAGAGGGAAAAGGAAATGATGAGGGTTTTAAGGAAGGGGGTAAGGAGCCATTCCAATCCCGGGAGAGGAAAGACTTACCTTGGGGGAAAAAATGGAGGGTAAACAAATGCACACATGCCCACACATTCACACAGACATAAGTACACCTAGGCAGACATACTTGTGTCTGTGTGAATGTGTGGGCATGTGTGCATTTGTTTACCCTCCATTTTTTCCCCCAAGGTAAGTCTTTCCTCTCCCGGGATTGGAATGGCTCCTTACCCCCTTCCTTAAAACCCTCATCATTTCCTTTTCCCTCTCCTTCCCTACTGCCTGAAGACGCAACTGGGTTGCGAAAGCTTGCGATTGTGTGTGTGTGTGTATTCATTTATTTATTTGTGATGCTGTCACACCTGTGCTCCTTCGCCTGGTGAGTAATCTTCGTCTATTTTTTATATTTTATTTTTCCTGCTAGGAATTTTTCGTCTTAATAATCGTTGCATATATATATATATATATATATATATATATATATATATATATATATATATATATATATATATATTCAAACTGATGAAACAAAAATTATAGAAGGAAACTTTCCTTGTGGGATAAACAAATATAAAAAATAGAAAACGGATGACTTACCCAAAGGACAGGCTCGTTGATAGACACAAATAAAATCACACACAAACTTTCACAACCCAGTTGCTTCTTGAGGCAGAAGGGAAGGAGAGGGAAAAGGAAATGATGAGGGTTTTAAGGAAGGGGGTAAGGAGCCATTCCAATCCCGGGAGAGGAAAGACTTACCTTGGGTGTTTCTATAGTGTGTCTGCCTAGGTGTGTTTGCGTCTATGTAAATGTGTGGGTGTGTGTATTTGTTCACCTTCCTTTTCTTCCCCCAAGGTAAGTCTTTCCTCTCCCGGGATTGGAATGGCTCCTTACCCCCTTCCTTAAAACCCTCATCATTTCCTTTTCCCTCTCCTTCCCTTCTGCCTGAAGAAGCAACTGGGTTGCGAAAGCTTGTATGTGTGTTTGTGTGTGATTTTATTTGTGTCTATCAATGAGCCTGTCCTTTGGGTAAGTCATCCGTTTTCTATTTATATATATGATTAATGATGAAAATTCTCCTCAGAGACGATAAATTATTGTTCAAACGAGATAGATTGGCTGGCCAGTATTACCTTTGTGCTGTACTGCCGATAGTTACACAAATGAAGAAACAGAAAAAAAAGAGGACAATAACGACAAGCTTTCAGAACACAGTTCCTTCATCAGGTGGGAGAGAAGGGAAGAAGAAAGGAAGGGAACAGAAGGGAAAGGTAATTCACGACCTAGGTCATGAAGGTGGTGTTTTGGGAGTGTGGACGTCAGAGATACTGCATGTTCGTACTGAGCCAAGCCAGAGAGGATATATATAACCAAAGAGGAAAGATAAAGTGGTAAAGAGAAGAGAAGATGAATTAACTGAATGATGCTGAGGGGTGTAAGAGCGAAAGATGTACACACACACACACACACACACACACACACACACACACACACACACACACACACACACACACACACATGGGGGGGGGGGGGAGAGCGGAAGGGAGAGAGGGAGAGGGAGAGAGAGAGAGGGGTTAAGGAATGGATAATGAATAGGTGAGAATAGGTGAGCTGAGGATGGAGGAAGGGGAGGGGTTAGCATAGATTTAGGACAGGGGGGTGGCGGGAGGAGAGGATATGTTGGAGGGCAAGTTCCCACCTCCTTAGTTCTGAGGGACTGGTGTTTGTTGGCAGTATCCAAATGGCATGTGTGGTGTAACACATGCCCAGGTCCCTGGAGTTATGCTGGATGGCATGTTCTGCCACAGGATATTGGGTGTCCCCCAGGCAAACAGTCCGTCTGTGCCCATTCATCCGCTCAGCCAATTTGTTAGTAGTCACACCAACATAAAAGGCTGAACAGTGGACACATGACAGCTGATATATTTGCCATTTGGATACTACCAACAAACACCAGTCCCTCAGAACTAAGGAGGTGGGAACTAGCCCTCCAACATATCCTTTCCTCCCACCACCCCCCTGGCCTAAATCTACACTAACCCATCCCCTTCCTCCATCCTCAGCTCACCTATTCATTATCCCTTCCTTACCTCTCTCTCTCTCTCTCTCTCTCCCCATGTGTGTGTATGTATGTGTGTGTGTGTGTGTGTGTGTGTGTGTGTGTGTGTGTGTGTGTGTGTGGATCTTTCCCAGTTAATGAAAAAAGTTTTAGACAACCCCCAGCCCCTCTTACACCCCTCAGCATCATTCAGTTAAGTCATCTTCTCTTCTCTTTACCACTTGATCTTTCCTCTTTGGTTATATATATCCTCTCTGGCTTGGCTCAGTACGAACATGCAGAATCTCTGACGTCCACACTCCCAAAACACCACCTTCATGACTTAGGTCGTGAATTACCTTTCCCTTCCGTTCCCATCCTTTCTTCTTCCCTTCTCTCCTACCTGGTAAAGGCACTGTGTACCGAAAGCTCGTTTGAACAATTATATATATATATATATATTACTTTTGATCCTGCAGTTAATATCAATTCATATTCACGGGATTTATGACATTTAATTGTGAATGGCTAACATTGAAAATGTGTACCCAGCCAGGATTCAATCCAGGGTCTCCTCCTTGATAGGCATTGACCTCTACACCACTGGGGACACAGTGATCATCATATTTGCATGAACTACTCTAGCTCACTTCCTGCATCTTTTCCATGCACACTGTTACCCAAACACATGGTTTTTCGAACTGATCCCCATAAGGGCTCACACACCTGAATCTTTCCGTTTTCAATCTGATTTCTCCTGTTTTATTAAGATGATCATGTCTTCCTCTGTATATGGGTGCTAAAAAATATGTTTGCATTCAGAAGAGAAAGTTTGTGATAGAAATTTTGCAAATAAATATCGCTCCCAATGAATAACACCTTTCTTTTAATAATTTCCACCCCAACTTGTGCATCATTTCTGATACTCTCTCCCCTATAGTGCGATAAATGATTTGCCCTTCTCAGAACTTTCTCTATATCATCTGTCAGTATCACTTGATGGGGCTCCCAAAATGGGCAGCATTGTTACAAAGTAGGATGCACAAGTGTAGTGTACGAGTTTCTTTAGTAGAACTGTTGCACCGTCTAAATATTCTGACAATGAAACATAGCCTTCGGTTTGCATTTCCTGTAATATTTTCTGTGTGTTCTTTCCAATTTAAGTTATTCATAATTGTAATTCCTAGGGATTTAGTTCAATTTATAGCCTTTATATTTGACTGATTTATCATGTAAATGAAGTTGATGGATTTCTTTTAATGATCAGAAGGATGACATCACACTTTTCACTGTTTATGGTCAACTGCCAATTTTTGCACCATGCAGAACCTTATCTAAATCATTTTGCAGCTGATTTTGATCCCTATAACACTTCCCTGTGGAATGCCAGATATTACTTCAGTTTTACTCGATGACTTTTCATCAGTTACAAAGTACTGTGCCTTTCTTACAAGGAAACCGTAAATTGAGTCGCACAACTGTGTCCATATTCCATAAGTATGCTATTTGATTAGAAGATGCTTGTGAGGAACAATGTCAAAAGCCTTCCATAAGTAAAGTAAATTGGAATCTATATGAGATCCCTTGTCGTTAGCACTCATTACTTCTCGTGAGTTAAGAACTAGTTGTCTTTCACAAGAATGATTCTTTCTGAATCCTTGTTGACTTATGGAGCAGTAGGTCATTCTCTTTAAGGATGTCCTTAACGTTTGAGGAAAGTATATTTTCCAAATTCCTGATGCAAACCAATATCAGTGATATACATCTGCAATTTTGTGGATCACTCCCATTGCCTTTCTTGAATATTGGTGTGACCTGTTAAATTTTCCTGTGTTTGGGTATGGAAATTCTGCTGAGCAAGCACTTGTGTACGATAGCTAGGTACAGAGCTATTGCATCAAGATACTCTGAAAGGAACCTAATTGGTATACAATCTGGACTGGAAGACTTGCATTTTAAGGGATTTAAGCTGCTTTAATACTCCAGGGGCATCTACTTCTAAAACTATGCATGCTGGTAGTTAATCTTGATTGAAGTCCAATAATATTTGTTTCATATTCTTTGGTGAAAGAATTTCAGAAAGCTGTGTTTAGCAATTCTCCTTTTACCATAGCTGTTATCTGTAGAATCACCATTGCTATAGCGTAGTGAAGGTATTGATTGTGTTTTGCCACTAGTATACTTTTCATACTGCCACAATTTCTTCAGATTTTCTACCAAGTTACGTGAAAGGGTTTACTTGTGGAAACTATTATAAGCTTCTGGCATTGAAGTTAGAGAGCTAAATTTAGAGTTTCAATAAAATATTGCCATGCTTGGGGATTTTGTGTCTGTTTAAATTTGGCATGCTTTTTTACTTTGCTTTTGTAAGAGTGGACTACCCTGTTTTGTGTATCAGAATGGTCAACCCCCTCTTTTGTTACTTTATTTGGTATAAATCTCTCAATAGCTGTTGCTATTATTTCTTTGAATCTACACTCACATTGTTAGATTCAGGAAAATGTTAATTGAATTTTTATCTGCTTTTTTGAATAAATATATTTTTCTTTAAATTTTGATGTATTTGAGGATTTTAATATTCTGTCTCGCTACGACAACTCTGTGTTCCCTAATCCCTGTTTCTGTTTTGATGCCCTTTTGTTGGCTCTGGATTATTTGTTGCTAAGAGGTCAGTATGTTTTCAAAACCGTACACTATTCTAGTGGGTTCATGAAGTAAGTCCTCGAGATAATTTTCAGAGACTGCGTTCAGTACATTTTCGGATGATGATTTATGCTTGCCTCCAGTTTTGAACGTGCATTTTTGCCAATATATTGAGGCTAAGTCACCACCAATTAAAATTGTATGCTTTGGGTATGTTTTTGATATTTAATCCAAGCTTTCTTTGAACATTTCTACAACTGAATCATCCGAGTCAGTGGGTTGGTAAAAATAACCAATTATTAATTTATTCCTGTCTTCAGATATAAGCTATACCCAAAGCAACTCACAGGAACTACCTACTTGAATTTTGCTACAGGATAAACTACTTGTGACAGCAGTAAATATACCATCACCTATTTCATTCAATCTATTTTTGCTGAACACCATTTATCCCTTTTTAAAAATTTCAGCTGAACTTATCGCCGATATGCACACAAAGTGCACACTGGCCTTCTTTCCCTCCCAAGCACCCATATCCCAAAGAGGATTCATTACTCACCTAATGTTGGAGCTCTCAACATCGAGCAAACCCACCCTCTGTGATAGGCGGGATCTTACAAGCTGCTAGTTGATGTCAGGTTAAGCTACACCATTCAGCTCAGGAACATTATCACGCACAGGTAGTGCCTCAAACCTCTTGTTAAGACAAACTGGGATAGCCTCACAATCAGTCCCCCGGAAAGTCTTTCGCTGTCTGCCACACAAGGGGCTGACCTCCTACATGAGCATGGGTGGGGTATCTGCCTCATTTTAAATAGTGACGGGGCTCGTCACAGCCATGAGCTGTTTGGTGTACATGCCAGACGCAACAGACATGCACTGGATTCCAACAGCTGGTCCACAACAATGGCGCCCCACAACCACAGCCTTGAACTGTGCAACTGAGGTTAACACAGCCTGAAGCTGAGAGTTAAGTGTCACCAACTCAGTCTGCATATGCAAAAAAATTTAGTGTAAAGTGTAGAAATCTGTCAGCAAAAATACAATAATAAGCTGTTATATTATCCTGGATGAATGCCACAAACATGATGGAATGCATCTGGTTTATGGCAGGTATTTTTCCCTTGGTTTCCAAGTTCCAGTCAGAATATCAGCATGGGTTGTTCAGTCTTTGGAACTAATTAATCAAGAGGAGACTGATTTCAATATGGACATATGATTACAGACTTTGGGCAATTTCAACGTATGAAACTAAAAATTTCTTGCCATAAATTCTGTTTACTTTAGTTTCTATTGTAATTTTGTTGTTGGCTGTTACTTATTTACTCTCTGAATTGCCCACAGGGTACATTTCTTTTTGTTAACACAATGTTCATTTATTATAAATATCTCACAACATTTGTTCATATTTTTAGGCACCTGTTAATATTTCAAATTCTGTAAATTTTTGGAGCAGTTAAATTCAAATCTATATACTTCTGCTAATGTCTACATTTTCCAAACCACAGTCCACAATTTCTCCTGAGCTCACTGGAAGAGAGAGAGAGAGAGAGAGAGAGAGAGAGAGAGAGAGAGAGAGAGAGGAGGAGGAGGTGGAGGAGCAGTATGCTGACTGGCTTTATAGTCAACAAAAAATTAAACTTGAGGTGAAAAGGTACTAACTACTACTCCTCAAACAGAGGAAGCACTGGACACTAAGCATATACACAGAGCAGTTATACCCATAACCTAGCAATATTTACATTCTGCCATCCAAGGAAAACTGCTGATGTTTTCAAACCACATTTTGTGCTGAAAATTGGAAACTATAATACATCTCCTATACTTTGTTTTTCACTCAGAATCAATTACCACAATTATATGCCATTGTCAGTATTAAATATTTTATGCACAGTCAACACAGCTAGGAAATGTAATCACTCATTATACTAAAAAGCTATTAAGTAACTGACAACAACAGAAATTAAATATTTAGCTTAGCTACAGTCATCCTATCCACCCATAAGTTAGATAGCATAGCCAGATGGTGAATAATTATCTTTTCTCTTACCATTGTTTGCATGCCATTTATGATTTTTCATTAGTTATTTGGCCCAGAGTTCAATAGACAATAAAGCTATATTCTGGTTATTTCACATGTTGGTCAACATATCATTAATGTAGCTCAGCAGCTCTTATATCAGAAATATCATGCAATAATAAAAAGCCATTGTTACAATTTTTTTCTGGAAAAACCACTAACTTTGTATGTACAAAATGTGCACGAGGGCAAAGTTAAATGTTGACTGATAGCATATATAATGCTGAGCAGTCATAATTCAGTTTGGACCTCATATACATTTTATACAAACAACATCAGTGAATTTTATTGAAAAATATTTGTGATAATAGTTTCATATTATTGCATGGTATCTTTTTCTTTTTTGAAAACAACAAGAGCCACTGAGTTACATTAATCCAACGTTGCCTAACATGTGAAACAGCCACTCCTCCTGGAGAAGATAGTGTTATTGTCTATCAAAACCTGGGTCAAGTGTAGCAAATAAACCGTCATATGAAATCGTACCTTTGCAAAGTACTGCTAAACAGTTGCCAAACAACAGCCATGTTTAAAAGGAAAAAAAATCTTATTTGTAGATAGAAGTTCACAGATTTGGAGCTACATACAGTACTTTTATTTCTTTTGAAATGGCGAATACAAGACAGACTGGACAACAACTCCTAAGATGTGACCTGTCACCTTTTCAACTAGAGGTGTAATACCTTTCATTTTTAACAATGAAGAGAAATAGCCATTTCTAACTATCCAATTAATCAATAAACATGGTACATAAGTGCTACTATATGCATATTTTTATCACTGAATTAGAAATAGATCATAAAGGTCCTCAGATTCTAAGTGACTTAACTTTGCTAGTTTTGTGGTAATATCTCTTACTTTAATCTATTTCCATGGAAAGGCAGAAACAGTGTTTTTCAAAATATGCCAGGAAATGTTTAACATAATTTGAGTTCAGGATGTTGTCACATTAATGGCTTTGTACATTATGCATGAATGAAGAATTTAAGTCATTTGTAATGATACCAATAACAGAGGAAATAATTTTGCTGTTCACATTTCTACCAACCTGGCTATTGATTACATTCCATGAAGCTGTAATTTTTTAAAGAGCTGTTAATTTTATAATCATCCATCCAATGATTCTTGTTTATGTAATAGAGAATAGGCCAACTGCAGGTGCAGATATTCAGTACATTTCTGACAGCAATTTGATGTCACTATTTTTATATAATAACATAGATCTTACTATGTCAGACAAACTGTCACTTGCAGGAAAACCAATTAGCTAATGAGCAGGAATGAATAAATAGGTAATAATTGCTAAATATGCCTTATCAATCGTATATGTTTTTAACAGATGCAAAATGGAACTAAGCTGTGAAATCATATTAACCAACATCACTTTGTTCAAAGCATAGCCTACATCATAATTGTGGTAGTCTCTGGGTTAGTCACCATCAGCCATCGAAAAAAAAAAAAAATCAAAAGAAGACATCCGTTTTCATAGTCTATTTTAGTACTATAAACATTAGCACTATATTAATAAGAATATATTGTTGCAGGAAGCATTGGCCATGTATAATCGTAATGGTTCCTTGAAGCATATGATTTCAAAGATTCGAAGAGATCCTCATTCATTTGAGAGATACCAGCACAACCGAGACCTTGTGAGCTTAGTCAACCTATTTGCAGATGTCGTAAGAGATCTACCACGTGGATGGGAAACTAAGTTTGATCGCAATGGAAAGGTATGTTCGTCTGATCAAAAAGAAAATTATTTCTAAACATTAATAATAAGAAGAAAAAGAGAACTTACAGGCTATCTCTCTTTCCATTATGCATATATATGGCTTATTTTCCATATTGCTTTCACATTCATGGAATATTACTGAACACTCACAACATGTATATAATCCCATATGGTTTCAGCCACATACACATGTTCAAGTAAATTTGTGAATGACTCTTGCACATTATTCAAAATACTTACAAATATTGTTCCTAGCTGTAAATTTAACTGGAAAGAAAACATTAGTTCATATCTGTTGAATACACATTATAATGGAACTATCCTGTAGACAACTTGATATGTGAAGTATCCTTGTTAAAAAATTAAGTAATGCTTACTAGGTAGTCACAAGGATCTATATGAAACATTATTTAAGTTATTTAACAATGGAAAATCTGATTGAAATGTCAATAATAGAGGACAGATAACAACTCACCGTAATGATATTCACATAACTTAAAATTTTCAACCCGGCCTTCATCATAAAAAATCAATACATTCATTCACACAATTACTGAGGTATAACTATGCACACAACCATGATCTTCAGCTGCTACAGGGCTACAAGCATCTTGACAGTGAGTGCGAAGCAGATTAGAGAATGCTGGGTAAGGAAAGGGGATGGAAAGTTCTGCATTTCATGATGGATTGTAAAGGCCCTGTTAGGTGAGAATGTGAGATTCAACATTAAATGCAGTTAAGGGAAGGGGCAGGAGAGGGTAAAAGGGAGGTGTGTCTGGAGAGGGAGGGGGATGTGAAACGAATTTAAAAAGGGGAAAAAAGAAAAGAAAAAATAAAGCCCAAAAAATAAGTAAGTAACTATATTACATGTAACAGAAACTTTGATGGTATTAAAAATTTCGTGAGAGACTTCAGAAATGGTTTTGCATAATAAACACTTTCAGAAACAAAGTCAATAAGGGATAGAAAGGTAATTTTATGAGTAGACTTTTCTTCTACTTTAGATGTTCAGAAGTATGTAACCACTAAACTCTTTCAATAACAGCTGGGGAAAAAACTGCGTGGCAGTGCATGCTGACAGTGTATCATCTAAAAGAGAACTGACACACTTAAGGCCTGTCCTAAGGATAATGTCTCTCACATATCAACCTCTAAGCAACTTTTAAGGTAATTCACTGTAGCAAAGATAAAATAGCCAGAAGCTGTACATGGAAACCAGGGAAAATGTAATTTACAAATGCCCAAGTATAACACACAGTTCTGAATAAACTCATTTTTGACACCAGAACATGGCATTCTGTAAAATGGGCCTCATGCCTGAAAGGATTTTGTGCTAAAGTGAGCCTAATGTTTATGTAAATTTTCCTTAGTAGATGAGCAATGCCCTGTTGAAAAATAGCCCAACATTACTGTAACATCTGACGATGCAGTATGTCCATGAAGTACCTTAGTGATCTAATTATTCTCTTAATCACTCCCAGCCATAACCTGAAGTCATATATGATGACTCCTGACAGCATTACATCAGGAGTAACACCACTGCACCAGTCCAAAACATGGGAAGAATGGGTCCCCATGTCACAACCATACTCAGTGAGAATGACCTTCTGTCATAGTGCAGGATTGTGATTCATCACTGAATACAATGTGACACCATTCATCAGCAGTGCCTAGGCCGTAGCTTGTGGTCTAATGGACACTATATCTGACTCCAGACCAGGGGACCCCAGTTTGGATACCCATCCAGGTCAGAGATTTTCTTCACTTATACATTGGGTTTTTTATTGTCTTCATGCACAAGTTGCTAAAATGGCATAGAAAGAATTGTACTCTGGATAGGGTCTGATGGTCAATAATATCAAAATAATCATTTTATTTCACTTTCATCATTGGGCAGTCTCGGTGTAAAGTGCTTGACTGGATACCAAGGGGTCACAGATTCGAAATCTGGTCAGATCATAGAGTTTTCAGTCTTCATTTTAACCAAGCCTTCATCTCTCAATGATGTGAGAAGTTACCAGAAATGGTTCAGATTCCATGTTAAACCATAGGTCCCATTTTTCCAGTTGGCTAACTGGGGTAGGTTAGAGACATGCAAGTTGCCAAAGTGGCATCAACTTGAAAGATGTATACTAGGCCAATGCACTGAGCCACACAAAATTATTATTTCACTTTCATTATGAGTCCACTATAGGACCACTCGAAAGTCAATTATTTGTGCTGTGTGTGGCAGCCTAGACATGTTATGGAAATTCCCTGAGCCCAACCGCTGCTAGTGTGTAATGGAGAAGAATGACACAGACTGTTGAGGCCTAATCATTACTTGTTCTCAGATGGCAAATGCAAATAATAAATGGATTGCAGTGGAGTTGATGCACATGATTGTGGTCCTTCTTGTGGGTCAAAATTTGTGCTAGTTAAAGACTAAAACTTGGATTTTCTATATTTTGTGAACACTCACTATGACAATAAGACTATCTGCACCTGCTTTCCAGTGTTACATTGGATTTCAGTAGTTCTGAATGTTACTTCAATAACATTATTTCATATATTTTCATCTCCAATGATTTATGTCCCATTATTTTCATTTCATTAGTGAAATTAATTGATTAATTGATTCCCCCCTCCTCCCACACACACACACACACACACACACACACACCTACCTGCCTACCTTCCTTCCTTCCTTCTCTCTCTCTCTCTCTCTCTCTCTCTCTCTCTCTCTCTCTCTCTCTCTCTCTCTCTCTCTCTGTGTGTGTGTGTGTGTGTGTGTGTGTGTGTGTGTGTGTGTGTGTGTGTGTGTGAGAGAGAGAGAGAGAGAGGGTGGGTGCATATGTGTGTGTGTGTGTGTGTGTGAGAGAGAGAGAGAGAGAGAGAGAGAGAGAGAGAGAGAGAGGGTGGGTGCATATGTGTGTGTGTGTGTGTGTGTGGGAGGAGGGGAGAGAGAGAGAAATTTTTTTACGTCTCAAGATTCTTCTAAGACAGAATGAAGCACAAACATGGACAAAATAGGGAATTAATAATGAGAAACATTTATACTCAGCTTGTGGCCGAAAATTACCAGGGGTACGAGCTAGATGAGAAAGTCTCCTCTACAACACTTAAAATTCTGTCATAATCTTTCTTAAGTTTCTTTCATCTGCACTGCACAGCAAGATGCTAAATTTCATGCTGGGACTTGAATGTGGTTTCTTTGGATTTTCCAATCGGTGTACTGATTCTTTCTATTATGGTATCCATGGTGATAATAATACTACAATGAATATCTATTTAACATGTTTCTTCATATATTCTGTCATGTATTTGAATTTACACATTTTTCACTGCTGATTCATATTAATAAAAAAAGTTCCAAAGGTGTTTTATAAATTTATCCATATGAATCAGAAGTGAAAGCAAGTCTCCTCACTACAATGTGAAAATATAATCTCTATATTTCACTGAAGAAATTATAATCACTAACAGCTGCATGTCAGTTACTTGCAATGCAGTAATAACTAATGCAAAAAGTCTAATATGGTGTTCATTTTGAAATAGAACTGGAGTTGTGTGTGTATGTTTGAGTGTGTGGCAGGGATGCTGGCTGGAGCATGATTACTTGAACAAGTATTGTTGTCAATGAATATTAGCTGCTTGGGAACTGGTGGTTTGATAGTAGCATGTGTGCTGTGTTGCATATTGTAGCAATTCTTCATCGACCACACAACCAAGACGACAACTTTCATTGACCCTCGCCTGCCAACTGAGTCCCCCTACTTGAATCCCCACAAACTGTTCCTGCCTGGTGCTCGGCGTCGTAGCCGAAGTGCGGGTGAGGAGGAGCTGGGTCAAGGCCGTGTAAGTTAACATATCTAGTGCCTAACATGTTTGTTCTTCTCAGTCTTTCATGCATGGCTTTTGCATTCTGTTAGTAGCTGTCATGTGAAGCATTTGTTGGATGTTGTACATTGAATATTGATCTGGCTTACTTATAATACATAGAATGATGTGGGAATGAGTGTTTCTTTAAGAATTCCATGTTACTGAGGACACAGATGATGCACTGCAAATGCTACAATATATTTAATATACATTTTTCTTTTCTGGCATATGATGATACATTGCAAATGTGAGTAGCACCAGCTTGCTCTTGAAATATGTAGTTTCAAACGGACTGTTTTGTTAATTTTTGTCTGAAATTTTATTCTTGCAGTTGATTGATGTTACCAAAAATTAATTGGGTTTATCTGTTCAATTTTTAATTCAGTAGTTTAGTTTACTAAAGTAGCCTTGCGGAGCTTAAAAACCATTCAGTATATTTATGCTTGTTTGATTTAGAAGGTTGTCTGTGATAATCATATTGAGTAACAATTTAGATATACTTCAGAGCTCAGTATCATTTGAATAAGCTTTTGTGAATGGAGAGGTAGCATGGAATTAGGCTTTGGTACCAAGGGAATTAATAAAAAACAGAAGTTTTAATTTCAGTTAAGAAAATTAGTCACTGCAATCCAATCATATGACACCAAATGGCTGAGAGGCAGTGAAGGCAGTTTCTGCCACCTAACTGGAAAGGTTTTCCTGACTCTTCATATTTGCAGGCACCTTTTCTTCATGAAGTATGAGAGCTGTATATGTAAGTGACTAAAATGGGTGTCTGTGTTCTATAGTATGTTCATCTGGGAGATTACTGTTGTGCTCCTGCAGTTAGAGAGCCAAATATAAGGTTCTTTGTAATCCAGTAACTGACAAACAGGTGTCTACATCTATATATTGTGAAGGATTATCTCATTCATTGCAATTTGGAGAGGAGAACATTAAATACATTAAGCTTTTCACTATTATGCTTCTAATCTAACAAAAAAACTAATAATGGAAAGTTCGATGTCAATGATGTGATGAGGGTGGTTTCAAGTCGCCAGAAAGATGACTGTTAGGCTAGTAGAAAAGACAATCACACTTGCACAACTCAAATTTTTGTCCACAGGCTTCTTCAGGAAAAGGGAGCATACAATACATTTACACAATCACTCAGGCATAATTCATGCATGACCACTGTCACCGGTTGGTGTTGCCCAACTGTTATGTCAAACAGTGAGTGGGTAGGAGAGGGGGAAGGATGAAGGGAAACATGGAGATAGAATTATCCCCACTATCTGTCAGAACAACCAGGTATTGATAGATGGGAATGGAAGAGGCAGCTTTTAATGCAGTGAAAGGAGGGGAAGAGGAGGCAGAAAGGGAAGGAGCAAAAAAGAGAGAAAACGCTGCACACAGCTGGAAGATGGACATGAATTGGGAGGTGTTGGGCAAGGGAGGGAGGGGCAACTGTTTGTGGAGTGTAAGGACAGTTAGGTTACCTGGTTAAGGCCAGGATGGTTGTGAGAATCAAAAACATGTTGTAAAGATAGCTCCCATCTGCACAGTTCAGGAGAGCTGTTGGTGGATTAGATTATCTAAAAGGCCCAAGTTGTGAAGCAGTCACTGAAATTAAAAATGCTATACTCAGTTGCATGCTTTGTTATAAGGTAGTCCACCCTGATCTTGGCCACAGCATGGCAGAGGCCATTCATTCTGATCAACAGCTGGGAAGTGCTAGGTGGATCAGGCAGGTCTTGTATCTGGGTATGACCCCTGTTGAGAGTGGCATAGGAATGGACTTGAAGAGGAGCAGGATATATTGTGGCAGTAGAGACAATCCGGCATGTGTTAATAGGTTTTATTGCTTCTCAAATATACATTATTTCAGGATTTGCTGAGGTTAGTTTTGGACGCCCTTCTTCAGTGAGGACGGTGGGGTGGCTGTTGTGCTTCAGTGGCATGGCACTCCGCTGACGCTGCTGTCTTGGTTACTAGGCCAGTTGCCTCTGAAGATCATGGCGCATCCACGCCACTCCACCCGCTTGTTGATCACTAACTCCCATTGATGCCCCACTGCCGGATGAGTGCTGATGGAGCACCTTCAGTGCTGCAGCTGTACCCAGGGAGAGTAGTTGGAACCCTGGCACTGTACTCCAGTCAGGAGCTTGTCCCTATCTTGTTGCTTCGATATTGCTGCAGGTGGATAACAAGATGACTAGAACCCCTCACTGTTACATGACATCACACTAACCTCTCGGGTGGCCCTTGGTCCGGTCTCGGGAGATGAACCGTGAACTGCTGACGATGACCTCCAAGCTACAACTGCTAGTTGCTTACTCACTGCCGTACTGGTGCATCCTGAACTGAGCTGCAAACTATCGACTGCTCCGACACATGCTTTTTTTATTTCACTTGGCTTGGCCATGTCCCCCAAAAGTGCCACTTGCAGTCACACTTGCGACTACTGCTGTGTTTGCAGTTCTGGCCAGCTGTAGCCTAGGAGTCACATATTTCATACACAAAGCTGTTGCAGTATGAAACTCTTGTCTCAATCTCTGGCTCTGAACCAGTGTCAGTGTCTCACTGCCTGTTTATGGAAGTTGAGTGAGCAACAGAGCAGCACTTTAGGAGGGTTCAGAATGATATTGGGTACAATGTCTTTCATTTTGGGGCATGAGAAACCATGTGGTTCAGTTGTTCCAGTTGGGGGTGGAGTTGGGTGACAAGGGGGGGGGGGGGCTGTTTTCTTGGGGTGGAAGGAGGATTGGAGTTGTATGTGGGCATGGCATATGAAATCTGTTTGTGGACTAGGTCAAGAAGCTTTCGAAATATGGTGCTACAGATGAATGATGAAAATTAGATGGGTAGATCACATAACTAATGAGGAGGTGCTTAACCAAATCGGGGAGAAAAGGAGTTTCTGGCATATCCTGACTAAGAGAAGGGATAGATTGGTTGGACACATTCTGAGACATCAAGGAATTGTCAACTTAGCATGAGAAGGAAGCATGTGAAGTAAAAATTGTAGAGGGAGACCAAGGGATGAATATAGTAAGCAGATTCAAAAGGATGTAGGTTGCCAAACGTATTCTCAGATGAAGAGACTTGCACAGGACAGGGTAGTGTGGAGAGCTGCATCAAACCAGTCTGCGGACTGAAGACCACAACAATAACTCCTCATCATTGGAAATTTTTAGTTTGGAATGGATGGAAGTTGTCAAACTGCTGGTATTGTTGGTAGTTGGTGGGATTAGTGTGAATAAAGGTGTGGGTGGAGCCCTCAGTGAAGTGGAGGTTACTGGTAAGTCCAGAAACATGGCATTGTGTGTTGAAGAGGATAAGCTAAAGCAGTTGGGAGAGAAGGTGTTGAGGATGTGTGGGAATGAGGCTAGAGTGTCCTGGTCCTGAGCCCAAATTGTGAAAATATCATTACTTTATCAATACAAATTCACCTACAGAACAGAAAAAGTTGCCATGAAATAAAATAAAATTTAGTCTGTTTTTCAATACAGCTTTGTTGACTGCAAGTCATTTTACACCAGTGGTCATCCAACAGAAAAAAAAACTATTGCTGCACAACTAATCCATATTTAGGCCAAAGTCTGCTTTCTTGAGAAGTGCTGCATGTTGTTTTTTGTCTAGTGTAGTTGCTATGCAGTTTGAGTTTTGATTTATCTCAAATTCCATCAAAGAATATGTGTATTCTTATGCCATTGCTGAAATATCTGATTTATTAAGGTTTAATGGTATGCTTCTGGGTATTCTGCCATTTTGTTCTTTGCATGGTAATCATAATATATTAGAGGGTTGTTTTAAAGCTGGTGTAAGTGATCATGTGTTATGTGTCACTTATTGTTCCTATAGTACTCACTTTTCTGCTATGAAAACTTTGTTTGGTGGAGTGTCCAACAATGATATATATGGTGAACATTCTTTCTGAGAAGTGAAAGAATTTTAAGTTCAGGATAGAATAACAACTATCAAGCTACGATTTTCATAATGTTGCTTCTAAAGAAAAGTTGTCCGAAATTTTCCTCAAACAGTTGTGAAGCACATCTCAAATTTATTAAACCAAGCGAGGTGGCGCAGTGGTAACACACTGGACTCGCATTCGGAAGGATGGTGGTTCAAATCCACCTCCGGCCATCCAGATTTAGGTTTTCCGTGATTTTCCTAAATCGCTCCAGGCATATGCCGGGATGGTTCCTTTCAAAGGGCACGGCCGATTTCCTTCCCCATCCTTACCCAAATACTCTGAGCGTAAGCTCCATCTCTAATGACCACGCTGTCAACGGGACGTTAAACTCCAAGCTTCCTTCCTTCCAAATTTATTAAATTATTAATTCCTATGTGTTTATTTCAGTTTACTTGTGTTTGCACACAAAACAGTTTGATCACCTTCACCCAATACATGATTTGCCATTTTCTTTTTTGCTGTACAGCTGTACTGATTTATTCTAAATGATGGTCTTCGGAAAGAAGGGTCTAATGATCAAACCATGTGGAACTCCTTTGGCAATAGATCACTTTTAAAAAAAATCACTCACTACAGAGAAGGAAAATAAATGCACCTCAAGGAAAGGTTCATCCATAAATATTACAATTTACAACTCACCACAAAGACGTGGCAACGAGCTGCAACAGGCACATACAAAAGACACACACATACAACACATTCAGCTATCGGCCATGGCCTTCTTCAGAAAATAGAACACTCACGCAATCACACAGGCACACAACACAGTCATACAACCATCACTTCGAAGTGCGGCAGGAACCTGATGAAAATATTACAATGCCTATTGAAATTATGTCATCTTGAAAAATTTCTTGGACTCAACTGCAGCATTGTATAATCTCTCATTTGTATCATCTGTGGGCAAAAGCACTACATGAATTCTTTAGTTTCATCAGTAGCTGAACATCCTGTCACAATTCATTAAAATGAAGTTACGCAAACAGCAATCTGTTTTAGCATTCTGATCAGCAGTTGACTTATCTCTATGGTTTTCAGAAATACACACCATTTCATAGCCAGTATTCCAAATGTGTTTTCAACAGTGTGTTCCAGAGAGCTGTGCATTGCAATTTATTTATTTTTCTGGGATTGGTGATCATTCTGTCTTCTGTGGTAGTGCTGTAACACACATGACTGAAAAGGCAGTGCATGGAATTGCAGTTTGGAGATGTTTTGGTGCTTAGTTCCATTTGAGCTAGTGACATGAAATCAAAACTTTCTGGTTTGCCCCAGATTACTACCAATGTGTTTAACTGTTAAACATCTATCTCGCTATATCTATGTTACAGTATATCAACAAAGTTTGAATGATAATCCAGACAAATTGTGTGAATTAACTAATTTATTTTCTAAAAGATGTCAATTGGACTGAAATTGATGCTCAGCTAATGAAATCACTTTATGTTCACCTTTATCATTTTACAGGCAATAAACTGTTTTCTGGGATGTTTTTGAATTGTGTCACTTTTACACTTAAAACTTATACAATCAGTTCAAACTGCATGAAATCTGGTAAATAAAAGTCAATACTTTTTTTCAATTCAATAATCATTATCCATTGTCAAGAGATGAGGGTTTAAAGTTATGCTAAATTTAGTGCATTCTGGAGGAAGGGAGATATGTGTTTAATCTTCAGTTGACAAAGTGATCATTTGAGAAAGAGCACACACTCAGACTGCGGGGAAGTAAATGGGCCAATCCCTTTTAAAGGAAAAAAATCCCAACATTTTCTTGGAGCAATTTAGGAAAATCACTTGCTCATGTTGAGATTTGTCCCATCTCCAAACAAAGGTAGACTTAAAAGTCTATAGTAGTTTGCCATTTGATTATTACTTCTTTGTACAGTGTTTAAGTAAGTAAAGTCAAATAATCATAAAAAGGGCATTTGTTTAATTTTTCAAATTTTGAAGACCTTCTAAGTTGGAATCCCTGTCAAATAAGGCATCTACTCAACTATGATATAATAAAAGTTGTGAACCAGAATGAAAAATGCTATCTTAGCATATCATGTGTCCTGGCCAGATTCAAAGAAGAAAAAGATAAGAACTAGTCCCTACACTAATCTGCTAGCTTGAAAAACATTTAAATTAAGAAATATCAACATATTTTCTCAATTCAGCAGCAATGTCCCACTTTTGTACATAAAAAACATATTTTTGCATGTCTATGTTTTGCATGCTGCTGTATTCTAGCTTATAAATATCTATCGTAAAAAATATTTTTGTGAATATCCTTGATGTATGAAAAACTATATAAGTCTAATCAAGTTTTCTTCAATTTTGGTAGTAGGATTGCAGCTGAGCTAGAATTAATGTTTACAGAGAGAAAGATAAGTGTGATGCAAATTGGATATAGCAATCTTAAAAATAAAAGCTAGTTTTTATTTAAAATGTTAAAATTCATATGGTGCATTTCCTTTTTTCTCACTATGTCCTCCTCATTCAATATCTTGCTTTCATTCTAATTTTAGATTATTTTTATCAAAACAACTAGTTTGTCGAATGCAATTATATTGTATCAGGTAAGTACAATATTGTATATTTGTTTTGTTGCAAATATAATTCTGCATTACATCAACAGTTTAACTAACTTGAAAAAGGATATACGAGTTTTAATCTGAAACAAAAAAACATGATTTACAGGCACCTATACCACCACCACGACCACCTGTAAGTTGTCTCTGTGGACCAAACCTTGGGCTTAATGCTGCAAGTATTTCTCGTGTTATGGCAACCCCTGAAATTCCAACTGCTTACAATGAGAAAGTTGTAGCTTTTCTACGACAGCCAAACATTGTTGACATACTGAAGGAGAGACATCCAGCCATGGGAACATCACAAGCTTTGCGTGACAAAGTAAATGCTGTTCGTGTTGATGGCACACAAGCATTGGACCGTTTAAGTGATGACATTGACCTCACCATTTTACTAAGGTAAGAATAGCTGTAATACACTATGCGCAGTTAGTCTCTTTAGTATATAATGCAATGCCAGAATACATTTGAGGCTTGTATTACAGCAGTGTGCAGAAGACATAGTAAACACGTCATTTGTAGATTTCCATGTCTTTTATCAATTACCCTTCAAAAATGAAAGAGTAGGACTTTTACGGGGCACTTACAGCAGTACCTTGATCTCTGGAGAACACTTGCCACTTGAGACAACATATAAGGATCTACTACTTAAAAAGTTTTTGAACCACTCACGGATCCAGGGAATCTATATGTTTGGACCTTCATTAACAGTCTGCAGTGTGGCAATGTCTCAAATACTTTCTGGAAATTTAGGAGTATGGAATCTGTCTTGCTTTTCATCTATACTTTGCAAGATACTCTGCAAGTGAAGGGCAAGTTTAATTTTGCACAAGTGGTGATTTCTAAATCTGTGTATATTTGTTGATAGAAGATTTTCTATCTCAAAGAGATGTATTGTATTCAAACTCAGAATATTCTCAAGAATTGCACAACAAATCAACAATAAGAATATTATCCTATAAATTTGGGAGACTATTCTTTTACCCTCCTAGCAGCCACATCCTTGTAACGTCTTGGTGCATACCTGATAAGCTGGATGTCTCATGCTGGAGCAACCATTGGCTACCCAAATTAGTTGCTCCATCATTTTATCTTCTCATCATCACTTAAAAAAGGTAAAGCAGTCAACAATCCGAAGATTGGTTTGAACACCACAGTGCTTTACTAGGCATGGTCCTGATTGGAGGTGGTATGCCGTTGCCTTCCTCCGACCTTCAAACTGACTTACCCAGCCAGTTATAGGGGGACCTACAGTTTAACGTGGATTCCGAACCACGGTGCTACTCGGTATTTTTTCACATGAGCAATACTGCCAGAGGTGAAAGAAGTGGAAAGTGACAGATAAAAATCCTAGGACCTGGCGGGGATCGAACCCGCGACCTTCGGATTTGTAGTCTGGCACTCTACCACTGTGCAACCGAGGCACACCATCATCACTTATCATAGACATTATCAACAGAAATGTCATTGACACAAAACAAATGACCATTTGTAAAATTTTACCCAGAAGAGACTGTCTGTTTACTAATTTGTAACATAAACAAGAATTTATCAATTAATGAATAGGAGAAACTTCAACAAGGCTAACAGACAGATACAGAAATAATAATTTTCGTATTTGCAAAATTTATATGTATGAAGAAAATGTAAATGGTAGGAATTTCTTAACCAAAATTTTTCTTCTTAACATTCTTTTCTACTTTAAGTAATAAAACTGAGAGCTCCAATGTTTCGCAGGTTATGGAACCCCTTAGGGAAATAGTGGAAAGGTCTGTTTGCTTGCCAAGGGGTCTCAGCTAAAATGTGGAGGAGGCTCTGGCAGCAGTGACAGAGAGCACTGACTGCACCCGGCTGCAGGTCATTGCTCATGTCAGCACCAATGACTCTTGCTGCTTGGTTTCTATGTATAAATCTACATACATACTCCACAATCCACCCAAAGGTGTGGGTTGGAGGGTACCTAGTAGCACAAGTAGTTACTAGCTCTCCTGTTCCACTTCCATGTAGAACAGGGGGGAAACAAAAGCTTGTATGCATCTGTATGAGTTCTAATCTCTCTGATCTTATCTTTGTGGCCTTTGTGTGAAAAATAAGCAGTAGAATCAATCTGCCGTCTGCTTCAAACTCTGGCTCTCTAAATATCTTCAACAGTGTTTCTCAAAAACAACATCACCTTCCTCCAGCTACTTTCATTTGAGTTCCCGAAGCATTTCAGCAACATTTGCACACTGATCGAACCTACCAGTAACAAATCTAGTCACCTCCCTCTGAATTGCATCAATGTCTTCCTTTAAATCAATCTGCTGGGAATCCCAAACGCTTGGGCAATAATCAAGATGGAGCCTCACAAGCATTTTATATGCAGCCTCCTTTGTAGATGAATCACATCTTCCCACAATTTTCTGAATAAAACCAAGTCAACCATCCACCTTTCCCAAGACTATCCTTATATGCTTGTTCCATTTCATTTGGCTGTGCAGCATTATGCCTAGATATTTAATTGACATGACTCTGTCAAGCAGCACACTTCTCATGATATATTCAAACATTACAGGATTGACTATCCTACTTATCTGCATCACCTTACATTTTTCTACATTTAGAGCTAGCTGCCATTCCTCACACATCCTCACAACCTGTCATCCTCAGCTCCTTAAGTTGGCTGGCAAATTTGGTGATAGAAACAGAAATGATTGCAGTCCTCTGGTTTGGAGCCATGTGGAAGGCTTAAACCAGAAGCTCAGGCAATTCTATGGTGACTGTGGGTGCAAATTTCTTGACTTCTGCTATAAGGTAGAGAAATGTAGGATCGCCTGAATAGGTCAGGTGTGCACCATACACAGGAAGTGGTTACTAGGGTAACAGAGTATGTATGAAGTGCTGAAATGGGTTTTTTAGGTTAGAGAAATCTCTCCACAGGCCCTTTAAAACACTTACTGATACTGGTTAATGCAGCACTTAGCACATTAGAAAAGAGAAAGAAAAGATCAATATATTAACAGTTAAATGTAGGAGTGTCTATGGAAAGATCCTAGAACTGCTCTCTCTTTTAGATAGTCACAAGGCCCATTAGTAGTCTCAATGGAAAACAAGATGACAATAGTAATGAAATCTTAAACTCGGACTGGAATATATACTGCAAAGACAGGCTAAACACTGAAGGAAGATGTATGTTTATAGCAATAAATAATTCATTTGTATCGAGTGAAGTTAGTACAGATTTGGAATGTGAAGTAATTTGGGTGAAAATCAGTATGAAAATTGGCTCACACATTGTCTTTGTCAGTATTTATAGACCACCGGGCTCTGCAGTAGTACCAGATCATCTGAGGGAAAGCTTAGAAAATATTTCCTACAGGTTTCCTAGTCATGTTATAGTTTTAGATGGAGGTTTTAAGTTATCAGATATAGACTGAGAGATAAATGTGTTTAAGACAGGTGGCAGGGACAGAGAATCAAACAACATTAATCTAAGTGTTATATCTGAAAATTGCCTTGAACACTTAAATAGAGAGCCAACTCATGGAGATAACGTGTTAGACTTGCTGATGACAAACAGACCTGTACTTCTCAATTCAGTTTGCACAGATCAGGGAATGAGTGACCATAAGGCCATCACAGCATCAATAAATATTGCTTTAAATATAATCTATCAAGAAAGTTAGGAAGAATTTTTAGGAAGATCACCTTAATTAGAAAAAGTGAAAAGGGTCAAATTTCAGAGTACTTTACTGCTCAATACGATAGTTTCATCTCAAACGCTGACAGTGTAGAGCAACTGTCGATGAAGTTCAAGTGTACTTTACAATATGCATTAGATAATTATGTGCTAAGTAAAATTATGAGAGATGGATGAGATCCACCATAGTTCAATGACCAATTTAGGAAACTGTCACAAAAGCAAAGAGAACTACACCACAAATATAAATGTAGCCAAAGTCTTGCAGGCAAGCACCACTTTTCACAGTATATATAAATGGCCTCACAGAAAACTTCAGAAGTTTATTGAGGTTTCCTGGGATGATGCTGTGGTTTATTGAGAAGTCGCAATGCAGGAAAATGTAGTGAAATGCAGAATGATCAGCAGTGTATTGATGCATGGTGTAGGGAATGGCAGTTGATCCTCAACATAAGCAAGTGTAAAGTGCTGTGTTTACATAGAAAGAAATATCCTTTATTATATAACTATGCATTGGCAGGACACACACTGGAAGCAGTTATTTCCATAAAATATCTGGGAGTAGACTTAAGAGGCCATCCAAAACGGTATGTCCATATAAAATCAGTTGCCGATAAGGCAGATTCATTAACAGAATCCTCGGGAAGTGTTCTGTAACAAAGGAAGTAGGTTACAAAACTCTCGTTTGGCCAATACTTGAGTATTGCTCATTAGTGCGGCATCTGTACCACGTAGGGTTAACAGAAGACATAGAGAAGATCCAATGGAGAGCAGCTTGCTTTGTTATGGGCTCATTTAGTAAGCATGAAAGCCTCGAAGAGTCGATTAAAAAACTCCAGTGGAAGACACTGCAAGAGAGGTGTTCTGTATCGCGGTACATGCTTTTGTCAAAATGTTTCTTGAAGAGTGAACCAATATATTGCTTTCTCCTACATATATCTTGTGAAGCAACCACAAGGAAAAGATAGGAGAGATTAGCGCCCACAAAGAGGCACATAGACAATCATTTTTCCAATAAAACAAACATGACTGGATTATGAGGGAGTGACAATAGTATGCAAAGTACCCTCCACCAAACTCCGTGGGTGACTTGCAGGTATGAATGTAGATGTAGGTAATGTGAAACATAAGTTGAATATTAACATCTTGCTTGAAATGCTAGATGAACTTGCTCCACCAGACATGTAAAAACATCCATCACTTTCAAAACTAACCTCAATTCTCTCTGTCAGGAATTACACTATATTCTCCAAAATGATGCAAAAAGCTATTTGAATGTGTTTGTATTGTTCCTTGTAACCAAAGATTACAATAAAGTAATAATGTAAGCTCCACAATTTCAAGGTTACTATTTTGTAATGTCTTTGTAGAAAGAGCTCATTTCCACACACTGCCAAATACATAACATTTATCTCTATTAAGGATGTAACTTTCATAAAAGCTCAACCCTATCTTGAAGCACTCCAGAATCTGCATTAGTCTGTAAGCATCTTGTATTTCTTTGTTCTGTTTTGTAGTTACGGTTGCACTGGTGCTTAAAACAGCAGTAGGAAGCTTTTCCAGTAGCCTGTGCCACATAACTGCTATGTCATTCATCGAAGTTATCATAAATACCTGGAATTTTGAGCATGTGCATTGTATATTGGGTGCAAGACAGATTGGATTTTGTTTTAAGTGGTTGGAAAAGGGGTAAGAATTTAAAATTGGAGACAGTAATCTCTTGTTCATTTAAAAAGTATTCTGTATTACTTGACATTGTTCCCACTAAGAAAGGAACTGTATGTGTTCATCTTCTTATGTTGCAAGACCAGGTGTACAATGGCAAATTTTAGGCTAAAGTAATATTCTGGCTAAAGTACACTTACAACAGTGTCAAAGACTCCTGCATAGTCTTCTGAAGTTTTGCAGTTCATTGCTGCTGCTCATAGTCAGTTGGGTTGTACTGTAGTATATGAAAGTATGGAGTACATTTGTTTTGATATGGAGAACACCAGAATAATTTTTATTTGCCTGTTTCTAATTAAGGTTTGTTACTCATTTAACATCTGTTTTGTGAATGGAAAAAAACTAGGCTTATGTTAGATTGAACTGTAACAACTGGTTGTGATTTGACAAAATAAACGAATGTGAATGAAAGAAAACTAAATATGCTTACAGACTGACTGGTAGCATAGCCTAAGGCCTAGATTTGGTTGCAATGTAGCAACTTTACCTGACAGTTGACAAAACCAATGAATATGTACACAAAAATTAGATTGCTGTAATATCTAATAACAGAAAGTCCAGGTTGGAATTCAACAATATGATGAAAAAAGTTTACAACTCATCGCAAAGATACACGACGATCTGGAACATGCACATACAACATTTAAGTTATTGGCCATCAGTCACTATCAGAAAAAAAGAACATTCACAGAGGCTCACTTCACAGACACACAACTATCATCTCCAGTTGCTGCACTCCATCTACTGTAATAGATTGATTATTTCAGACTTTATCAAGCTGTGTCAGTGTGATTACATTCTAATCTAATAGAACAAAATACCAACAAACTATTTTCAAACCACATAAAATCACATTTAAGCATTCTGATTAGCTTCCGATGACCAACTCACAATTCTTTGTATTCAGTTGCAATAGTTCATCACACAAATTGTTACCAATATTGCTACATTATGCTGCTGGCATTTACCTAAAGTTAGAGGTAGCTGTGTATGTAAGTATAGAGGCCACATGGAATTTTATGCTAGGAAAATGGTCTGTATCAAGCATGTTTCATTGTGATCAAAATACACACAGAATGAAATTTACAACATTTATGGGTAGGTCTGAGTCAACAGACTCAATGTATTATTATATACCAAATGGAAAGACAGTCATCTGACTTCCATTCAACTACAAAGTCTAACAAGAGCAGCTTTCCATGTCTATCTTCATTGCAAACCTTTAATTTGTATGCATTACTTGCTTGACTGGATTAGTAACATAAATTTTATCCTAAAGTTTCTGGTATAGTTGTTGAAGAAAGGAAAGCAAGCTGGCAAATGATGAAAGTACCTGGGGAAGGGGGAAGAGAGAGAGAGAGAGAGAGAGAGAGAGAGAGAGAGAGAGAGAGAGAGAGAGAGAGAGAGAGAGAGAGAGAGAGAGGCCACAGAATAGACATGAACATGTGGCCTAGCATAATGCACAATGGCCAAATTCCCTTATATATCTTTGCATGCGCTATTGGTACACCACAGAGTCATGTAAAGTGATTATTCTGGATCATGTCTGTCTGTTTAGGTGTGTTGTAAGTCCCGACTTTAGTGTGACATGCCCACCCACATAGCACCAATGAGGTGTCAGCCAAACTGGAAATTACAGATACGGAATATACGCTAGGGCTTGCATTCTTCATAGACATAAACCCTGTACAGTATGCCTTGGATGCTCTTGATAGGCATGTTTTTCACCTATCACCTTCTCCCCATCAGGTAAGAACTGAAAACTGTTTTGAGAGAGGAGTGGGACAAATCCCCCAGAAACTCCTTAACAGTTCAGTTACACAGTCAGCATGAATAATATGTGTAAAATGTTCATTAGTGCCCATGGATGGCATAATCCTAACTAGGAGTTGAACATTGTCCTTTAGGTAGAGAGTGGTGAAATCTGCTGTATTTTTGTTATAAAAATATATCTCCACCCCTGTCATGTAAATAGCATGTTTCATGTTCCCTCATTGTCTGTAATTATCCTGTCCAACAATATCTCCATTCCTTTACAGTTGTCAATTGAAGAATATCTTTACATAGGAACAAATTTAAGGTATACTATGTCATTCAGGAGGTGATTATAAACAGCAAAACTCCTGTTTGCAGTATATATATATCTCCAGCAAGAATACGACTTCCTTAAATCCTGCCCCGAAATGAGATCCATCCTTCATGACATCCTTCCCACTCCATCAAGAGTGTCTTTCCACCACCCACCTAACCACCACCATATACTCCAGTCTCGTAACCCGGAAGGTGTACACAATCAAGGGCAGAGCCACTTGCAATAGCACCCATGTGATTTACCAACTGACATGTCTGCAGTGTGAAGCGTTCTATGTGGAAATGATCAGCAACAAACTGTCCATTCGCATGAATGGTCACAGGCAGGCAGTGTTTATTGGTAATGAGGATCACCCTGTTGCTCAACATGCCTTGGTGCACGGCCAGCACATCTTGGCACAGTTTTACACCGTCCGAGTTATCTTGATACTTCCCACCGACACCAATGTTTCAGAACTCCGGAGATGGGAACTTGCCCTTCAGCATATTCTCTCTTCCTGTTGCCCACCTAGTCTCAACCTCCACTAAATTCGAATTCCCACCCACCATTCTATAACATTTTTGTCTCTGTTCTCTGGACAGAGCCTCTGTCTCAACTGGTTTCTCTGTCCAACTTCTTTGCTTTCTACAAATGTCTACCTTGGTGTGTTTGCATGTATATGTGTGTGTGTGTGTGTGTGTGTGTGTGTGTGTGTGTGTGTGTGTGTGTGTGTTTGTGTGTGTGTGTTTACCTATCCTTTTCCCCCCAATGTAAGTCTTTCCTCTCCCGGGATTGGAATGACTCCTTACCCACTCCCTTAAAATCCTCATCCTTTCCTTTTCCCTCTCCTTCCCTGCTCTTTCTGAAGAAGCAACCTAAGCTCAGTTTTGTGTGTCTCAATGAGCTGGTGCCTTTCGCCTGGTAAGTCAAACTTTCTTTACTTTCTATAAATATTTTTCTGAACAGGAATGTTTCCCTCACACAAACAAACAAATGCTGACCTTTCGCAACCTTAGGTTGCTTCTTCAGAAAGAGCAGGGAAGGAGAGGGAAAAGGATAGGATGAGGGTTTCAAGGGAGTGGGTAAGGACCTTCGATGGCATAACACAATGCCGCTAACCACACAGCTATTCTTGCTAGGTGGAGACATCATTCTTATTCATGATGGGATCTTCTGAAGGCTTTTACAGTTGATGCATCTTTAATTTATAGTTATCAGATATTTTTCTAAATATGACGTGTTTTTGATGAATCTTCAATGCGCTAAAAACAATACAACAAATATGATGTATTGCCTTAATGGAGGATTTGCCGATGCGCAAGGCGAGGTGCGCAGTAGCTCCACTGCCTTCGCTTTGGGACCATTCATGCATTACCGCCAGAGCTCAAGTGGCCAGGAGCTGGTTTTTCTACCAGCTCCAAGGCCAGTGTTGGAAGCAGCATTTCCCTTCGCCCTTCCCTGCCATGGGAGTGACCATATTCTTTCTCCAGGGGGTTCAGGAGAGAATTTGAACCGCAGCCGAGCATGACCATTGCAATGCTACAGCTACTGCTGTCTATATTAAGCGGCCACACTACTACTCGTACACATGCTGTCTCCACGAAGTAAAATGTTTCTCATGCGATAAAAATACTTTGAATGTGTATATAAAATGATCTGATAGAAGAACGAAATGAAGAATGATAGTTTAAGGCCCCTACACACGCTACAATCTATCATACGACCAACAAGATGTCCAACGAACCAACCAATTGGTAACATCCTACACACGTTCCGATCAACTTCACGCAGCGCCATCGTGTTCTGGTGTCTGTTTTGTTGAACTGGTTTTGTTTTCGCGTGTTCGCTGTGCAGACGACCTCAGGCATGGAAGTTGGTCAAGAAGTGCTACATACGGTACAATTTGTTGGGTGAAGCGGTGGGGGAATTGGAGATCAAGTGGTCAGGCACAACCAACTGGCCGACAAGGAAAGTTACTATGGTCTCAGGACAAGCTTGTTGCCAGTGGTTCACTGAACCAGAGAACACATAGGGGACATGCTGCCACTGCAAGCTATGTTCTCCAGTCTTCATGATATTGTAACAAGCACAGGAAAGGTGCTGCAGGCAATATTATGCTGTTAGCAAAGTCATTCAAGTCAGTTGCTGCTGCCATATCCATTGATGCCAAACTGCGCAGCATTGCCCTAGCAGATATATTCTTTATTTGTCACACATTGATTGACAGTTACAAAATCATAGGGCACAAATTATTAAATAAGCTACCACAAAACATGCAAGATGTAGGCCTATTTGTCTGTTGCTGTAGTGGCCTAATGACAATAAAATTGTGGGTGTTGCTTGTCTGTTGGCACTGATAGGCCCTACGTAAATGTTAAGTACTACTGTCAGCCATTAATTGCCAGTCAGTCATTGGTCACCGCATTGTCTGTGATTAGAGGTAATGCCTGAAATTTGGATTTCTCAGTGCCCTCTTGACAAATGTGATCTCAGGGTGTTTGAGTCTCTAATGATTTTCAAAATGGAATGCCCCCATGCATCTAGTTCAGACTAGCATTCCACATTAAAGTACCTTAATTCCCATCATATCAGGAATCACTGGAGTACAAATGACAGCCCTGCCAATGCTCAGCCCTTTTGTACGGTAACCTTTTTATGTGATATTATCGGCCTCTGTATGTATGTTTATTGCTGTCCCACGACTTCTGTCATTTCAGTGTATGTAGCCTACTATCATCTACTCGATAAGACTTGCAGAGGCATCTGTTCTTTAAGGGCACCAACAGCCTTTAATTGTGTGCACCACAGGCCGTAATAAGTCACATTTTTATGATTATAGGGACGTGTAAGGTGGGGAACATACCATAGTCAAAAAACTCGTAGGTAGATATAGGGCTGTTTCCGAAGTTAGCTGGACGAACAGATGACAGAGAATCACGGAAATCATCTCAAATAGATTTGCACGAGTTTGAAGAGGCAGTCTAATTTGGTATGGCGGCGTTATGTGGAGCGGCAGGTGCAGAGGCAGCAGCAGATGGTGGCTATGCGGGCACAGCTGCTTCTTTCCACTGTTGTCTCTTTGTTCTGGTGGTCAGCGATCTTAACGACATTAACGGTTACTCGTACCCAACGAAGCCATAGTCTGAAGTTATCAGGATTCAGTCTTGACGCAGTCTATCGAAACCATATTTTATAAGAATCGGCTCTTTAGGTTACGAAAATGTGACAATGAAACTTTTATGAAAAAAAATTGAAATACATTTACCGAAATGGTGATATTTTAGATTTTGCAAGGATTTTCTCTATTAAGTTACCTACTGGTGATATTAGTGTTTCTTACAGAATGCAGTGGATTCACGTACGTGTCCCATAAAAATCAAAAGATACAACAAAACTATTTACGGGGTGAACATTCAGTTCATATGCTGAGGAATATTTTTATCGGTAATTTCCAAGAACCCTTGAGAATCGAAGTGGGAGCGATGTATACCCCACTTACTGCGAACGATTTGTATCGAACGAATGACTGTTGTGGTATGAGAATGTATTCGAAAAGTCCAACGTATTTCAAATTGTTTACTTATATTCAATGCCGAGGTTGAAGAATGCGTAAAACAATATGTACTTTGTCACTTACTTCAATCGTCAGTGACAACTTATTATTTCTCAACACTGCCTAATCTCGGAATTTAGGTACGCCACTAAAGACTACTACACTTCCGCATTCCAATACAATCACTTATTTGACGTAGCACCGTTTTTACTATGCACTTTATGAATTCTGGAAAACATGAAAAACTACTCACACATCGGTTACTAATAGCAATGCATGAGAAAAATAATATCCAATGCTTACATCGTCACTATGCAAAACGCATGGAGACAAAACGCAACTCGCAAGTCAGTAGTTCGATATATATCGCTCGCAGTGAGAGCGATAAATTTCTCTCCCGCTTCGATTTCCAAGGGTTCTGAAAATTACCTTTTAATCGACAACAATCCGTACATTGACACCTGGCAACCTGATATTGCTGCTAGTGTACGGTTTGATCAATTTCTCTTGTTCACGGCATAATATAGATGTTGACAATACATCTCTGTATCAATTTGGAGGCAGCCAGTGGGATAACAGTATGTGATATCCATAAACTTACTGTACTAGCAAATAAACAGCTCAAGTCTTGGTAAGGTATTTATGCCTCTGACATACAAATCGACGTATTTTCTGATCTCCACCTTGACTCCTATTGTCACTCGTGACATTCATGAACATAAAATTCGAATCGAGACCGTGGTTTTAGCGCGGATTTTGTACATGTGTGTCATTTACAATTATCATTCGATGCAGGGAATGAACATGGCTTTAAGCACTGAAGAGATCAATGCTAGGGCATTTCGCTCGTCAGATTCATCTTAATTTTGGGCCGACCGACTTTTGAAAACCTCTTACTCTGAAGTAGCTACTTTCCTGGAATAAAGTCTTTATTGCGTATGAAGTCTTCCCAATCTCTGGAATAAGTCAGTAGTAGATTTACAGCGTGAAAACATCACGAACTTTAGTCAAAACAGCAAATCGTTCATGACCGAAAGAAAGTGCGGGTGTTTCAGTGGCTGTGTAATTAATTTCTAACTCTTAAGTGACAGCCAACAACAATACATTGAAGTACAAAAGTTCATACACAAAGGAATAAACAACAGAAACATCACAAAAGCTCAGTGCTCCTGGCGGCTGAAGCGGAAGGTGCTTGATAGCCGAAATTCACGTGTCTCGCGATTCTACACATAGTTGCGATGTTTAGGGAGAAATCCCCCGGCGTAGGGACTTTTCAACCGGAAAGGGATTGAGGGATTTAACTGTCAAAATCGAGAGCAAGTAGGGAATACTTAGATTGCCAATTTTTAATTTTTTTCAGTATATTATTTTTCCGTCATATTGCTTGGAGAAGGCATTAGTAATAAAAATTATCCTAAAGATCTGATAGCAACGCTAACCACACTGATAGGTTCGTCGATTATGCAACTGTTTGAGGACCGCTCATCCAGACACATTGTTTGCAACATTTTTAAAATCCGATCTGAAATGGACCTGATGAAACGTTACTCCTTCTGAAATTACCTATTGTAGAATTTTGGAGAAACATTGAAGTATGTGTGAATTTCAAATCGGAAATTCGTTTTAAAAATATTGGATGGCTGGCCCGAATTTGCTTGTCATTGCCGCTTTCCAGTACTTCTGTGAAACGTATATTTTCCTTGTCACTTTCCACTTCTTTCACCACTGGCAGTATTGCTCATGTGAAAAATACCGAGTAGCACGGTGGTACGGAACCCACGTTAAACTGTAGGTCCCCCTATAACTGGCTGGGTAAGTCAGTTCGAAAGTCGGAGGAAGGCAACGGCATACCACCTCCATACAGGACCGTGCCTAGTAAAGCACTGTGGTGTTCAAACCAGGGTTGCCAACGAAGTCATGATAAAAACCACCGAAGTGACAGTAAAATACCAACACAAACCACCGAATTTTCCGAAGTTCCCATGCAAAAAAAAAAAAAAAAAAAAAAAAAAAAAAAAAAAAAAAAAAAAAAAAAAAAAAAAAAAAAAAAAAAACCACTGTCTATTCGTTTGTTCTGGATCAATTGATTTGAAATTTGGACGCAACTATGCATTTTAAAGAAGGAGTTTTTATGTACCTGACTAGACGGAAATACAAAAAAATGTTGTTTATTGAAAAGCACTTCAGTAAACATGTTATATATAAAAACAAACAATAATTACTTTGAGCCATTGCAATGCTTGTCGGGCACAGACAGCAAATTGTGAAGTATTTGAACTTGAAAACAGAAAGTAATCCAGCCTGGAAAGGAGGTCAGCGTCAGTCATTCTATTGTCTTTATTTTATGTCAGAAGATCTAGATTTCAGCTATATTCCAATGTAATCACATCTGAGAAAAAAGAAAGTTAACAATGAAAGTACAGTGTCTGCAATTTTCAGTCATTTTCACAACAAGAAAAATCTGATAAAGTGCTGTAGCAACAAATACATACCATAACACGTCAGTGTGTGATGCAAGTACAACACTTCCTCTCCATGGAGATTGGAGAAGTCAACACAAAACTAAACGATTTCATTAAAATCCACCAACTTTCCCACCTCCCACTCACCGTCGGCTTTAAAAAAAAAAAAAAAAAAAAAAAAAAAAAAAAAAAAAAAAAAAAAAAAAAAAAAAAACCACCAGATTCGGTGGGAAATCACTGACGTTGGCAACCCTGGTTCAAACCAATCTTCGGATTGTTGACAGCTTTACCTTATTTTCCTTAGCCAACAAAATATACAGTCACGTCTCACGTGTGTGTAAGGTTAGATGTGCGTACCATGAAAAAAGTGTTGTGACTTGTGATTATCCTGTTACTCTGGAAATGCTATTATTATTTAATGGAAATATGTATAAGAAGGATGCACAGCGCAAAGAAGTAGCGTGCCTTCTAGTACAGGAAGAGGGGGAAGAGAATGGAGAAGGCAACGATGGTCCACGTTTCCTGTAATATGGGTACATTATAAGACATTACTGTAGTGCTAAATGCTAATGCTGATGATTAATAATAACAATAAATTACAACTCTATCAATTAGCTTCGAAGGTTCGTAATTGATGCTCAGGTCATAACGTAGGGTATTTTGACAGACTAAGGGTAAATTTAAAGCAGGTCTGAGGGATTTTTTTTTTCTGTTATAACATTGCAATCCTGTTTCTACAGTACACGCTTGGAGCTGTGATCCCACGTCAACACCGAACATAAACAACTCTGGTGTGAATCCTGACTGACACGACAACAAAACGCCTAGCAAACGTTACACGCGCATTTCCAATTCTAATGTAGTCTTTTTCTTTTTTTTTTTCACTTGGGGAAAGACGGTCTGCTATTTTTTTTGTGTTGAACTGCACTTGATCAGTGCGAAAGATAGTTTTCTACTGTAGATAGGCGCGATGCATTGGCCGAGCGGTCTAAGGCGCCAAGAGGAGGGCACGGTTGCTCGTCGTCGGAGATTCGGTGTGTGTGTGTGTGTGTGTGTGTGTGTGTGTGTGTGTGTGTGTGTGTATGTGTTGTCGTTAGATTAGTCAAACTTAGTTTAAGTAGTTTGGGAGCCTACGGATTAATAACCAGAAGACTACAATGGATTTACAAACATTTGAAAATTGAATTTTATTGTGAATACTTAAAAATAAGGCCAAAGATTTTCAAATCTGTGTTCGAATGTCTCTAATCCTATGGGGTCGCACTGCAGTGGTCCCTAGACTTAGAAACTACTTAAACTAACTTATGCTAAGAACAAGATACACACCCATTCCCGAAGGAGAATTCGAACCTCCGACAGGGAGAGGTCGCGCAGTCCCTGACATAAACTGTTTGGCCATTCCCAAGCAACCAAATCTGTGGAAATCTTAACCTCGATCGAAATTTGTTACTCGAATGTACAATCAACGGATTGAGTGATAGGAAAATGTTCAAATGTTTGTAGAACTTATGGGACTTAACTACGGGGTCATCAGTCCCTAAGCTTACAAACTACTTATGAACTAGCTAAGACTAAGGACGGCACAAATATCCATGCCCGAGGGGGGATTCGAACCCCCGACCGCAGTGGCCGTGCAGACCGTGACTGGAGCGCCTCAGTCCCCTCGGCCACCGCGGCCGGCGAATTGTGAAGAAACCTTGACGTTTCTGAATAGAAAACAGACGTCTTTGTGCAAAAGATCTTTTCTTCCGTCCCACACTGCCGAACGTATCGAGTCCGTATCTCACGAACATACATCCAAATAAATTAATCCTACGACCAATGGCAATATTAACCGTGTGTCTGTACTTTTCAATGAATGAGGCGATTTTTTACTAATATTAAACCTTTTATGGCACGAACTACAATAAGTAATTGTATTCTTTGGAGAATTTCGATGTGCGTCCATAATAGCAACGATTATTTATCATTGTTGTTATAATAAATAAAATGTAAAACAGGACAAGCAAGTGAAATATTAAACTTTAAAATACTTACCTCAAAAGGAAACAAACAGCGTTCTTCAAGTCTCGAGATAACTTCAGTTTGATGATGGCAACTGAGGAAGCCTACGCTATGCTCTTACGTGCTCTGTGAAAGATATTCCGAAAGGTTCACAAACATAAAATTCGCGGAATGGTTGTATAGACGTCACTAAAAGCGTTCGGCTTCAGAAACAAATGACACTCATATCAATTCAGAGAGATTACATTTAAGCTCGCCTGATCAATCACTACGTTTACATGCAACACATCTTCCGGAAGACGAAAACCGATTTTCGTAAACCGTTTTTCGCTGTCGTGTTTACATGGCACAGCCTGAATCGGATTTCCTAATCCACTTAAGATGGCGGCTGAAAAACAGCAGATTCGGTCCCCGATTTAGTCAGCATAATCGCTATTTTTCTTTACTTAAATATATAGATTCATGCTCACTCTAATATTAATACTTTTATTTCACATTAGAAAATATCAATCGGTCCATATGTGCCGAAAATTCTTACCAAAAAAACACAATCTGACAAGCCAAGAACGCTTCAAAAACGGTTGCGTTTACATGGGCACGAAAATCGATTGTGGAACTGGAAAACCGCCGTAGAGAAGTGGATTTCCAGAATCGATTTTGGAGTGTTCACATGACCAACCAAAAGCGGAACTGGGAAATCGGTTTACGAAATCCGGTTTTGGGAGCCCATGTAAACGGGGTGAATTATTCATCAACTGTTGCTTATCTTCTGTTTACCATTGTGATTCTTTCTTAGAAATGTCATATTTTTGCATGAAATTGCAGTTGTTTAATTTTATTTTTATTATCCTGATATCTGTTGACCTTTTAACTTTACGATTCAACTATTACAAACTATTTTTGTGAATATGTTTTGTAAACAGTCATGTTTTTACTCACGAATTCCCCACCAGAGAAAATATTTTGAGTGAATGCGTAACAAAATGTAATTTCCTCTTCATAACTCAGAGATAAAAATACTGGGTTTAAATGTCTTCACTCCCTGAGAAATATTTTAACTTGGATTACTGATGGTATTTCAGATCTTACTTTGAGTAATTATAATGCCTCACGTTTGTTTTAAAACATAGTTAATGCTACTGTTTTTGTCTACCTTTTACAGGAAGAGTCGTTTGCACACTAATTTTTCTGGGAATTACTGTGTTTGACAGCGATTTTGTAGGTCTACTTTCTCAAAGCTTGCTGCCGCGGTGGAGTAGCCGAGCGGTCTAAAGCACCTCGCTGTGGAACGCGCGTTTGTTCGCCGTGGAGGTTCGAGTCCTCCCTGGGGCATGGGTGTGAGTGTTTGTCCGTAGATTAGTTTACCTAGGTTTAAGTAGTTTGTAAGCTACGGACTGATGACCACGCAGTTTGGTCCGATAGATTTACAGACATTTGATTTGAAAGCTTGCTGCATTAAACGCTTTGCTGCATAAAACAAGACAAAGTTTTGAATCACTAGTTTTGTTCGCTTTCTAAATAAACGTAGTCCTTGGCTATTGGCCACATGTCCCCTGTTACATTTCTGACGACTCTGCATTTTCTCTCGGCAATAGAGGCTGGGACGCAATTCGCACACCTTGGCAGATTACGAAGGGCCTACTTGAATCCATTTTATATCTGATTGTGAATTGAAGGATACCAAGTATGTGTTCCCAAGCATCTTCGAAGCTAAAGTGGGAAATTTTTCGTTGTTTCAAGTCCCCAAAGGCAAATTCCACGCCGACTCGTCACGCTGTCCAAATGAGCGTCATTGTTTAGTAAATACTGATAATGATAAAAGTCTTGCTAGGCCGTCTGCCAGGTGCGCGAGATGTTAACTTGTCAGAGGGCTCAAGAAGCTGAGACTCTGCGTGCGATTTGTCTCCAAATTAGAATACTACTCAAGTGCTTGCATGTAATGTACCGTATCAAAAAAAATTTCTAAAATTTAGGTTTAATTTATTATTTTTTTTATTTGTCGTTTGATGGAGAGATTTTTTAAAATATATGTATAGAGAGAGAGAGAGCAGCCTACTGATGACCACAATAGAAAGTAATTTTAGGCGTCACGTAAGCTTGGTGGAATAGTGCCGGGGTGGCCGTGCGTGCTGAGGCGCCATGTCACCGATTGTGCGGCTGCTCCCGCTGGAGGTTCAAGACCTCCCTCGGGCATGGTTGTATGTGCTGTCCTTAGCGTAAGTTAGTTAGTGATAGGGTTTAGGTACGGATGACCTCATCAGTTTTGTCCCCAAGGAATAAAAAGTAAATAAATAAATAAACTATTGGAGGAGGAGCGCTCTACAGTCAAACAGCTGGAAGTACCCAAAGAATGGGAGGAAAAAGTAGGATTGCAAATTTAATTTGAGAAAACTGAATTCTTTTGTTCAAAAACAAAAATGACAAGCTTGGAAACAAAATGTGGTGAAATCTGCAGGGTTCCATACATTAAATACCTCGGGGAATTCATCGAATCGACATGTAAGGCACTGAAAAAATAATCTCATAGTAACATCGCGCCCGCCGCGGTGGCCGCGGGGACTGCGGCGCGCCAGTCACGGTCTGCACGGCCACTACGGTCGGGGGTTCGAATCCCCCCTCGGGCATGGATATTTGTGCCGTCCTTAGTATTAGCTAGTTCGTAAGTAGTTTGTAAGTTTAGGGACTGATGACCCCCGTAGTTAAGTCCCAAAAAAGCTGTACAAACATTTTGAGTAACATCGCTTCGAAAAAATTACAAAAGGATTACGATTTACTCAAAACCTCTACTACAACAGGAGCAACAAAAATCAATGGCAAGGGTAGCAAAATATCGACACTCCAGTACGGTCATAAAACCAACGATCACCTGCGCAAGTGAAACACTAACCCTTAACAGAAAACGACAACTTGAAGAAATCAAAAAAGAAAAGAGAAAGGTCATTAGGAAAATACTAGGAGGAAGAGAAACCGAAGACGGTTGTAGGCTACACTGTGCTAAAAAATGTTCAAATGTTTGTAAATCAATCGGACTTCTAGCTTATGAGTCCGTAGCTTACAAACTACTTAAACTAAGGTAAACTACCCTAAGGATAACACAAACGCCCATGCCCTAGGGGGGACTCGAACCCCCGACGGCGAAAGGCCGCGCGCACCGAAACACGGCGCCCCAGTACGCGCGGCTAATCAACCGCAGCGAAGCGCTGTGCTCCGATGCGCGAGGGTGTTCCCCGTCGGACGTTCGAATCCTTCCTCGGGCATGAATGTTTGTGTTATCTTTAGTATAAGTTAGTTTATAAGTAGTTTGTAAGCTTAGGGAGTGATGACTCGGCAGTTAAGTCCCATAAGCTAAACAAACATTTGAACTTGTAAAGTTAAATAGAGATTTATTTCACTATATTGTCTTTAAAACTGTAGATGGCAGTTTGATACTTTTGAAATCGACCAGATAAAAATGTCTTTATGTCAGCAGATAAATATTGTTTGAACAAACATATCAATTCTCGTAAAGAATTTATGGCAGTTTACGTGGCATACAGAGACAGCGAAAGACTTATTTTATAAATAGAAGTCCACTGTATTTCGGCCTATCGCGCTTTTATTTTTTACAAGCGAACCCGACAATGTTTGCAATTGCTAAACAGGCGTGGAAATTGGATATAAATACTACACTTCTTCACTTATAGTCTCTGCCCATCTGTTTCCCCATCTCCATACGTGTTTATTACCTTCCTTTGTGTACTCTTAAGCGTCTTTATTAGCTACCTGAAACCCCGGCGTTGCTCGGGTATTTATGTATTCCGCCTTTCCGTTAATCCATGACCCCTTCCTCCTCTCTCTGGCCACTTCTCCCTCCCTCTTCTCTGTCTATCTACCTTTGCCTCCTCCTCTTTGAACTCCTCCTCTTCCCCCCTCTATCCACCCTTCCACCCCCTTGTCTTTGCCATTACTGGGGGCTTTCTATTTTGAGTCGTTCACAGTGAAACCTGTGTTTCAGTTTTAAACGTTGAAATAGCTTGACAGATATTGACCTAAATGAACTTGAGAAATGACCGTCCGTCGCCCTCCGCTCCTCCCTCCCCCCTCCCTCCCCGGAGCAAGTTAACTGAACTCTGCCCTGAAAAATAAATTATCTACGTCTCTGTCAATCTCTCATGTTCTCTCTCTATCTGTTCATCTCCTTGCTCCCGGGTATATGAAAAATTACATACATCTGCCAAACTTCGTGGTGATGGATCAAACGATACTCTCCGCCATGCACGGTACGAATCCTTACGTAGACAGTGCCTTCCTCATGTTTTAAAGGTCAGAAGACGAAACTTGCAACAAGATTGGGAAAATACCTGTAGATTGGTGTCGGAGTCTCTTATAAAGTACCCTCCGGTATGCAGCATACTAAAGTTTGTGTAGAAAGTGCGGTTGCTCTTGTTTTGAAAAGTCAAGTGTGCGAAATTTTATCGTAATCGGATGTACGATATGGTAACGCGTAAAATACGAATCTCATCCCAAGTAGCGATGCCCATATCAATTACCGATTTCTATTTTTTTATCTATTCATTTCGGTTTTCTCTATTTTTCCCTAAACAATCCTGTATTGAAGCGAACAAAACAAAACAAAAATTATTCAAATTTATTAAGCCATTTATGAGCTTTAGCGAGAGTAACGCACGCTGATTGGTAATTCGTAGCTCTGTTAACAAAATTTCCAAGAATTTGACTTTTCGCCTGTTCACAACGAAAAGTCTAAAATAAATATTGAAATACATCAAGAGAAAGGACACAATACAACAATACCAGCGCAGAAAAGAAAACAAATTCAAAATAAATTGAGAAGAGGAAAAAGCAACACAGTGTAAGTACGAAGCAATACTGGTGAGAAAGGAAGCAGAAACTGAATCTGCCACTTAATAATCCGAAAATCTAAACGAGAAGGGGAAAAAGTAAAACCGTACAAATAAAAAATACTGGCATTAAAGAAACCTTTAAAATTCCTAGGCAATGTCGTCGAGCTGGAAAGAAAGTGACGTATAAAACTACCGCAGTCGAAAACTGCCGATTTTAGTGTCGAATCAATACTTTGGGAGGTCGTGAAGCTGATTGGGTCCTGTTCTGATAACACGTGAGTCGAGTTCTACTTGGGTAGAACAATAATACATTAAATAATGTAACTTTTCGAGTTAGCCCTAAAGATAGGTTTTATTCTACATATATATAAGATGTGTGGCGGAGGATACACTGTACCACTACAAGACATTTTCCTTCCTATTCCGCTCCCAAATAGAATGATGGAAAAAAGAATGTCTATATGCCTCTGTACGAGCCCTAATTTCCGTAATCTTGTCTTTTGTCATCTTTATGCGAAATGTAAGTAGGTGGCAGCAAGATCGTGCAGTCAGCTTCAAATTCCGGCCGTCTAAATTTCCTCAACAGAATTTGTCAAAAAGAACGTCGTCTTTCCTTCGGCGATTCCCATATGAGTTCCCGGAGCATTTCTGTGACACTTGCGCAGTGGTCGAACCTACCAGTAACGAACCTAGCTGCTCTTCTTTGAACTGCTTCTATGTCTTCGTTTAAACTGATCAGCTGCGGGTCCCAAACACTTGAGCAATACTGTAGACGTGGTCGTACAAGAGTTTTATAAGCGGTCCTTTACAGATGAAGTACTAACTAATCTAACTAAAATCCGTTCGACAGGCCTCGAGAGGCCCACTGGGTACTGACCGGCTGCCGTATCATCCTCTACACGAAGGCGTCAACGCATGCGGTATGGAGGGGAACGTCGTCAACCTCACGCATCCCCGGCCGTTATGTCAGTCTTCATGACCGGAGCCGCTACTTCTCAATCAAGTAGCTCCTCAGGTGGCCTCACAAGGGCCGAAACCACTCCGCTTGCCAACACCATTCGGCAGACCTGGACGGTAACCCATCCAAGGGCTAGCCAAGCCCGACAGTGTTTATCTTCGGTGACCTAACGGGAACATGTGTATCCACTGCGGCACGGCCGTTGGCACAGATTAAGTATCTCTTCCCAAAATTCTTCCAATAAACCGAAGTCTGTTGTCCGCCTTACTTACAATTTTCGTTACATGTTAGTTCCATTTCATATCGCTGTGCAATATTACGCCTAAATGTTTGAATGACGCGACTGTATCAAGAAACTCACTGCTAATGCTATATTCGAAAATTATGGGATTATTTTTCCTACTCATGTGCATCACCTTACATTTTTCTACATTTTTCACACCAACTAGAATTTTTTTCTAAGTCATCATGTATCCTATTACAGTCAGTTACGGGGGTTCGAATCCCCCCTCGGGCATGGATATTTGTGCCGTCCTTAGGATTAGCTAGTTCATAAGTAGTTTGTAAGTTTAGGGACTGATGAACCCGTAGTTAAGTCCCATAAGCTATACAAACATTTGAACATTTCTTGAACAGTCAGTTAACTACGACACCCTCTCATACACCACAGCATCATCGGCAAACAGCCGCAAATTACGTGTTACTCTGTCCATCAGATCATTTATATAGATAGAAAATAATAGCGGTCCTATCACACTCCCCTGGGGCACGCCTGATGAAACATTTGTCTCTGATGAACACTAGCCGTCGAGAACAACGTACTGAGTTCTATTACTTAGGAAGTCTTCCAGCCAGTCACACATCTGTGAACCTATTCAGTATGCTCGTATCTTCGTAAGCAGTCTGTAGTGCGGCACAGCATCATGCCTAATTTGAAATCGAGAAAAGCACAGTCTATTCACTTAGGTATTTAATGAAATAATTAGAATAAGCAAATAACCAGTAACAGTCTAGTAATCGAATGGTCGGCAGTAGATGTGTAATGTGATCGCCATGTCCAGTGGAAGCTATTTCAGCAATTGTAGTTCCATCATCACCCCGTAGTGTTTTTAAGAAGTTTCGCGCGCGGAAAACGTGGTGTTCTCTTTCGGCCATCTGGCCAACCAAAAACCTGAAGTAATCTGGGTGTTGAAGAGACGTCATGAGGTCATCTGTTACAGCATTCTACCTCAATGACGTCAGATCAAATCGTATGCAATTGGCTGAAGAGCCACATGCCCTTGAGTTTGCTCTGCCCAGGAGTGCGCGGGAGCGTGGTCGCAGCACTTGCAACTGTAACTGGTGTAAGTAGTCTCTGGTCAGGGATTCCCCGCACGCAGGCGGCGTGGTGCCAGCCCGGCCTCTGTCGCGTGTCTCGGCCGTGGCCGGCGCGCCCTACATGGCTGCCTCCTATTACAGCACCCTATTTATTTCAAACGAAGGCGCCAGCAAGAACTGGTCTTACACTGCTGTAGGCGCCGGTGACGCGAACGTGCGTAGAAGCCGGTAATGGGTGCCCCCACCCATCTGCATCCTCACTGCGCGAGCCACTTAACGATTCGTAGCGAGGGGCATCTTTTTCCTGTTCCATTCGTGACTGGCAATCCAGAACCATGCCAATCAGTAATCTGATTTCTGCGTCGCGGTTGTGTAGCTAATTGTACGCTGATGAGCCAAAACAGTGTGAGATCCTGCGAACTAGTTAATGCCAGAACTTTATCCACCATTTTTTCTATGCTTGTCTATGATTGTCTCCAGCACAAGTGATGCAACGCTCCCAAGGCCGTTTCCACTGTCGGTAGCAACCTTCGTCCTCTTCTACTTAGGCCGCGCGAAACACCGTTTGCGGATGTTCTTTTATCCCGTATATCGTACCAAATCTTCGAGGGTTTTTTTTTTTTTTTTTTTTTTTTTTTTTTTTAAACGTGATATTTAGTTTTGGAAACAAAGAAACTCCCCAGGGACCAGGTAAGGAGAGGATGGAGGATTAGGTAGCACAGTGATTTCGTTTGTGTGCAATAGTAACACACCAACAGGGACGAAGGAGATCATTCCCCCTCTCTAAATCAAATGTTTGTATAGCTTATGGGACTTAACTACGGGGTCATCAGTCCCTAAATTTACAAACTACTTACGAACTACCTTATACTAACGACGGCACAAATATCCATGCCCGACGGGGGATTCGAACCCCCGACCGTAGTGGCCGTGCAGACCGTGTCTGGAGCGCCTCAGTCCCCTCGGCCACCGCGGCCGGCCCCCCTCTCTCTCCTCGAAATTTTGTTGTCATGCTTTACGAGTTAGAAAATATGTCATAATTTACGTTTTTAATGTCTGATCCCTCTATCACACACACACACACACACACACACACACACACACACACACACAAAGCTGATTGCGGCCCTGAACAGGGATGAATGTCCGGATGCGTTGTCGTGATGTAAGTGCCATTTATTGTCTCTCTATATTTCAGGCAGTTTTCCTCTAGCATTCGTTTGCAGGCGTCGCAACACATGCCGATAGCACCATCCAAAAACAATTTATCTCTCCCGCACGAATTCATGGTGAAAGTCAAGGAAACTGTCATCATGGCTTTGACATTTGATCTCACCTGAAGATTTTTTTGGCCTTGGAGAACCTTTCCCGACCCATTGTGAAGATTGAACCTTGGTCTCAGCATTATAACAGTAGATCTACGACTTATCAAAAGTGATGATTATCATAAAGAAAATATCGTTCTCCAGAATGAGACTTTCGCTCTGCAGCAGAGTGAGCACTGATATGGAAGTTCCTGACAGATTAAAATGTGTGCCGGAACCGGGATTCGATTTTTGGATCTTTGCCTTTTGCGGGCAAGCGCTTTACTCCTGAGCTATCTCGGCACGCTTCAAGGTCCATCCTCACAACTTCATTTCTGCCAGTAGCTCGCTTTCTCCTTTCCAAAGTTCACAGAAGTTCTCCTGCGAACCTTGCGGAACTAGCACTCCTGGAAGAAAGGGTATGATGGAGACATGACTTAGCCACAGCGTAAGAGATGTTTGCAGAATGAAACTTTCTGGAAACATCTCGCTCCAACACTAAATTAGCGGGAAATAATTAATTCAAAATGTTTAAATGATTGTAGAGGTTATGGGACTTAACTACGGGGTCATTAGTCCCTAAGCTTACAAACCACTTATGAACTAGCTAAGACTAAGGACGGCACAAATATCCATGCCCGGGGAGGGGGGGGGATTCGAACCCCCGACCTTAGTGGCCGTACAGACCGTGACTGTAACGCCTCAGTCCCCTCGGCCACCACGGCCGGCAAATTATTAATGTTCCGGTATTTTTGAACTGATCTCGTATTTGACTTTAAACCTTAAAAGGTGTGTGTGTGTTGTATGATGTTGAACCTATCGTTAAATCAGACAACAAATTGTTCATTAACACAGCAATTTGGTTTAATTATGGCCCTGATATTGATGTATATACTATTAAATAAGAAACAGTGCATTAAACTAATTATTTGCGCAACGGATCTTTTAACCAAACAACTGTGGCAAGTCACCATATGAAACAGACACTGACTATACTCAAAAAATTTGACTGCGAGAAAGATATTAAAAACCACAAACCACTTTGTTAATGTTTGACTGCGAGAATTTTATGCAGATCAGTACCTGGTTATGAAAATTTAGTATCATAATCAATTAACTGTAGTGTTGCATGACAATCATTTACTATGGCACAAATAACGAAATCTGTTCAACAATATTATCAAAATCAATACTGCACTTTAAATCCACTAATAACTAATTATCAAATGAAGGAAGTAGGATATTCTTCTAACTACGTAAATGAAACAGGAAAGAAAGGTCAACTTTGTTACTTATTATTAATAATCACCATTACATTACCTACATAATACAACTTTTTCCTAATGACATCAACAGCGGTGATAGTAATAAAAAATACAATATATATTCCAAATACAATGAAATCAACTTGCTGGCACAGCAGCCTCTGCTCTACATCGGAGCCATACACACAACTCAACCGCTCTCTAAGCGAGCTAAACCACAAGTGCATTCTCTCTCTCTGCGCGAGCTACAAAGCTATGTAATACATGATCTTTGCCAAAGATGAAACTTCACAGAGTTAAGTACACATATCGATAGACACAGTAGAAGCGATATTATACATTTTCTTGCAAGCAAGTTACTCGACACAAAACAGGAGGCACAATATTAGACATTTTCTTACAAAAATATTTTTTATGGACTCGTTTCAACCTGTATTCCAGAAGTTTTTATGCAAGTTGGCTCTTTCGTGGACAGAAAACGTGTCTATAACCGTTTGGAGTGTTGTCGGACTTGTCGAGGCGTGACGGAAAAAGGTCAGGTTGCTCCTGGCGGCGCCGGACCTGAGTGGAGAGGTGGCAACTAGCGCCGTCCCGCCGTGTGTCTTGTCGCCGTGATGGAGCCGGCCGGGCATGTATTGCCTGGCTGATGGACGGCGTCGCCGGACCCCCCCCCCCCCCCCCCGCTTTGTGCCTGCTGCGGGGTGGCAACGGCCGCCTTTCAGCCGCTGACCTTCGCCGACCCCGGCCGCTTTGTTCCGGCGCGGGGGTGGCTGCTTTCCTCGGACACGCCTCCCTCTGGAAGAGTTTGGAAAGTCGCCTCCGCGGCGCACGTCCGCCGGCGCCCGACCGGACGCCGCGGCGTTGCGCAAGCAGAGCGCGTGCGCGCGCGCGGCTACAGACGCGCCGCACATCCTCCCGGACCATTGTCTCGGCCCGCCTAACGGAATCGCGAGTACGCTTCACAATCCCGACGAGAGGAGCCGTGCGAACCCAAGGCCGCGCCGACGCTAGCCTCTGCAACGGGATTACGCCTCGCGCCGCCAGCCAACGAGCCGATAATCTTGCTTACCAAACCTTCGACGCTCATCCACAAAGCATGGTTCCCTATTTTTTTCTTAAACAAAGACAACATACACTGAAGAGCTAAAGAAACTGCTACACTTTCTTAATGTCGTGTAGGCCGCCGCGACCACGCCATAGTGACGCCATGGAATCGACCAGTAGCGCAGCCAGGGAGGGGCGGCTCATTTTTTTTTAAATAAAGCCTACTGCAGAGGTGCCCTGCTCCCTTGGCCAATGACTCACTCTTCCCCCCCCCCCCTCCAAACTGCGACCAACACCTCCCCCCGACACCCTAGATATTAGGTCCTCGACTCCTAGTTTATCTAATATATAAAGCAGAGTGTCCGTATGTTTGTACGTGTTGCATACAAATCTGCAGTTTTGTTCCAATCTATGAAATTTCGTACACTCAAACTTCAATTCATGACGACGGTTGCCGTAAGTATAAGAATCACGTACGATACACAGTTCACGAGATATTACGTGATAAACAATGAGATGCGCGAAAAACTGCTGCATTTAGCGACAATTATGTTCATTTTCTCCTAAACCACTGGACCGATTTCAAGCAAATTTGGTACACACATTCCTTACCGTGAGTTAACAATTCCTGCAGGGTTAAGAATGATATACGACACATGGTTCAGAAGATATGACGTCATAAACAATAGGAATGGCAAAAAACTGGCACATAATGCGGCGAAACTTTATAAATACGGTATATGAGAATGAGAGTACTTAGAGGCTTGCAACAAACTTTAAACGTAATTTCAAACCTTTATTGAACTTTTTCTCCATGACAACCTTACCAAAATGATGAAAAGAAAAAAGTTTCTCATTACAGCTTTCCCGCTGTTCATGAAGTAAAATTACGGCATTCGTTACGACGTTAGAATTTATAATTTCTACATTACAAATCGTAGCCGCAGGATATTTTATAGACAGTATACACGCATATAGTTGAATGTAGCTTCTAAATGGTATGACAGTACGATACGTAGTTTATGAGATACAAGCAAATAAACAGGAAAACCGCACCATCGCGCACCTAGTTTTAATCTATTACTTCTTTACTACTAACTGTATTCCCAAGAGATTTTACAGACATACAGCACTTATACAAATGAATATATACCTGAAAAATGGCAGGAATAAATAAATACCCATGCCGGGTTTTCAGCTAGTCTAATATATAAAGCAAAGTGTCCGTATATTTGTGTGTACGTCTTGAATACAGATCCACAGTTTTCTTCCAATCTTTATGAAATTTTGTACACGTAAGCTTCAATCCATGAGGACGGTCGCCGTAAGTGTAAGAATCACGTACAACACATTGTTCACGAGATATGACTTCATAAACAGTGAGATGCGCGAAAAACTGCTGCATTAAGCGACAATACTTCTCATTTTCTCCTAAACCACTGGACCGATTTCAACCATATTTGGTACACATATTCCTTACGTGAGATAACAATTGCTGTGCGAGTAAGAACCACACACGACTCGTGGTTCAGAAGATATAACGTCATAAAGAATAAAGTTCCAAGAAACTTCCACAAAATGCGACGAGACTTTATGAATACGCTATATGACAATGACAGTACTTAGCGACTTGGAACAAACTTTAAACATAATTTCAAACCTTTATTAAAATTTTTCTCGCTGACAATCACATAAAAATAATGAAAGGATAAAAGTTTCTCGCTTTCAATTTTTCGTGGAGCAAAACTACAGCATTCGGTATGACGTTGCAGTTTATAATTTCTTCACTAGAAATTGTAGTCGCAGGAAATTTTACACACAGTATACACACATACAGCTGAATGTATCTTCGAAATTGTATCACAGTACAACATGTAGTTCATGAGATATGAGCACATAAACAGTAATGTTTATGGAAAATCACCACGTCAATCACCAAGTTTCGGGCTTACCTGAGCCCATTATCAAGCCAAACCAACTCATTGTCATCATCAATATACAAACGACACATCATCACATGTACAAAAAAATTATATTCCCTTTTTCTGAAACGCGTCATTATTCCACTTTCAACGCCAGGCAAGTGGAATAATGACAAGTTTCAAAAAAAAGGGAATATAAAAAAAATTTGGTACTTGTGATGTATCGTTTGTATATTGGTGATGACACTGAGTTGGTTTGGCTTGAAAATGGGCTCAGGTAAGCCCGGAACTGGTCGTTAATAAAAAGAACCAGCTGCGTCCAACTTTGGCTGTTTTTAAAATTATTAATAAAAATAGTAAGTTGCTGTCCCGAAACCATCCAACGTGTTGGAATTTAATAAATATTTAAGGTATTTTTCGACATGTTCAGAAAAATAATTGAGACACGTGTTATATCGTGGGATCAACTTTCTATTCCCGTGAGGTACAAGTCTGCCTCCTGTAATGGAACCACCGTGTGACACTCGTCTTCACCTCTTCGTCGTTGTCAAAACGCTGGCCAGAGGACGCGCCACCCGGAACAAGAGGCGTGGAAAGCGTACTTAACGCTGTTCCATGGCAATGATTTTTTTGCATAACTTTGACTGAAGGCTGTTTGATCGTGCAGCTAACAGTCTAGACCGCGCTCCCAGCGATTTCCATCATTCCTATCCTCTGGTCAGCGTTTAGACAACGACGAACGTTAGGTAGCATTCAATATTTTAAACATCCGACGTGAACGCTTGGGAGTCGCTAAACGGCAGACATATTGTTTTCTAAATGTTGGTGAGTACTTTTCCCATGGTTTTTAACATTCTATTTTACATTTAACATTTTTTTGTGTTTTTCTTTTTATTCGGTAAAGACGCCCTTGTAACGCCCTTTCACTTATTACACGTTACAGAGCACCTGATGATGCGAATATAAGACACGAAACCGGTGGTCCTTTTTAAGCAAAAGCTTGTTTCAGGTAGAACGGAATTTTGACAATATTTCATACTAATTAACCGCTGCTTTGCTCGCGTAAACTCATTCGTCTACGCAGATTTTTGATATTGTCGAATTGAAACGTCGTTGCGCCAATTGCTCACATTAAATTCGCGTTTCGGTTCTGGGTTAGAAATAATAACTATTTCAGTGTTTTTGTAAATTCAAATCCTAAGGTGGTGAAAGAAATGCTTCCACAATGAAATACTTCCATGAAACTTTAATCCCCTGCTTCATCCACTAAAAGGTTGAATTTCAAGAAATATTAAAGCCTTGTCTCTCTCTCTCTCTTTCTTTTTTAATTCCAACCGATAAGGCAGGTACATAAATTAGGGCTGAATTTCCGAAAACACTAAAGCATGTTTTTTTTTTTATTTTTTTTTAATCTTTGACTGATGAGTGAAATATCAGTTTTCGTAGGTCTACTTGCAAAAGTGCCATTAATACGTATACATTGATTTAATATGATAAACAGCATCAATATTAAACGCTTTTGATTCGTCTTCAGTGTTACAGTTTTATTAAACAAACCAAACACAGATCAATGCTTTCGACAGATCCTCAAATTGCTGATCCTCTGAAGGAGCTTATATTAATTCCACGCTCACTATAAAAGATAGCAATGAAATCGCTCCATTACTACTCTTACGGACTGCGCATTTCAGTTCGGATCAATTTCTGTGTTTTGGTCGAATCCAAATCGCTTTGGAGCCCTTGGACCACCTTATATGGACTTAACGGACAACAAACGGTGCTTCCCATAGCCCCTTCCAGCCTAATAAGCTTACTGAGAGCGGTTCAGTAGAAAAAACCTTGGCGGTATGCGTGCTATCAAATCGACTTCGTACCATAAAATACTTTCAAAATGCATTTAAAATGATGTGCTAGGAGCCAGAAGCAAAGAAGCACTGTTTAATATTTAAATACTAATAGTTTGTAGAACTTTCTCTCCGGAGTTCATTGAACTTATGCGCATATAGATAGGTACACGTCGCAGCTACATCTCTAGACTGACACAAAGCGATGATCTGGTGTGGAGATAGCGCCCACAGACACTTGCGCACATGGGAGGTTTGCGGACTTCGCGGACACGCAAGGTTACGTAACAATATGAAGAGCGTTAGCGGTTTCAATGAGTATTGTTAAACTACACAAAGCAATGACTTGCGGGCTCTCTTCCGCGCGATAGTTGATTCCGTCGGGCATTTTCTCTGAATTTAAATTTCTTATCTAATATGTTAGATAAGTCAAGCCAATAATCACTAAATTGCCGCTAAATCACATGCTGTTTGTTGTTGTTGTGGTCTTCAGTCCGGAGACTGGTTTGATGCAGCTCTCCACAATACCCTATCCTGAGCAAGCCTCTTCATCTCCACATAAGAACGACAACCTACATCTATCTGAATCTGCTTACTGTATCCATCTCAGTCATCCCCTGCGATTTTTTCCCCACACACTTCCCTCCAACGCTAAATTCACAATTCCTTGATGTCTAAGAATGTGTCCTACCAATCTATACCTTCTTTTAGTTAAGGTATGCGCGCCTCGGTTGCACAGTGGTAGAGTGCCAGACTACAAATCCAAAGGTTGCGGGTTCGATCCCCGCCAGGTCCCTAGGATTTTTATCTGTCACTTTCCACTTCTTTCACCTCTGGAAATATCGCTCATGTGAAAAATACCGAGTAGCACCGTGGTTCGGAACCCACGTTAAACTGTAGGTCCCCCTATTACTGGCTGGGTAAGTCAGCTCGAAGGTCGGAGGAAGGCAATGGCATAACACTTCCAAACAGGACCATGCCTACTAGTAAAGTACTGTGGTGTTCAAACATGCTGTTTATGGAATAGGAAAATTGTTCAAATAATACTATGTGAATTTCTGCTCTATAAATTGACAGCGTTATTTGTCTTATCATACTACGCATTCAAAACGAAACAAATACGTGGTGTCTCAGATTGAATTTGTTGAATGCTATTTTAATACAAAATGCCGCCTAAGTCTGTACAATAAAATTGTATTTTACACTTTGGAATGTGGTTAGTGGATGGTCGTCTGGGACACCGCTCACACTTTAAATATTAAGACAGTTTTAGCTTACCGAATTAAAACAGAAGGTGCACCTGTGGTACACTAATTGGTAGTCTGTAAATTACGCTCTAGTTTCACGACATTATGACACATAATTAAAGTCCCCTATACGCCCCAACTGCTCACTTACTTCCTCCTTTTTCTTTCCCCAAATCGTCAAATTGTCTGCAAAAAATCAAATGTTCAAATGTCTGTAAATCTATCGGGCCAAACTGCGTGGTCATCAGTCCAAAGCTTACAAACTACTTAAACCTAGGTAAACTAACCTAAGGACAAACACAGACACCTATGCCTCAGGGAGGACTCGAACCTCCAGGCGAGCAACCGCGCGCTCCGCAGCGAAGGACTTTAGACCGCTCGGGTACTCCACCGCGGCCAAATTGTCTGCAGCCAGTATTGCTTTCGCTTTTCTTTCGCCAATTACTCGTGCCTCTCAGTACAGTAGTGACGAGTAATTCCTCAAGGCATTCCAGCCAATCTCTCCCCTCCCATAATTCCGCTGCACATTTCCCTTATCCTCCAAATAGTCGCCGCGCGGGATTGCCGTGCGGTTGTAGGCGTCATGTCAGGGGCTGTGCGGCCGCTTCCGCCGGAGATTCGAGTCCTCCTTCAGGCGTGCGTGCGCGTGTGCATGTGTGTGTGCGCGCGCTTTTGTGTGTGTAGTCTGGTTTACTATTCCTCTTTCCTCCTGGGCCTTCCATACCTTATTCCTACATAGGCTTATCATTTACTTTTCAATATCCAGAAAGCCCACCAGTAGGTCTATTCTAAATGGATAGTGCTTTTCCTGTTGCTGTCCTACATCAAGGATTAGATAGATAAAGAAAGTAAAATACCACGCCGATTTGATTGATATTACTCGTGTAGGCCTTTTTTATTTTATTTTATTTTTTTTACTGTTGTTATCATTTTTTCCATTGTAATCTGAATACGAAAAATTAATGTATGAGAACGGGTAAAATTTTGAAACTCATTCTCAAAAACGGTTGAGAGTTTCGCCTTGCAGTTGACATAATTATGAAATGAAGACTCGGTGTACCACGACCAGAGAATAATAACTATCAAAAGAAATTACATATGCAGATTCTGCACTCTGGAAAACACCATTGTGAAACATCTTGTAGCTATGCCTTGCGGCTTGATATGCAAAACCTGAAATGTTTCAATTCGATTGTGCCTGTTGCACTGAGGATGACTATTCCATAGTCGAAATCGATTTGCAATAACAAATAAACGTTAATTTACCACAAATGCTGAAATTTCTTTTGATGTTGAAAGCCCAGTCAAGAACCACACACTTTGTCAGTGTGAACCTAATCAGTGGGGGGACGTTAGTTCGGTCCTCGTGTCAGCCACATTTCTAGCACGGTCGCCCGGCACGGTCCAGCATAAAAATTCAAGGACGTACGGACTGCTGCCAAGGAACCCTCGGTGGGCGCAGCACTCCGGAGACGCGTGTAAACAAAGAAGTTTGTACGCAGAAGAAACGACAAAAGAAATGCCAGACGGTAACCATATCCTCTCGGCGCACTGCATTACAATGACACGTCCATATTGTTCGACCCGTTCAAAGCGTTTCGGATTCCATCCTATGCGACAATGCGCGACGCCTGCGGAATCGTAAAGCACGGCCTTCCCTGGGAGCCTGCGCGGCGCTGGTAACGGCGCACTAAACTGCGCGGCGCTCCGGGCTGCGTTTGCTAGCGGCAGGTGGCGGTCGCATCCGCACAGGAGGCAGCTGCGCACGCGCCCGTCTATTAGCATATAACTGCACGCAGCGGCCGGGGTGGCAGAATGCACCGACACCCGGCGAGGCCTGCACGCGTAGGCGCGACTCAAACTGATATACACTGCGGTCATCAAACATCACACCAGCCCCACGTGATGTTCCACAAGTTGAAGTAACTTGATACTGATGCTAATGGCACCGGCCATGTTTCGGCCCGAGACAAGGGAACAGGAAAGAAACAACTAATTCATACAAATCAACAGAGAAGGATTTACGTCTCTAATATGTCAAAGACATTATTGATAAATTTGAAGCATTGAATAAAATTTGTGGCGCGGACAGGAATCGAACCCGGACCTCCATGCTTACTAGGCAGACGTCTTAACCGTTAGACTACCACACCACTAACGATTAAGGCGCCTTGGAATAGTCTATGTACGATTTCCCTCCACATCACAAACTTTAATTCAGCTTCTGTGTTCCAAAGATAATTGCCACTACTGCCAAGGCTGTCCATAGCAGCTCGGCAATGGACATGATGGAACAATCCTGTTAAGGTGATATAAATATGAATTAATACAAATAAACAATCCCGCCCGCACTACAAATTTTAATTCAATGCTTCAGATTTATCAATAATGTCTTTGACATATTTGAGACGTAAATCCGTCTCTGGATTTGTTTGGGAACATGAAATGCATTATTGGCTCCAAATGATCTTCAGGCAACCTTACATAACCGTTTCCGACGCGGTGGAGGAGCAGAGCGCTCCAAGGCACCTTGCGCGCGGTTGCACGCCGTCGGAGGTTCGAGTCCTCCGTCATGCATGGGCGTCTGTGTTGTCTTAGCACAAGTTAATTTAAGTAGTTTGTAAACCTAAGGACTGACAACCGCAGCAGTTAAGTCCTTCAGATTTACAAACATTTGAACATTTTAACCATTCCCCGGTTCGGTTGGACCGAGCGAGGTGGCGCAGTGGTAACACACTGCACTCACATTCCGGATGACGGCGGTTCAGAACCGCCTCCGGCCATCCTGATTTAGGTTTTCTGTGACTTCCCTAAATCACTCCAGGCGAATACCGGGATGATTACTTTCAAAAGCGCGGACGGCTTTCTTTCCCATCAAGGAAGGAAAAACAAACAAACAAATTCAAATATTCAAAACCCTAAAGGACCGAACTGCTAGGATCATCGGTATCTAGATCTACAAACAACACAAATTAACGTGGTTCTGATTCCACGTTAAACTGTAGGTCACCTTTCCCCGATTGAATAATTGGGGTAGATTAGGGACATAAAAGTTCCTGAAGTGGCGTGCAGTTGAAAGACTTGAACCAGGCCAGTGAGCCACACGCAATTATGATTATTGCATTCCCTAAAGATTTCAGAAATGGAATGGCACGTACATGTGGCTCCAACTAACAATCCGCATCCGTAGTCTGTTAATTCCCCTTCGTGCGGTGACAATTACGTCGGAAAAGTTTTCACGTGAGTCACCAGAGTACAAACTGCAGCTCTCACAATGTTTTTCATACTATGTGTAGGTGACACTACCACCATCTGAATCTGACACAACACTCTCTCATGACTTCTGTCACCTGATAGCAAGTTCACTATTCTCATTAGCGAATAACAGGCGACTCCGTAGATGACGCTGCGTCTTTTCTGCTCGACTACCTACCACGTTCACCAGAAACGTCCATCCATTCTGTTTACTTCTTTTTCCATGGAAATGCTAGCAGATGACATCCTGATTCGAGGTACGCGGTTGCTAGGTGACACAGGGCTGCTTCGGTAGACGATGAGATGTTCGTGATAAGCTAATTTAATTATTTAATTTCGGTTTCTCGTTACTTTCACTGAATAACTGAAGGATAATGGCAGGATAGTTTCTTTGAGAAATTGGCCAAGCTCTCTCCCATCTTTGTTTCCATTCCCAGCTTGTACTTTGTCCCTAAAAGTCGACTGGATGTTACATCATAATTTTCCTTCCGCCCAGCGATTTCAGTTAATAGAACGCAGAGCAGCCGAAACAATACGCTGTATTTTCTAACAAATTACATAATCGTCTTTCTTTGTGATTATCTCGGTGACAGCGAGGTCGTTTGAGCTGTGTCGAAGAATGATTTACGAAAAAAAAATCTGCTCGCGACCTTGTCAAGAAGCGAAACAATCTTAGTACTTCTTGGAAAGTAAAACACTGTGACCTTTTCCAACCGCATGACTGAATGTCACCTGGCGAATTACGGCCAAGCTACGCACTAAGGAACGTACACTATTGAGACAAATGAGAGCAGCTCCACGAAGGAAATGTGCAAACTGGTCACAATTTACATTGATATAGGTATCGACGGAAAATGCAGAATTTTATTTTTGCTGCCTAACAATGAATGCGTGGCGCTGTAGTACGATTTTACCGGACAGCTGGCAAGTATTGCGAATAGACGCGTATCTGGAGGAGGTGGGGACTATGATGCTGTAGAACTGTTTCTCTCTCTCTCTCTTCTATTATTATTAGAAATCAGGCCATTCATGCAAAGCATGTATGAGGGACATCCTACTACAACCTTACTTTTTTCTTTCTGTTTTAGGCGTCAGTTTCAGGTACGAAATTTTTCTATGAGCTCATCCCCCCTTCCCGATTGCGAACCAGATGCGAGGGCTTTGCGAATTTTATTCCGTGTTGGCAGCTGAAGAGTAACTATGTCTCCCAGACAGGTGCGTGGGCAATATTCGCAGATTTCAGCATTTCACAGAGGACGTATTCACAACTGGAGAAAAAAATTAGCACACCGGGAAAGATCGCGTCGATTTTGATTGGATGACCGTAGATGGCACCTGAGGGATAGTGGATGTTGTGGTGATGGTTTCAACGTTATCCGCCAACAGATAGCGTAGTGACAAAGTTATCAGAGCGCCATCCGTGTACCCTTCAATAGGGAAATGTTTAGCCATGGCTCAATGCGATATCAACGCGTGAAGCGAACAAGAGCCGTGCTACATAGACACACTTGTGATTCCTACAGCTGACTCAGGAAATTTGAAAAGGGTCAAACTGTGATGATTTTCGTGGCGAGATGGTAAATTTCGGAGAATTGTCCCACAAGTTGGGCGTGTTGGGTCAGTTTTGCAATGGTCATTTAAATATTTTCACACCTGTAGACGATGTTTTGGAAGTCCTCGCACCATAGACGTCCGCCAAGATCGTCACAATATGAGAGGAGCAGCGGCAGATCGTACAGCTACTACAGCAGAAAAAAGAGGGTTTGTGATGTCCCCACTCACGAACTGACATAATCATCCAATCAGATACGATTACAATTGGGAGCCGCCGTCGTACCTGAAACTGTTGACGTGTGGGAAGGAACAACGGAAACCACGTACGACAGCGGTTCCCAATTAAATTCGTAACTCAAATTAATGTTATGCCAAGATCGCAAAAAAGTTCGTGTCAACAACCGGTTTCGCCACGCTCAAGTACCATCTTTCGGTCTTTTATCTTACTGCATTTATGAATTTAGAGATCAGAAGATGGTACCTCAGCGTGTCAACCCCATTCGTCAAAATTTCGTGTGCAGGGGCTTTAAGATGGTGTTGGTGAATTACCGAAACCGATTACTGAAGTAAAAGAAACGTGAAATTGCAGCTTTGGTGTTTGACTGTTATGGGTGTTGGTGGTGGTGGTGGTGGTGGTGCAGCATCTACCGTGACATTTTGATTTATGACTTTGCAACTATTAACTCTATTCGTAACACACTTTACAGGCATCATCTGACTTATGCTTATATTGGTGTGCAGTGAAACTTCAACATGAGGTGTGAAATTTTATCTTATTACTTCATTATATTTTGCAAACGTTATCCACATAGACCACTGAATCAACTTTCAATATTATATCGTAGTCTGACACACAGTTCAGGTGATATAGAGTTGGAAATATTGAGATGCACAAAAAAGGCTTTGCCTAAAAGGGAACCCGAATCAACGTATATTCATACCATGTCATATATTAAAGACATTTGGTGACTTCCGACAAGGTTGAAACATAGGTCTCCATTATAACCTTGACGTAAAATATTTAACAAGTTAACACATTTGTAAGACATTTTAAGCACTTCTATGAGAATTCAGTTTTTTTATGCAACCGGGGGTTTTACTACTCGAAGCTAAGTAAAAGGGTGCTATGTCTAGATCACGCCAGCTACCGAAATAGACAGTAAACGGACATAATCAATATTATTTAATATACAGCGGGCAGGCAATGTCTTTTCAGTGAGACGCAGCAATTTTCCTGCTAGCTACCGAAGAGGTAGCTCTCCTGATGTGTTAGAATTTTCCACGTGTTGTTATAATGAGCATTGCTGCTTCTACAAGATAATGCAATGCCGTCTTCGCCCAAGGGTACGGTGCCTCTCAGAAGTTCCAGCCTATTCTGCATGAATGTAAATGTTCGCCCTAGCGACCATCAAATAAGATCGAGTGCAGTGTAGCGACTTCGCTTTGAAGGAATGTCAATGCCGATGAATTTAAGAATCCGAAACTCTTTTTGTCTGTACTTCATTCTTATTTCACAATTCTGTCCATCTCACACGTAGTTGAAAGTGAAATGCGAATCCCAGTAAAACGTAGCACTTTTCGCTTTAACCGAGTAATGCCATTAGATGGTATTCACGTCAAGCATACTTAAAAAAACGCGAAGTTTCTGCACATCTTCGAGGGATCGAACATCTGAATGTTACGATTTGCCTGTCACATTACACGTAGAACGCAAAATGTGTAGCAGTGGTTTACATGCTAATGAAGTCATTTATGACGCGGCGGAATAGCCGTGCGTACTGAAGCGCCGTGCTGCGGTGCCCACGGCCGTTCGCCGTCGGAGGTTCGAGTCCTACCTCATGCATGGGTGTATGTGTTGTCCTTAGGTTAGTTTAACTTAAAGTAGTTTGTAAGCTAAGGACTAATAAAAAAAGTAGTGTCCCATAGAGTTACAAACATTTGAATACTTTTGAAGTCATTTATATTTTGAAATTTCAAATTTCGATAAAACAGGAATGGAACATACGTATAAAGTTTGTTTACTAATGAGTGTCTTCCTCTGACCTATTTATCAGTCGAACTTAGACTTTTCTATTCCATTCTCAAGGGCTAACTATAATGTCAGACGCTGCAAAAAATATCTAAGTGTTTGTAATGTGAAGGGACAAAACTTTTGGAGTTTTAAACTGACTTATACTGAGTACAACACACACACATCACTGCCCGAGGGAGGGCTCGAACTTCCGGCGGGATGTACAGCAGCGCGGAATAGCCGCGTGTTCTGGGGCGTCATGCTGCGGTCTGGGCGGTCGTTCCCGCCGGAGGTTCGAGTCCTCACTCGGGCATTGGCGTGCGTGTGTTGTCCTTAGAGTGAGTTAGTTAAGGTGGTTTCAAAGTCTAGGAACTGATAACCAGAGCTGTTTGATCCAGCAAGTTTACAAACAAACAAGTCCCTGACGTGATGTCTAGAACCGCTCGGCCATTTCCCTGCGGCCAGACGTCAAAGAAGTAATAAATTAGAGATAAAAATCCTATGACTAGGATCAACCCGAGACCATTGGATTAGCCGTCTCGCACTTGATCACTGAATGTGACATTATTCGCAAAGGGCAATTACATTACGCTTTAGTTTTTGTTTGCCGTAATGCAAAACACTCGAAATTTTCGATGTAAACCAGTTCTTTCTTCCCTTTAGGAAAATACATCAAAATAAGAAAGAGATCAGAGCGCGTCGCGTTAAAGTTGTATAATGATCATGGTTACTCTACGAAATGCGTTATGACTACCAAAATGTTAAGAAAAATAAATATCACTGTGCGTTACACAAGTAAACATTGCCCCAGTCCGTTTTGGTTTGGCAGATTAGTTGGATGACGACATTACAGGAGGAAAGAGACTGAAACGCACGGGTAAGCAACGAACTTGGCAAGCTATAATGACCGATGAGGTGCAAGAACTTCAGTATTTAGACAGCTCATAAGGTTTGTAGATATAATTTACAAATATTGCGTTCTACTAAGCTGTGCTAAGATGAAGTGAATTCCCTTCCACTGTCAAAATGATGACTTTGCCGGCTAGTGGTGACTGGCATAGTTACAAGCCGCCTGTCTACCGCACCATGCCGTCTCATCCTACATAGCAAACTTTCACGGAAAGACATTCTACGACACGTATATCATGTGTAATATTTAAACGTAATCGATACAGGAATACACTTTCATTGTTTCACATGAGGTTCCGATACCCTTGGAAAGATCCATTAAAGCGTTTCACAGAACAACTGGAAAATTTGCATAATAACACTTACTGCCCTTCCCCCTCGATCCATATCAATAATATAATGTAATACCTACCGGTACTTCATAATATATTATGAATAGGTGCTACCTAGCTACGCTTCTGCAAAATGCTTTTGGAGTAAATAGGGACACATGCTTAGGATAGGTTTTAAATTTAAGACATAAATTTAGGAAAAATATTTCCGTGAAATATTGCTTGTCTTGAAGCCTCTCGGCGAGTGGTAATTGGATTGGGGTGTGATAGACGCCTTTCCTCTCCCCCCCCCCCACCTCCTCCACCACCGCCGCCGCCACCGCCTGCAACAGGCAAACTCCAAAGCTGTAATTTCTGGTTTCTATTTACTTCAGTAACCGGTTTCGATGACTCATGCACACCAGTTTGGAGCCCCTGCGCACGAACTAATGACGACAAAATTTTGGCACGCTGAGATACCATCATCTGGTCTGTAAAGTCATAAATGCTGTAAGATACCAGACCAGAAGTACTTTAGCGTGGCGAAACCGGTCGTCGAAACAAATCTTTTTGCGATCTTGGCATAATATTAATTTGAATTACGAATGTAATTGGGAACCGCTGTCGTAAGTGGTTTCCATATGTTCCTTGATGTACATGTAGACCTTTCGACACGTCAACAGCTTCAGGTACCACGGCGGCTCCCAATTAGAATCGTATTTGATTGGATTATTACGTCAGTTCGTGAGTGGGGGTCTGAAGATGGTGTCAGTGAGTCACCGAAACCGGTTCCTGGAGTAAACAGAAACTTGAAATTGCAGCAGTTGGAATTTGTCTACTAAGAACTCTCCCGCCGCAGTCCCAATCTTCATTTAAAAATGGAGCTACTAAATGATCAAATGTTTGTAAATCTCTCGGACCACACTGCGTGGTCATCAGTCCGTAGCTTACAAACTACTTGCCGGCCACGGTGGCCGAGGGGACTGAGGCGCTTCAGTCACGGTCTGCACGGCCACTACGGTCGGGGGTTCGAATCCCCCCTCGGGCATGGATATTTGTGCCGTCCTAGTTCGTAAGTAGTTCATAAGTAGTTTATAAGTTTAGGGACTGATGACCCCGTAGTTAAGTCCCATAAGATTTACAAACATTTGAACATTTTTGAACAAACTATTTAATCTAAGGTAAACTAACCTAAGGACAACACATACACCCATGCCCCAGAGAGGTCTCGAACCTCCGACGGCGACCAACCGCGATGGAGCTACTTAGAAGTCGACCTTCTGGAGTCACGGGATGTATACATTACATAATAAAAGTGGTACTGATCTGAGCATTACGCCTAGTCGCACGTGTCTAACTTTTATTCCAAACTATATTGACCATCCTTCGGTTAGAACGGAGTTGACGTCAGATTATTCAGTAATACCGTGATCCCGGTCGCGGTCCGAAGGGTCCTGTGAAGATGGGAGGGCGTGTCGCGCGATGGAGGAGGGTCCCGTTAGCGTTTCTTCCGGACTGTGCGGGGACCGCAACGCGCTGTTGTTGGCCGCTGCTTTTTGCCCGGATTCCGCTCGCCGGGCGCAAATTACCTGCCCACAGCCGGGCTGCCGCATGTCGGACCGTGGCCGGCCCGAGCGCTGCGTCACCGGCCCAAGACCGCGCTGGCCGCCCATTCCCACTCCTCTGCCGTTAGCACGCCGTCACTGTTGCCGAAACGGACCGCCAAGCACGCAACCATTGTTGTCTACAGTGATTCAGGACCAACACCGCGTTGGGCGTTCCAATGAGACGTCGTGGAAGTGAGGCCAACTGGACGCAGATCACATCAGAACAGAGCAGCAGGATCCGACGCATGATGGAGCCTGCGTTCATTCCAGACCACACCAATGCACTCCAGATAATAACAGACACCACCGCTTTGAACCACACCTTGGCAGGTGGGCTCCATCGGTTCTTTTCGTCTGTGCTTGTGGCATGGTGGAAATAAAATCGTGATTCGTCCAAACATAGGGTAAGGTGGTACAATTTCGATCGTTTCCGAGAAATATTGTTGTTGCTAGAAATATGTTGAGAAAAGAAATAATTTTAACTATGGCACTTGTTCTTGGATGTTTAACGAATATTTAACACAAAAATTAGACCATTAGAAAGGTTAGTGTAAACACAAAAAAAGGTTACAGAACTGTGAAAAATCGATCGAAAATGTATCCCACTAGGTACAAATTCAAATGTTCAAATGTTTGTATAGTTTATGGGACTTAATTACGGGGTCATCAGTCCCTAAACTTACAAACTTCTTATGAACTACCTACGAACTAGGACGGCACGAATATCCATGCCCGAGGGGGGATTCGAACCCGCGACCGTAGTGGCCGTGCAGAACGTGACTGGAGCGCTTTAGTCTCCTCGGCCACCGTGGCCGGCCCACTAGGTACAATTATGATCACTTCCTCGTAAAATTTTTATCACTGGCTTCTTCCACATAAAAACCACTTGTTCCCTCGTGCACCAACGCATACTTCGTAGTACCAAACATTGCGATAACATAAAATTTGCAAGCACGTGGATACTAGAAAATTTATAAGAGCGCGTTCGACGAAGTTGCTGCACGTGCTTCTTAACAGAAAAAAAATTATATCTCTGTAGCGGAAAGTGGTGTATTCTTGAAAAAGACAGGAAGAGCTGCAGAAACCTGCTACACTACAACGCCACACAAAGGCAAGTGCTACCAACACTACGAGACTGACAAATTATGTTGATCGGAATTGTAGGCTACCTATATAGCAATTTGTACCACCTTACCCTATCAAGTTCTGGCGATAGGCGACAAATGCAAGTCGTTGTGCCCAATGACGTTAAAAATGGTACCCGTCTACAAATCCGGTTCCCATATCGCATGGAACTCGCGTTCCTACGGATTGTCCACTGGGAAGCGCGTCTAGCAATTCCTATGTTGAAATGAGTCATGATTTGTTGCACTGTTGCCCTTACACAAGAACCTCGTTTATCCTGACTAGGTCCGCGGTGGAGTGGGCGAGCGTTCTAAGGTGCCTAGTTGCGGAGCGCGCCGCTGCTTGCCGTCGGAGGTTCGAGACCTCTCACGGCCATGGATGTATTTGTTGTCCTTGGCATAAATTAGTTTAAGTAGTTTGAAAGCCTAGGGACTGTTGACCAGAATAGTCAAGTCCCATAGATTTACAAACATTTGAATTTTTTTATCCTGACCAGGTGGGACCGGATGTAATTCGGTTTATCGAAAATCCGGATAATTCGGAAACCTTACACTAAATGGAAAAACAAGCCATAACTTTTAATTCAGTCTTTACCTCTCTTGCAACCCCTTTGCCGAATCATCCACTTTGGAAGCCAGCGTTTTACTCGGTAGCCTTCGATAAAGTCCAGATTTGTCGGCATTATAAATATAGTGTGGTATTTAGGTTTACGAAGGAAATAGTTTCTTCAAACTCTTTACTGAAGTGTTCTGCAGCCACTGTATCCCGGAAAAGTTTCACCCGTCCGTTAGAACTGAACAATGAACAATTAGATAGCTGATTACACTGACCAAACAAATCCACTCTTTGAAATACTAACAAGTGGCATTCTCGAGGCTGCAAACGCAAAAGACGATACTGTAAGACTTGAGTGTATGAAGACATTTCATTCCAAAAGCTAATAGCTTACAAAGAGACCACATAGGTATCGGATGGTAGAGGTTTTTATTTATTTTTTAATTTTATTTATTTATTTACTTATTTTATGTTACGTGAAGATCAGAACTCAGATAATCATCCAAAGCCATTCGACGCATCTCTTAAAAATTCTCGAGAAAATAGACTTTGATGTTTTGCAGTACGAACAATTGAAACAGTCGCAGCACCTGTCGGGTCGGTGGTTCGAATCCCGCCGTGACAGTTTGTTGTTGTTGTGTTCTAATACTTGCACACTTTTCATATATAATGGTAATTTTACGAAAAATGCACGTACTATTGTTTATTCGGAATTTTCTATCTATATCTATAAATGTGTTCGGTGTACGTTTATCACGTCTGAACCACAAGACATATAGAGCTAACAATTTGTAGAGTTACTAATGTCTACCCGGGGAAGGTTTTAGGCACAGTTTTATGGATATCGGATAGCTGTTTATGTACATATATTAATGTGAATGTCTGTTCGGTGTACGCTTATCACGTCCGAACGACAAGACGCAGAGACTTAAATATTTGTACAGCTACTAATTTATACCTAACGAATGTTTTAGGCTCGGTTTTACAGCGATCTGATAGATATTTAGTAATTTGAGGAATGTAACGCGAAATGCGGAAGAATAATTACTCTTTGAAAATTATATTTACTCTTTGAAAATTGTTTTATTGGTTGCATTGTTACTTGAGGATCGATAATGATAAAAGGGTGGAGTATATTGGGATGGAAAGTTATCGGTGTATATAAAATTCTACGTGTGTGTGTTTTAATATTTCGCTCTGCAGCGAAAACTACGGAACGCAAACGAATGGTCTGTGTGTAATTGTTGTCCTAAGTCTCCCGTTGTACACCATAGCAGTTCCATGCCGATAGCTATAAGGGGGTGGAAGATATGGTGGTTGAAAGTCGTCAAATTATTAAAAAAATTCGGACTGAAGGCTAGCGATGACGTTTGCGACTCTGTAGCAAAGAAGTTACATACAGCGAAAAGTGATGCCACAGACCATATCTTTGGTCTATGCGTGCTACATTGTGTTCAGCTCATCCTCTGTAAGGATAAGCATACGAATAAGGAAGTATAAGAATAAATAAATAAAGCAGTAAAAAAGAAAAATCTCCTGTACATCTCTTTAAAAAAATCGATTTGATGTTTCGCGCATTACATCAAGTGATCGATCTGTGATATTATTACAATCATTATTGTTGAATTTCGTGATTGGATTCTTCGAAACGAGTGCATTTTTACGTTTGATTTCTTATTTCTTATATATTCTCCGATAAATCTAACATGTTTTTAGAAAAAAATAAATAAAAAAAATATATACGAGATGGACAGAGAGAGAGTGGATAGGAAAAGTACTAACTCAAGGCTCGAATAAATAAATAAATACCCGCGTAACGCCGGGTTTTCAGCTAGTATCCTATAAAAGGTTGTTATTAATGATGGTTTCAATCAAATAACGTAACACAGTATTGGCTACACTATTAGTTGACGACGGTTGTCTTTGATCGTTCATTTGGTGAATAGCTGCGACGCTGTTTTTGGAAAGTCATCTCCATAGCTATTAATGGCTTTCCAAGCTGCTTACCTACTCAACCATCGTGTTAGGTGACGACAAGGTGTTCCGCTCGTCTACATACACATAATGAATTTCTTATAGCCAGAACTCAAGTCGATCGATCCTGTTACCCATCGCAAATTAGAAGAGCTACGTCGTAAATGGCACCCGCTGTCGGTGGGATGTTTACGGCTAAGCTCGTCCTGTAAGAGCAGGAGGAACTGGTACACGCGGCGAAAGAAGTGCCGGCCATCTATCACATGCGGCGCGCGTCCCAATCGAAAGGAAAAGCAGTGAGCGCTGCGGCCCCATAAGGCAGTCGTCGCGCCGGCGCCGGACCGCGCGGCATGACAATGCCAGGCGCCACCGCCCGCTAACGGGACGGGCGCAGAAAACCCGGCCCTCCGTGGCCCCGATACCATCCGCCGCTACTGCCGCTGGTGCTGGACTCGGCGGGTTCGTTGCCTCGGCGGCAGAAGATCCGCCCGCCGCTTGACGAATCGCCTCCCCCCGAACGGGCCGGCAGAAGGAGCCAGTCGGGCTTCCAATAGCCGCAGACTTCTTGTGGCGCCGCGCCGCGGGCCGTTATAGCAGCGCCGGTGACGACACAGGTCTTCCACCCGGAGCGCCGCAACACTTTCCTATGTACACAGAGCGCAGGCCGGGCCTCCTGTCTTCAGCAGTCAGGCGTCCGCGCCAAGTAATGCAGTCACCTGCATAGACTTACTAAATAAAAACTAGACCGCTCGCTGGCGCTAGTGTCGCGTCCTCACACTGAACGTGACAGAAGCCGCCATTTGCAGGGAAACCGTGCGTAAACGTGGTCCGTTCGTGTGCCGCTTTTAACTGCAAGAGTAAAAATGGACGTAAGACGGAAACAATGTTACATTTAACAGATCAGTCATTATTTGCATATCGTATATTATTTTCATGAAGAAATAATAAATCTTGGCCGGCCGCGGTGGCCGAGGGGACTAAGGCGCTTCAGTCACGGTCTGCACGGCCACTACGGTCGGAGGTTCGAATCCCCCCTCGGGCATGGATATTTGTGCCGTCCTAGTTCGTAAGTAGCTCATAAGTAATTTGTAAGTTTAGGGACTGATGACCCCATAGTTAAGTCCCATAGACTATACAAACATTTGAACATTTTTTTTTTTTTTTTTTTTTTTTTTTTTTTTTAATAAATCTTGAGCTTATTTTTTCGTTAAGGTTTCCTGTACAAATGATTCTCTAAAAATGAGAGAAGTATTTTTTTGCATGTCAAGTACTCATATTTTATTTCCCTATAAATTGCTAAAAATATTAACACGATTAACGTACTAAGTTGACCTGAATGAAGAACTAGGCATATAAGACGTATTTAGATGTTTAGTTATATAATGCAGAGGTAGGTCGAATAAGTGCTTTTATACACTTAACAGTTGGTTATTGTACTTCGTAAATAGTCAAATATTTGATCTAATGTTGCTTACTCAAGCAATTTAAGAGGTACTATCTCTATTAAATAGTTATATGCGAATGATCTGCACATTTAAAAGTATGTGGATTATTATAATTATTCATACCCAAATTCGAGCAAGTTAAAAGAAAAAATCTACCTAGTATACAAAGGAAGGTACACAAAATTGTGCTATACAAAAATAAGCGTGCAAAACGTACAGAGTAGTCGGCAGAAAGTAAACAGGACCTGATGGAAAATTAAGTGGATTAAATAATAATCGCACTCTCTGCTACTTTACAAGTATCATGCAATCATCTTATGCAAATATCTCGTTGCATAATCGCTCAAACCATCTCAGAAAAGAGCCTCAAATTCTTAAATTTCTTGTCTCTAAGCAGACGTATTTCGGAAATTAGGAAACTTCATTCATTTAACAATACTTTTTAAACAGACTCCAATACTCAGTAATTTTTTTTAAACAAACATGCGTTTATTTTGTGCATTTTGCTCTTGTTGCGTCTCATATATGTCAGATCTCAAGCGCAGCACTAGGATTCTTTCCTGCAAATGGCGGCGATCAGCTGCTCAATTGGGAGTCAGTTGGCTCGCTTCTTCGCTACGGCGTGGTAGGAGCTTGGTCACCTGACGGCTACCACAGCGCCACCTTTAACTATTGGCGTCACGGTATCGGACGGCAAGTTATCATTGTACAGGAAGGTGCGTGAGGCTTGGAGTACTGAGTGGGCTACGGCGAATGCACCAAGTAAGATTCGGGCAGTGAAGCTGACCACAGTTCTGTGGAATTCTTCACTGCGACCGATCCGCCGAGAGTCGGTTGTCCTCTGCCGCCTCAATATTGGGTATACCTGGTTGACGCACGGCCATCACCTTCGCCGTGAGGCCCCGCCTGCATGTCGGTGTGGAGCAGCGCTGACAGTAGTGCCCAGTTTTAGCCACTTTGCGGCAGTCTTTTAACCTACCAGACGCGCTACCCTTAGTTTTAGGCGACGATGCCTCCGTGGCTCATTCTGTTTTAAGTTTTATTCGCGCGGCTGGATTTTACAACTCCATCTAGTGGTGGGTGCTATAGCCTGATACCTCAGGTCCCCACCTATCCAGCGCTTTTTAAGACCCTTATGTACACTACCTAGGGGTTTTTAGTGTGTACAGAATGTCTGGCTAATCCTGCTTTATTTCTGTGATCAGCCAGCCATGGTCCTCTGCTGTCCAGTTTCAGCTGAGTTATTGACTTTGTTTTACCTCTTGTGTCTCTTCGTTTCGTTTTGTGTTGTGGGCAACTTGACCATTGTCAGTCTGTCTCTTTTGTAAGTTTTATTTTCGGAGCTTTGTTTTATTCTTTACGTTCTTGACAGTGCACTCTTCGCTAGGAACAGGGGACTGATGACCTAGCTGTTTAGTCCTCTAAAAACCAACAACAACCACCTGACGACTAGGGCTCCGAAAAAAACGCAGGCTGGCGCATCCGCCATTTTGTTTCCAAAGGAATGCGAAGCTCAGAATGTAGCTCTGTCATATCTTTGATGTTTGTTGATTTGCTTTTCCCAACATGCTTACATAACTGGACCAGAGGATGTCCTTATGATTACTTATATGGACGGCTGTATGAGGACTACTCAAATGCCAATAAAAAAAAAAAAAAAAAAAAAAAAAAAAAAAAAAAAAAAAAAAAAAAAACACATGCAACAGTGGAGACATATTTCGAAGAACGCGTGTCTGTAAATGTGTGGTGTAGTTTGATGGACATCTCTTGAATGTGCTTCTTGCCTTACCGCGTTGTCTTACAGTACCATGTTACCTACACTTTTTTGAAAACGAGCTTCCAGCATTATTGGAAGAGATTACTTTGGCTGCAAGGATGTGTACGTTCTTCCAGCAAGACGGGACGCCTGCACGTTATGGTCGTCAGGTGACACATTCATGTACATTCAGTTATCCACAGAGTTCAGTCATGTGGCCACTTGTACGTACGTTATAGGATGGTTTGAAATGGATCTAATTTCCGAAACCGCTCGCCTATAATAAAATAAATAAAATACTTCTGCCAACTTCGACTGACAACGGATATGCCGGCCGCGATGGCCGAGGGGACTGAGGCGCTTCAGTCACGGTCTGCACGGCCACTACGGTCGGGGATTCGAATCCCCCCTCGGGCATGGATATTTGTGCCGTCCTTAGTGTTAGCTAGTTCATAAGTAGTTTGTAAGTTTAGGGACTTATAACCCCATAGTTAAGTCCCATAAGCTTAACAAACATTTGAACAACTGATATATTGATATAATCTAAACCTAACATTTCCCGGAAGATTGATCGATAGATATGGGAACGTTTCTTGACCACCAAGGTCCTCGCATCTTTCTGCTTTGGTTTCTTGCCTGTTGGACGATTGAAAGGCGAAGTCTACAAAGAAAACGTAAACGCAAGAGTCTATTGGACCGTTCGGATTGTGAATAGTGCAGCCCTATAAAAATTAAGTAAATGAATCGCAAAGAGAACTTGAGACCAGCTATACGCGGTGGTATTGTTACGAAATGTCAGGAAGTCAAAAATGCAATGAATTTGGTGGTGTAATTTTTGAAAACCAAGTTTTATCGTCCGCAATTACATTTGATTTAAGTTTTGTTTGACTTGCATACTAACAGCTGTATCTCTATACTCAAAAAAAAAAAAAAAAAAAAAAAAAAAAAAAAAAAAAAAAAAAAAAAAAAAAATAAAATAAAATAAAATAAAAATAAAAAAAAAATGCACACACGTTACAAAGCATTTTATTGCAATTCGTCTAGGTCAGTGGTTTCCAATCTTTCTTACAGTGGGACCCATTATTTTTCTGGAAAAATCTTCGCGATCTTCTCTACACTGACTGTGCGGCAATTAATAACAACATAAAAATTGTCTGTAATGTGAAACTGAAGTTAGAGGCAGACGCTCTGCTGAGCAAGACTTTCGAAACTGTCAACGGCAACATTTATTTAAAAATATTTTATTCAACATGAATTATTTTATACAAATCAAACGGTAAAATCAATAAGATTTGTGGTGGTTCTTAGTCTTGATGAGATTGATACATTCTATATATGGATGGAAACTTGTTAATTTTAGGCCTAAGTCATCTAGCACGCAAAGTTGATTCTTAAAGTTTTACAAAGGGGGGAAAAATGGAAAAACGGGTGCTCGCATGACTAAGTACTTGTGGATCCCATTAATTCCTTCAAAGCAATTCTCTCCGTCCCCACTCGATACGGGAAATTCCAGTTTTAGTCAGGCGCCAATAGTTAAATACATAGAAAATAGCAATATAGTGTAAAATAAACATAACCACCACTATAAAACTTATACACACACTAAACAATAAGCAAGTAGGTTACGATCTCGCACTAATAAAAATAGTAAGTCAATGGAAAGTTGCAAGAAATTTTTCGCGGGTGGAAGACGACGAATGCTATGACTGCGTTTTTCTCGTATTGCTCTGATTACGTTATTAACGACACTGGCTTCTCGTTTGGTACTAGTTTTGTAAATAGACTTTCATATTTTTTCAGTCGGTGAAATATTCTACGTAGACATTTTAATGTCTTTCGGCGTCCCTCCTGAAAAGACCCCGTAACCTACTAGCGGGTTCAAAATGTTTGTTAATCTAAGTGACTTAATTGCTGCGGTTATTAGTCCCTAGGCTTACAGACTGCTTAAACTAACTGAAACCAATTTACGCGGAGGACAACATCCACGCCCGAGGGAGGACTCTAAACCCTCGACGGCGAGCAACCGCGCGCTCCGCAGAAGGTGACTTAGAGCGCTCTGCCACTTAACCGCAGCTCTAGTGGGTTCTGACCCACAGTTTCGGAACCGCTGGTCTGTACTAGTACCTCCTCAACTATTTACTACTAACTGTAAACCCGGCGTTGCCCGGGTATTTATTTATTTATTCCAGCCTAGAGTTAGTACTTCTCCTATCCCTTCTCTCTCTGTCAATCTCCTTTTTTACTTCTAAAAACATGTTACATTTATGGGAGAATATTTTAAGAAATAAGCCTTTCTTATGTACAAAATTATAAGTGCAGCGTCCAAACCAACATAGATAGTAATCAAAATACAAAACACATATAAAATTCATACGATCTCATTTTTATTTAGTTATATGTTGTACAATTGTATAGTTTTCCAGGTATATATTCTTTTGTATAATTGCTGTATATCTGTAAAAATCTTTTACAAATACAATTAGTACTAAAGATGTAATAGATTGAAACTTAGTGCGTGATGGGGCGCTTTTCCATGAATGTTACTGTTTATGTGCTCATATCTCATGAACTATGTGTTGTACTGTGATACAATTTAGCACGTACATTCAGCGAAATGTGTGTATACTGTCTGTAAAATTTCCTGCGGCTACAATTTGTAGTATAGAAATTATAAACTGTAATGTCATACGGAATGCCGTAGTTTTACTCCATAAACAGCGGAAAAGTAGTAAGTGAGAAACTTTCTTCCTTTCATCATGTTGCTATGGATGTCAGCGAGAAAAAGTTTAATAAAGGTTTGAAATTATGTTTAAAGTTTGTTGCAAGTCACTAAGTTCTCATTCTCATACAGCGTATTTATAAAGTTTCGCCGCATTATATGGCAGTTTTTTGCGATTCCTAATGTTTATGATGTCATATCTTCTGAACCATGTGTCGTACGTGATTCTTAAACCTGCAGCAATTGTTACTTCACAGTAAGGAATGTGTGTACCAAATTTGGTTGTAATTGTTCCAGTGGTTTAGGAGAAAATGAGCTGCATTGTCACTAAATGCAGTCGTTTTTCGCATCTCATTGTTTGTTTATGATGTCATATCTCATGAACTATGTACTGTACGTGATTCCTACACTTACGGCGACCGTCCTCGTCAGTGGCGTAACTATGGGGGGGGGGGGATGAGGGCGACAGAAACCCCCCCCCCAGAACCCCCCCCAAAAAAAAAAAAAAAAAAGAAAGAAAGAAAGAAAAATTCGAACAACAGCAATCTGGTAAAGGTGAAGATTGAAAACTTGGGGTGTTTTACCATAATCTTTCATTGAGTGGGAGTGAATTAGTTTCTTCAACGGGAGTGGTAGATGGTAATCTGTCTGGAAACTGACTAAAATTTTGCTCTTCAAGCAGATCTACAGATCTATCCCCCTCCCCCCCCCCCCCCCCAAAGACAAGTCCTAGTTACGCCACTGGTCCTCGTGGATTGAAACTCGTACAATCAACGATCAATAATCGTGTACAAAATTTCATAACGATTTGAACTAAACTATAAATTTGTATGCAGCACGTACACACAAACAAACACACGGACATTCTGCTCCTGGGTATCAATAATTTATTTCGATCGTCGGCAGGCAAGAGTTTCCATCTGAGAAGACCGCAGTAGTGAGAGAACGTTCCAGTTGTGGGCAGCGCCCCGCGCATCAGACACGCCGCATCGGCGTATCCCGCCATCCCCGCCCGCTGGGATCGCGTATTGTGCGCTGCCCGGGTTCCGTTAGCCCGGCAAACCTCGCCGCAGGCTCACGTTTCATTCGGTCGTCGCTTCATCCTCCGCCTCCGCCTGGGCACCCGGCGCGTGCCGCCGTTCCGGCGACTAGCGGCAGGCTTTTTGCCCCAACACACCCCGCAATTAGCGTCGCCAGTAAGGCCCAGCGTATTTCTTGTCCAGACCCTCAATGAGCTGCCACATTTTTCAGCTTCTTCCCAGTTCACCTCGCTACACTGAATATCCTTTCCCAAAAGTTCGTTTCCAGGTACTACGAGCTTTGTTCACATCCATTCACAACAGAGGTTGGGGATTCTTCCACCTTTCACGAGTAGAGCATCAACAAATACCGATCGAGAAATACAAGACTAAAACCGTGTAGCACCAAGTACATCGCGCCCCATTCATTCTCTCTACCTGTTCTCAACCGTTGCATGTACATGCAAATTGGAAACTTTCTGCTTCATTTGGCGAAGATTATACATTTCTATCTTAATACAAATAAACAATCCCTGAGACAGATTTTCGTCTCGATTATGTCAAAGACATTATTGATAAATCTGAAGCATTGTATTAAAATTTGTGATGCGGCCGGGAATCGAACCCAGACCTCCATGCTTACTAGGCAGACGTCTTAACCGTTAGACCACCACATCACAAACGATTAAAGCGCTCTGGAATGGTCTAAGTACGATTTCCCTCCACGTCACAAATTTTAATTCAGCTTCTGTGTTCCAAAGATAATTGCCACCACTGCCAAGGCTCTCCATGCAGCGGAATAGCACCTTGGCAGTGGTGACAATTATCTTTGGAACACAGAAGCTGAATTAAAGTTTGTGACGTGGAGGGAAATCGTACTTAGACTATTCCAGGGCGCTTTAATCGTTAGTGATGTGGTGGTCTAACGGTCTGCCTAGTAAGCATGGAGGTCCGGGTTCGGTTCCCGGCCGCATCACAAATTTTAATTCAATGCTTCAGATTTATCAATAATTTCTATCTTATTTCGTTGCTTTTGTGTGACCGGTTAAAGCTTCACCATAACTTTGTGAACCGACTGCAGTTACATAATTCGCTGCGTTATGATTGATGCGTCATTATTTACGTGCTCGCAATAATGGAAACTACGTAAGATAAACTTAGTGTTTTTCTTTTATTTTGGTGAGGATTTCCCATTTCCATCATGCTTCGTTGCCTTTTTCTGACCGGTTAAAAAAGCACAATAGCCATACGGACAAACTGCAACTTCAAAACCAGACGTTTGTAAACCTTTAGGACCAAACATCTGTGGTCACCGGTCCCTAGACGTACTACTTTAATTTACGCTAAGGACAACACACATACCAATGCCCGAGGGAGGACTCGAACCTCCGACGAGAGCGCCCGCGCGGTCCGCAACGTGGCGCTCCAAACCACACGGCCATTCCCGTGCGGTCAAACAGGAACTGTCTGAAACCAAGCCAGAGGGAGTGCAAAGTCGTTCTAATAATTCGTTGTAAATGTGGTTTAATGTGTACACCGAAAAATCATCACATGGTATCCAACACATCAGGTTTTTTTTGTGATTCAATTTTTTAAGTGTAACAAAAATACAGGATTAGTAACAAATTCGGTACACTTTTTTTCTGTTTGGAAAATTCTTCACGATCTTGGAAACTTGAATATTCCAGTAATGTATGGGTGCGGTGGTCTATCTTCTACGGCGTGTACCCAACATAGTTGCCATCTTGAAATCAGCCATCTTCAATTTGTCATTAAGTTTATTTATTTTATTTTTTGAAACTGGATACGTTTTATACCACGTAACATCAATACATTATGACACGTTTGTGAACCGTTCCGACGTAGCAATTACAGTTCAATAGTTACTACAAAATCCATCTTTTGCACAAGATACCTTGTTCAGGCAAACTTTTTGCCAGTGGTGAAGTCAACCCTCAAATCCACAAATAATAGAATGACCAGAATCCACATTGGATGTGGCTGGTTACATAAGGGTAACGGTGTGGTCTATAATATATGGTAAAGGTGTAATTGGATCCATTTTGAATGAAAGCAAACTAAATGCTCAGAGCTACCTGGAAATGCCGCAAGAAGTGCTGTTTTCCTTACTTCTGAATGAAGATGGAAGCTTTCCTCTCTTACTTTAAACAGGATGGAGCTCCACCACACTACACAGGAGTTGTTAGTGGTTACATGGTCAACGTCCAATTCAATAGATTCACTGACATGGTTGTGAGGAATGGCGTCTCTTATCACCTGATCTTAGACCACATGACTTTTATCTGTGGGGCAATTTAAAGAAAATCGTATATTCGAGAAAATAAGAAACAGACACCATCTCGAGCAACACATTGAAGAAGCGTGTGTCAGCATTTCTGCGAAATCCTTCTGTACGATGGATTCAGCGCCTTCAAATGAATTTTGGCCGAGAGGGACAGCATGTCTTTATGGATAACTCCATCTTTTGAACCATAATTGGCCGCGGCGGATTAGCCGCGCATACTGGAGCGCCGTGTTGTGGTGCGCGCGGCCGTCCGCCGTCGGGGCTTCGAATCCCCCTGGCATGGATGTTTGTGCCGTCTTTAGTATATGGTAGTTCATAAGTAGTTTGTGAGTTTTGGGACTGACGACCCCGCAGTTAAGTTCCTTAAGCTTTACAAACATTTGAACATTTTTGAACCATAATTGCTACGTAGAATCTGTTTACAGGAATGAACTTGTCAGAAAATGCTGGTGTTATTTGATATGTCACATAACGCCCTGACTTAGCTTCAAGACAGCCGATTTGAAGATGGCGGTCATGTTCGGTACACAGCGAAACGTTACTGGAATCTTCAGGTTCCCACCCCCCACCCCCCCGGGAGGGGGGGGCTCACGGTTCTTTGGTGAGTACGTGCGTGGCGAGCACGGGGCCCCGAGCTAATGCAGTCTTCCTTCCTTCTTTACTTCCCGGACTGCATTTTCTTTCCTCCTCCCCTCCTTTCCTATCCTCACTCCTTCCCCTCCTCACTGGGGGACTGATATACTTAGCAGTTTAGTCCCCCTATTCCAAGCAAACAACCCAGCCCAACCCCTCTTCAGGTTTCCTAATTCGTGCAGAGTTTCTCAAATAAATGGGTGTATTGCGACTTTTGAGTCACCCAGTTGTTTATTTAATGGTTAGTTGCAGTTATAAAAATTAGTTCAGATTATAAACAAGCCACTAACAAAATCTGTTCTGCAACAAAGAGCCTAATAACTATTCTGACATCTGCAAACTAATAGCGCATTATTAACACTTTGACTGACTGCCATGTAAACCATTCCATCCCTTAGAATGCCGAAGATTCTTCTTGCAGTAGTAATCCCAGCTGCACTTAGTTTCTTTATCTTCAGTCTGGTGTAAAGAATTGTCTGCTCTTTGAAACAAATCCAGAACTGAACACAGAGCATCTAAATCACATACAACTCCGACGCCAAGGGCCCCACTAAAAACGTCTCTACTTCGCAAACAGTCTGTAGAGTTACTACGATATGTTGCTGTGTCACCCCTCTGTCATAGTCACCTCTCAGTACTTTAGGGGAGAATAATTTGCGTGAATCCATGTCCTTTGCTTTACCTACTGAGTGAGCGGACACCACTTTCTACCTGCCCCGTTTCATACAATGAATGCGACCAGTCGGACGATTTAGAAACTAAATAAAAGATCTATAGGCTGATTTAGACACTAGGTTTACCAAGTAAGGTATTTAAGGTAGCTCTAGCCCGTCAATAAACTTGATTCTGTTTTTAAAAGCACGAAAACAAAGATCACGTCAAATGACGTGATTGGCATTCTACAGAAATTTCCGTATCCCGTCAATTGACGTGATTGGCACTCGGAGTGTTGATGTTGCTGTTTCCAAGGTCGACGTGGACGACAGACCTGTTCTTATTGCGTATGCTGTTTTCCGTTATTTGTCCCCTGCCTCTTTACTGGCGTGTGACAGCGCTTGGGCAAATGAAGCGCACACATTCTCCTTCGTGTGAAGGGCCGAGGTGCCGACCGACATTCCCGTCACAGCGTCGACGCTTTTAGTCGCAGGGTGACGGGAGCGCCACCCACGTGTGCCAGTGTGACGTAAGCGGAACCAAGCGCCTGATGATACGTCGTGGCCGACATCAGGAGAGACGCACGGGGCCACACCCTTGCACACGCACTTATTTTGTTTGCTGAGGAAACACGCACACCACTATAAGTCGCATGTCGTCTTTCGTTAGGTTGCAATACCCGTACACAAACAGTGCTCGTCACTTTGGATTCTATCTCGCCCTCGATACTCCTACAGGGCGTGAAAAGAAAACGTACCATGCAGTATACTGCATCCTGTTAATACTGACACGCGATGGCAGTGCAAAACTGACTTACCTTGCGGTACATTAAACATCTCGGTATTGATAGCGTACATAAAACAAGGCAGAACTTCACTGGCGAAGAGGAATAGAGTGAGAAGCCCGAAGGTAACACTCAGCGACCGACGAATATTAAGAACCGTTGTGGCCAGACCACTTAAAACAACCGTGGGAGAAGCGACTGCAGAACTATATACTCACTTGAGTCCTGTTCTTTCGGTAAAAACAGTACGGCTGGAGCTTAACATTAATTTCAGTGCTTACTTGCCGACCGCGGTGGCCGAGGGAACTGAGGCGCTCCAGTCACGGTCTGCACGTCCACTACGGTCGGGGGTTCGAATCCCCTCTCGGGCATGGATATTTGTGCCGTCCTTAGGATTAGCTAGTTCATAAGTAGTTTGTAAGCTTAGGGACTGATGACCCCGTAGCTAAGTCCCATATGTTCTACAAACATTTGAACATTTTTTTTTTTTATTTTTTTTTTTTAGTGCTTACTTGCTTAGTCGCGGCGGAGCAGCCTAGCGCATTGAGGAGCTATGCTCCGATGCGCAAGGACGTTCCCCGGTGGAGGTTCGAAACGGCTATATTTTACGACGTGATTCCACCCGTTTGCAATGACCCATGACGTCAACAACGTGTCGGAAAAATCATATACGAGATATATTAATACTTCTATATTGTAGATAATAAATAATCTGTAATTATCCTCGTAAATTAAGAATGTACCATCGATCACAGGTCTCAGTCCAAAAATTCTCTCCTTCGGAGCTCACATGCGATAAAGAAAACCTCTTAACTAACCTATACCTTATCATTAGAGGGAAGCAACAGATCACTTTTGAAACATAAAATATTAGTCTATAATCTGTTCTGTTTGTAAAGAAACTATCGTCTTTATCCCAGCCACCACATAATTACAGCTACAAACACGCACGCATCTCAAAACTACCAAGCTGCGATGACGTCATGGGTCAAAGCTGACGGGTGGAATCGCGTTCTATAAATGACCCTTGGAGTCCACCCCCCCCCCCCCTCCCGGGGCATGGATGTTTGTGTCGTCTTTAGTATAAGGTAGCTCATAAGTAGTTTGTAAGTTTAGGGACTGATGACCCTGCACTTAAGTCTCTTAAGCTCAACAAACATTTGAACATTCGAACATAAGTTTGAATATTTCGGCACTCCAGAGAAGTAATAGAGCAAAAAAAAAAAATCACTTCATTTGCATTCGTAGGCTTCGTGGACGATCGTTCAGATTCATATGTGGACTACTTTAGAATAAAGGTCAGTTGTTTCAACCACTGTGTCAGTTAAAACAGTGACTACTATTCCAACTCGGTGACATCAACTTTAGCGCCTCCTTTAGCTCCAGAGAGATGCCGTCGGGACAATAAAGTCGAATCTGTCCAAACAGTTGTTTAGTTATTCCTCAAAACAACAATTAAGCCTGTGTTGGTGAAACGTTCTGGGAATGGGATTACATCCTCAGGGTAGAAAACAAATTTCGTCATCACTGATTTCGACATTGTCTTCTACTCTCGTCTGGATCTTCATCACTACTGAACGATTCTTCTCGTTGCTGTCTTGGTGGCTATTCAGTATAAAAGCGCTCCACTTCGCTAAAGAAAGTAACATGTTAACCAGAAGAGGTGACATGCATGTCGTAACAAGTTACATGTCTACGAACCACGGCTTTTCCCGAAAGCGCGCCCTACGTTCCTACTACGAAATCCTCTTCCATAAAAGGTACTGTGGGGTCCGCGTCGACCCCACAACCTACTTGTATCTCGATTATTTCGGAACAGCTAGGTTTACGTACCCGGTCGGCGACAGAGGTAGATGGCAGCTGGTGGAAAAAGTTACTCAAGGCCATGTGGCCAATTAACGAGGTTAGCGAATGCTCAGACTGCACAACAGCAAAATGCGGTCTGGGGAGACAAAGCACCACCAGAGGGTCAATACACGGGGTGTCTCCCCTTCAGTCCGTCCTCACATGGCACGTGTAAGTTGACGCGAAGCACGTCACACGTGAATTCCATCGTGGTTTTTGCACGCTCTGAAAAGACCTGCCATACCTCGCAGAACGTGCTCCTGATGGTGATCTGCGACTGCAGCGCTGTCCAGCGGTAGTTTCTGCTACATCTGGACCCAAATGAAACAGTTTGTTGGCGAAAACGGGGGCACCATAAAATATCTGCGTTAATGTTCAAATGTTTGTAAATGTGTGTGATCAAACTACTGTGGTCATCAGTCCCTAGGATTACAAACTACTTAAAATAACTTACACGAATGACAACATAGACATACATGGATGAAATTTTTGTGAAATATACTATTAGGTCTGCTACAAATAAAATTTTTACCATTTCAAAAGCCCCGACGGAATTGCCGTGCGCACTGAGGCGCTGTGATGCGGAGCGTGCGGCCGTTCGCCGTCGGGGCTTCGAGTCCTTCCTCGGGTATGGGTAGGTGTGTTGTCCTTAGGTTAGTTTAAGTAGTTTGTAAGCTAGGAACTAATAACCAAGCACTTAAGTCCCATATATGTACAAACATTTGAACCTTATCAAAATTATGAGATGATGGGAAGGTTTAGAAATAAGAAAACGTACATCAAAATCCTTAAACATTTGACTGCACAGAAGCATGAACAAAAATTATGTTTTATTATTTTTGTTATTTCTCCTACTGTTTAGGCGATATGAACTCAGAAAAACTAACAACGTCATCTTCTGAGGAAGGGTTTCCACCACCTAAACAGAAGTATCGGCACGTATGCAAAAATATACATGTCTCAAATTTTGAACTTCGACTACAACATATTCGACATCTATCAGAATCGGTAGTGGCATTTTAGGGACTGCTACTTGTGAGTTAGTACTGCACGTCTAAGGATTTCAGAGTCCTGATACATGATACAATTCGATTTCTTTCTTTCTATTTTCCTCGTCTGACGTTTTGCCATATGTGAGTTTATCTTCTTGAAAACTGAGAAGGTAACTCCATCCACATTTCTGCTCCCGCTCCTCGCTGGAAATTAAAAGATATTAACAAAAAGTTGGAAGACTTTAGAAAGAATCTGAGGAGATTGTAATTTGAGTAAATAAGGTAAAAAAACTAAAGCAGTCAACAATCCGAAGATTGGTTTGAACACCACAGTGCTTTACTAGGCGTAGTCCTGCTTGGAGGTGGTATGCCGTTATCTTCCTCCGACCTTCGAACTGACTTACCCAGTTAGTTATTGGGGGACCTACAGTTTAACATGGGTGCCGAACCACGGTGCTACTCGGTATTTTTCACATCAGCAACACTACCAGAGATGAAAGAAGTGGAAAGTGACAGATATAAATCCTAGGACCATGCGGGGATTGAACCCGCCACCTTTGGATTTGTAGTCTGGCACTGTACCACTGTGCTACGGGCATAGTCATTTTAATTATCTCTAATATTAATACCATTTTACAATTTTCCTAGTTTATTTATTGTACCATTATTTCTTAATTTTCTCAATCACCATCTAATTCTACCCTCTCCCCTCCCCACCTTGCGCACGCACACACACACACACACACACACACACACACACACACACAGATATCGGCTGGCGACGCCCTCGCACTGGGTGTTTAGTAGTAACTTGAAAAGATTCGTCTCGAATGTAGCCTATTCCGAACGATTCCCTTCCCGAAAGTAAATTATTTTGATCGGTTTATTAGTTCACTAATAAAGTGGTCCAAATAATATAATCATGTAATTATACACACTGAAACAGATGTATCTTCCTGAACAGGCTTGAATTTCAATACGTAACGTCTTTGACAGACACATCATATGATCATAACCACACTGTACTGCGTTAGAAAAATAAAAACCTGATGATGGCAGCTGCCATAACACGTCGTGATAATAAGATCTTAGTAAAGAAAGTTCAAATGTTTGTCAAGCTTAAGGGACTTAACTGTGGTGTTATCAGTTCCTAAACTTACAAACTTCTTATGAACTAGCTTATACTAAAGACGACACAAACAACCATGCCCGACGGGGGGTTCGAACCCCCAACAGGGAACAGCCTCGCGCATCGTAGCATATCGCCTCAATGCGCTCGGCCGCTCCGCCACGACAGTAAAGAATGACTGCTGCAATGATTATTTCACAACATTATATAATACAGACGCAGACCTCAAAATAAATTCATGTAGTATTGATAAATTTACAGTTTAGATGTATTCGCGCGCACACCCAAAGTAAAATAAATATCTCGAACCGAATTGCGAGACAGAACGTCCCCTTGTAATATGTAGTCAAATTTAGGTCGTCAGTCGCTGGATGAGTGTGTAGTTTGTGCAGCCCTGGCTGGAGTGGCGCTGGGCGCGATTTACAGCGCAGCCAGGGAAACGGCGGGCCGCATTGTCGCCGGAAGGTCGCCGCCGCTGCGGCCCATTGTGAGGCCCGCCGCGCCGTCCCACGAGCGTTGCCCTCTGCCGGGGTGCCCTGTCCTACCCCGCCCCCGCACACCCTTCACGTCTTCCTCATACGTGACTGCCGGTGCTCCCCTATACCACACAGTAACATGTATTTGTCTGTGCCTATACCTCACGTGCAGGCTGTCCCATTTATCTTGGCCGCACCCAAAACTTTTTGACCAGTTATTTAGTTCCTTCTCTATAAGGATCTGCCTTGAGCAAAACACTGATTTTATATATGCACTAGCTGGAAACCCGGCGTTGCTCGGTATTTCAAATGTTCAAATGTTTGTAGAGCTTATGGGACTTAACTACGGGGTCATCAGTCCATAGCCGCGGTGGTGTAGCCGAGCGGTCTAAAGCGTTTCGCTGCGGAGCGCGCGGTCGCTCGCCGTGGAGGTTCGAGTCCTCCCTGGGGCATGGGTGTGTGTGTTTGTCCTTAGATTAGTTTACCTAGGTTGAAGTAGTTTGTAAGCTACGGACTGATGACCACGCAGTTTGGTCCGATAGGTCTACAAACATTTCAACATCAATCCATAACTTACAAACTACTTATAGCTAACACTAAGGAAGGCACAAATATTCATGACCGAGGAGGGATTCGAACCCCCGACTGTAGTGACCGTGCAGAATGTAACTGGCGTGTCGCAGGCCGCTCGGCCAACGCGGCCGGCTTGCTCGGTATTTATTTGTTTATTTTGTGTAAACGCTGTATTTCTGTAAAATCTCTTGGGAATACAATTAGTACCGAGGCGGAGCGGCCGAGCGCATTGAAGCGCTATGCTACGATGCGCGAGGCCATTCCCCGTCGTGGTTTCGAATCCCCCCTCGGGCATGGCTGTTTGTGTCGTCTTTAGTATAAGGTAGTTCATAACTAGTTTGTAAGTTTAAGGACTGATGACCCCGCAGTTAAGTCCCTTAAGCTACAGCAAGTGATAATGTGTGTGTGTTTCAGCATGAATCGACACCTAGCACCTCATAACCGCTTGAGATATCGATCTGTAAATGCACTCCATATGCACTGTTTCAGCATTAAATCGCGGGTGAACTGGAAAACTAAGGGGGTATAGCTACTACGCTTTATTTTGGACAGTCTGGTTTAAGGCACTTCGCCTGGCGCAGACAAGACATTCCGATGTTTGTAAACCTAGGGGATCGAACTGCTGAGGATAACTCAGACGCCTATGCCACTGGGAGGACTCGAACCTCCGACTTCAGGAGCCGCGCTTAGCTAGACATGGCGCCTCAGACCGCACGGCCATTCCTGTTCGAGCCTGAACTGCCAACGTCGACCCACTGACCGGAGCGACAATGTGACGACAGTTGTTTGTTGCGGAGACAGTTATTTCCCTCTCGCTCTGACCCTTTCCACTTTGCCATCGTGTATGTCGTGGTGATACCGCAGTACAGGGTTATAGATGCAAATGTAACTGTGGTAAACACATCGGGTTGTAGAAATTGTTTCAGCAATCAGTCGTAAGTATTATTGATTTACAGTTCTAGATTTCTATTACTGTGTGGTCATTTTCAATGCTAAAACAAATACAAAAGAACCAGTTAGATAAAGTATATGTTACGTTATAATAACAAAAAGTTCCACCTTTTTGGGAACTATTCAAAACTGAGTTCGGTTACTTAAAGCTGAATCCAATGTATACGTTGGTCGACTGATATTTACATCTAAACATCTCACACATGTCACATGCGAGCACCTTTCATAGGGGGAAAAACGTATATATCAAGTATTTTTATGTATACGATGTGAGAGTACATTAAATTTAGCACTAAACTACAACATTTGTTACGTATTTTAACGCAAGCCTTAAGAGGTAACTATGTTTTATATGATGTTTTATAAGATGTACCACAATTTTTGTGAGGACTTTGGTTAGCTACATACAGCACCATCTGCCGACTGTACTTATTACTACAGTTATAACTTGCAAAACTGACACTATTTGATTTTATGATATTGACTGCGAACAATATTACTGACAGGTCATCAATTTTTTAAAAAAGTATTTTCATACTGTTACTGTATATACATTATGACCAACAACGTTTTAAGACACCAATTAGTATACATTATTACCACCGGTCATGTATAAAAGGTAAATGATAATTTTTAAAGTAAAATGAACCTTTAAAGAGGGCGCCACAGTACCAATGAAGAAAGCTTACGTCAGCTGTGTACACAATTGTAACTGCTGCAGCAGTATGAACGTTACCTTCAACACGGAGGTCGAAATGTTTTACGTATTTAAATCGTTTCATTTTAAAGTATATACGAGGCGCGTCCAGATAGTAAGTTCCGTTTGGTAATAAAATGAAATTGTACACAGATACAGAAGAAAATTTTATTGCACAAAATTCTACAACTCTTAAACTACTTTTCCACATAACTGCCGAAATTTTGTTGGCACTTGTCATAGCGTACCACAAGTTTTTGCATGCATCCTTCACAGTAGGTTACCGCCTGGTTCAACCATGTGGTAACAGCTCTTTATCATCGTTGAAGCGTTGACCACCAAGGACAGATTTTAGGTTTAAGAAGAGATGAAAGTCGGTAGGAGAGAGGTCCGAGCTGTACGAAGGATGATCAAACAGGTCCCATTGAAATTTCCGTAAGAATTGTTTGGTCACATTCGGTGTGTAAGGTCAGGCATTATCGTGAAAAAAAAAATCTTTTGACAGTAATCCTCTTTTACACCTAAAATCTGTCCTTGGTGGACAACACTTCAACGATGATGACGAGCTGAAAGAACATGTTACCACATGGTTGAATACACAGGCGGCACCATTCTATGAAAAAGGCACACAAAACCTTATGCCATGCTATGACAATTGCCTACAAAATTTCGGAAGCTACGTAGAAAAGAAGTTTAACAGTTGTAGATTTTTGTACTATCAATATTTTTTCTGTATCTGTACCCGTTCGTTTTATATAACCAAACGGAACTTATTTTCTGGACGCGCCTCGTATTTTATCGTTAACTATAATTGAAACCTTGTACAACTGGTTTATAACGTGACGCGTATTTTATCTAACTGGTTCTTTTAAGCACTGAAAATGACCAAACTATGATCGAAATCTAGATCTTACTTACGACTGATTACTGAAAAAATTTCTACAAGTCAAATTAAAGTCGTCGAGCACATATTCCACCATGGAATCAAGCCTGATAAATCAGGTCGGGGTTGTCCGTTTCAGAAAATGACTCCAGTTTGTGGCGGCTGAGGCTCAGCTGATGGTAGCGGGTGGTGCAGGGTTCAGACTGGGCGGCAGCTGCGCGCCTGGGAAAGTGTCGGGTTGTTTGCGCGTCTCGGCGGCTGCACCTGCTGCGGCGGCGACAATGGCCGCCTAGAGTTGCCGTCTCGCGTGGCGGCCCGTCAATGCGCTATGGGGTTACCTCCCCTCAATGCCAGCGCCACCGCAGCACAGCACAGCACTCGGCGGCAACTCTTTTCGCGTGCTTGGTCCCCAGGCGCGCCGCTGCGCACCTCTCCCACGGTGGACAACCTAAATAGAATTGGGGAAGGCGGCCCTGGGCAGAGCGGTTCAGCTGCTGGCGCTACCGCTGCCACTGCCGGCTAACAGAGGCCTCACCATTCTCGTCTACCACTGATTCCACAATTATTTATTTTTTCCCTTTATTGTATTTTAATGCCCCCTGGGGCATGCTGGCAGCAGCCTCGTACGCTGCTCTTCAGCTCAGTGGACATATGAGTTTGTCAATTGATTTAGTTGAACAGGAAAATGTTCAAATGTTTGTAGAGTCTATGGGATTTAACTACGAGGTCATCAGTCCCTGAACTTAAACTACTTATGAACTACTTACAACTAAGGACGGACAAATATCCATGCCCGAGGGGGGATTCGAACCCCCGACCGTAGTGGCCGTGCAGACCGTGACTGGAGCGCCTCAGTACCCTCGGCCACCGCGGCCGGCGCCTTTTTGAACAGGAGACAATGAACGGTGAATCTAACAATAAAAAAAAGGGAGATAAAATTGGCGAATTTAAATACAATGAAAAGAAGGCTTTAAAACACACATAATCAGTATTTAAAAAACACAGACTTTGCGCAGTTAATGGCGGCGAGAACAGAGAGACGAAAAAAAAAAAAAAAAAAAAAAGAAAGAAACACACGGCACCACACTGTTTTGCCTATGCGGCGGTTCCTGAAGTTTTAAAATAACACCATTTGACATTAACACAACACTTCACCACGGTGCACTGTTAAAAAGTAAATTCGACTATATATGGAATATTCCGTCCAAATGTTTGTATAGTCTATGGGACTTAACTACGGGGTCATCAGTCCCTAAACTTACAAACTACTTATGAACTAACTAAGACTAAGGACGGCACAAATATCCATGCCCGAGGGGGGATTCGAACCCCCGACCGTAGTGGCCGTGCAGACCGTGACTGGAGCGCCTCAGTACCCTCGGCCACCGCGGCCGGCGCCTTTTTGAACAGGAGACAATGAACGGTGAATCTAACAATAAAAAAAAGGGAGATAAAATTGGCGAATTTAAATACAATGAAAAGAAGGCTTTAAAACACACATAATCAGTATTTAAAAAACACAGACTTTGCGCAGTTAATGGCGGCGAGAACAGAGAGACGAAAAAAAAAAAAAAGAAAAAAGAAAAAAAAGAAACACATGGCACCACACTGTTTTGCCTATGCGGCGGTTCCTGAAGTTTTAAAATAACACCATTTGACATTAACACAACACTTCAACACGGTGCACTGTTAAAAAGTAAATTCGACTCTTTTATATATATATATATATATATATATATATATATATATATATATATGGAATATTCCGTCCAAATGTTTGTAAAGCTTATGGGACTTAACTGCGGCGTCATCAGTCCCTAAACTTACAAACTACTTATGAACTAACTAAGACTAAGGACGGCACAAATATCCATGCCCGAGGGGGGATTCGAACCCCGACCGTAGTGGCCCTGCAGACAGTGACTGAAGCGCCTCAGTCCCCTCGGCCGGCAGAATATTCCGACGGTACTTGGAGGAACAAAGACATAAACTTAAACTCGTAGTATTTTTGTTCCACGATATTATTTATTTGCTTGTTATTAGTAGCTTTCGGCTTATTAGGCCATCGTCACATAACTTCATACTTTGAATATGTAACCTCAACGTTACATGTGGACTTTCTGTTTCGGCCGCTGCGGTCGGGGATTCGAATGCTCCCTCGGGCATAGGTGTTTTTTTGTTGTCCTTAGCGTAAGTTAGTTAAGTAATTAGTGTGTAAGTCTAGCGACTGATGACCACGCAGTTTGGTGGCATAAAACCTCTCTCACACACACACACACACACACACACACACACACACACTTTCTGTTTAGTATGAAGTTATTTGACGGTGGCCTAAGAAGCCGAAAACTGCTAATAACAAGCAAATAAATAATATTGTGGAACAAAAATACTACGTATTTAAGTTTTTTATATTTTTTTATTGAGGAGAGGTACTATCCTCGTCGAGGACTGGACTTCGTGTGTGAAAGTTGGGTGAGTAACTTTATTTCACATTACAAAGTAGCAGGACTTGTGGCGTCGGCATGCGCCCTACTCAGATGGTGGGTCCCATGGTTATGCAGGGTCTTCGATGATAGCCCGAGGAACTCGTATCCGGTGCCAACGCTCGGGGATGACGGTACCAGCATATTCGAGGTGGCGTGAGTGCGGCCATAGGACGGCAACCTTGTTTAGAAGGGTCCTGGTGCGGCTCTTGTTTTGTTCGAGCACCGTCGGGAGTCTCAGTTCACGGTGAAGGTCACGCAATCTTGCCCATCGTGGCGCGCATAGAATTTTTAGGAGGCAGCGATTTTGCATAACCTGAAGAAGCTGGACGTTGGTGGCGCAGGACGTGCTCCAGTAAGGACACCCGTACAGCATAGCCGGCACGAAGATGGTCTTGTAGAGGCGGAGCTTGGTGACGGCGGCCATGTCGGTGCTTATAGAAGAGCTTAACCAGACTGTCGCGCTTGGTAGTGATGTGGTCCTTGAAGAGCAGTTTGTTGTCAGAATAACCCCAAGATACTTGACGCGGGGGCCCACGGGAGATGGAGGTGGTTCAAGATGAGCCTGTCTCTGAGGTTCGGACGACGGCGAGTAAACATGATGGCCTTTGTGTTCTCGGCATTGCTGGTAACCATGTTTTCACGTGCCCAGGTCTCAGTTTGTTGAAGCTGACAATTTATCCGGACGATAGCGGCGTTATCTCTCCTGCTCGCTGGGAGGAAGGCCGTGTCGTCGGCGAACAGGGCGACCAAGATGTGAGGTCGAACACCCATTGAGTTCTACAGTGAAATGCAGACAGCATATGGGGAAAAATTGTCTCGCTTTGCGAATTGTGAGTTGGTGATGTTGTGAGTTCGACAAAGGACAGACCTTGCCCTATTAATTTCCTCGTCTTCTGACTACTGAAGACGTTCCTAGCAGGACGGTGATTCACAAGTAACGCTAAGGCCAAGGCAGCAGTCCGATGGTGGTTTTATAAGTCAGTCAGACAAATTCTACCGCAGGAGTATCCTAAATTTACTGCTGCAACGGGACAAATGTGTGAACCGGCCTGGGGAGCATGTGGATAGGGTTGTTTGGTTGGGATAGGGGGACTGAACTACTGAGGTTATCAGTCCCTCGGTGGGGACGGGAAAAAGTGAGGATAGGAAAGAAGGGGAAGGGGAAAGGAAATGCAGTTAGGGAAGTACAGAAGGAAGGAAGACTGCATTAGCTCGGGTCCCCGTGCTCGCCACGCATGTACTCACGAAAGAACCGTGAGCCCCCTAGGAGGGGGAGGGGGAGTATGTGGAAAAACATTGTAAGGTTCAAGGAACTTTGGCTATTGAAAGACAGGTTGCAAAGGCTTGCTCATTTATCCTCTTATTACATACAAAATCAGTGGCGTAACTAGGACTTGGCTTTGGGGGGGGGGGGGGATAGATCTGCCTGACGAGCAAAATTTTAGTCAATTTCCAGACAGACTACCATCTACCACTCCCGTTGAAGAAACTAATTCACTCCCATCCAATGAAAGCTTAGGGTAAAACACCCAAAGTTTCCAATCTTTACCAGATTGCTGTTATACGATTTGGGGGGGGGGGGGGATTCTGGGGGGAGGGGGTTCAATCCCCCTCATCCCCCCATAGTTACGCCACTGTACAAAATAGTGATCGATACATAATATGGAAAGCACATTTCTTTTTCGTAGTTATAAATGTTCTGTGGGCTCTCCCGAAGCCCAAGCGTCAAACATTACGGATTTCGATTCCTGATTGAGGGACAATGGGCTGCCCTCCCACTAAAATCCAGACATTTTTCTATCCTTTTTCGATGTATCATAACAAGGGCTCAAGACGAAAGGTCCACACATACCATAAATTATGTTTAATAGTTGTAGGGCACTTTTCGCCAAGTAGTTCAAATGTTCAAATGTTCAAATGTGTGTTAAGCTTATGGGACTTAACTACGGAGTCATCAGTCCCAAAACTTACAAACTACTTATCAACTACCGTATACTAAGGACGGCACAAATATCCATGCCCGAGGGGGGATTCGAACCCCCGACCGTAGTGGCCGTGCAGACCGTGACTGAAGCGCCTCAGTCCCCTCGGCCACCGCGGCCGGCCGCCAAATAGTGTAAGTCTTTACATGCGGAGATCGGGACTGAGATTTGAACAGCGTTCCTCCCCTAAGCGAGATCATTGTCTTTTCCAAAGTCGATACCACTCGTAGGGCTAAGATGTACTGTACGTGCTAAGAGTATACAGATAGAAACAAATCGAAAGAACCGGATGCATCGTATAGCAGGAAATACTATAGCTATCATTCAGGTTGACATCGCCCTTAAGCAGAAATGCTGCACGTTTCCACAGTGGCGAGAAGCGCTATCTTGTGTAAACTCTTGGTGAAGGCTGTCAGTAGCGACATTCAGCGCTGCGGCCTTATTTGTCATATTGGAAGGGGGACGCACGTGGTGTCTGCACGTTGGCGCAGTGTTCTGACCAGGCACGTTCTGCCCCAGTACGTGTGAACCTTGACTGTTTCTCTGTCGGCACCTCAACAAACCCACGCGGCCAAACCGTGACCGCACACGTGTGCGAATCGCAGAGGTTTCGTGGACAGCAAGTGAAAATTCTCGTCATCTGGCCTACACGAGTACCAATTCTGTAGCGAAGAGTAATGAATCTGCTAAGACATTCTACATTATAGGTAAACCCACATACCCGACAAATTATCGAATTTGTACATAGATCAAGGTATAACCGTTCAGGTACTAGACTGTCACTCCGAGGTTTCTGCATGAAACAGTTGATAATCGTGATATACCTGATCTGGCTACGAAATATTATACAATATTGCTTTTTTAATAGAAATTTCGTCAATTAATGTGGGCGAACAAGATAACACGGTTTGAGAACCGCTGCAACAGTTTCGTCAACAGATTCGTAAAAATCTGTATAGTTTTCAATGGGATCTTAACCATTCTGGTAACAAAACATCCGCCAATTACTGCAACGATGCCGGGACTACAAAATTTGGCGCAGCGGCAGAGTGGTCGAGCACTCTGGTGCCTTCCTGCGGAACGCGCGGTTTCTCACCGTCGTAGGTTCGAGTCCTCCCTCATATATATATATATATATATATATATATATGTGTGTGTGTGTGTGTGTGTGTGTGTGTGCGTTGTCCTTAGCACAAGTTAGTTTAAGTAGTTTGTAGCCTTAGGGACTGATAACTGCAGCAGTTAAGTCCCTTATATTTACAATCATTGGAATTTGTAAATTTGGCCGTGTGCTCTGAGGCGCCTTGCTGCGGAGTGCTCGGCCGTCCCCCGTCAGGGGTTTGAATCCCTCCTCGGGCATGGATGTTTGTGCTGTCCTTAGTATAGGTTAGTTCATAAGTAGTTCGTAAGTTCAGGGACTGATGACCCCGCAATTAAGCTTTACAACCATTTCAACATTTAATCATGTAAAAACATGAAAAAATATAACTGCACAAAAGTAAAATGTAGATCTTATTGAAAATACCATTTACGATTATATTGTGTAGTACAAATATAATAAAACTTAATATTATAAATTTTATGAATTTCAAAATGTTCAAATGTTTGTATAATCTATGGGACTTAACTACGGGACCATCAGTCCCTAAACTTACAAACTACTTATGAACTACTTACGAACTAGGACGGCACAAATATCCGTGCCCGAGGGGGGATTCGAACCCCCGACCGTAGTGGCCGTGCAGACCGTGACTGGAGCGCCTCAGTCTCCTCGGCCACCGCGGCCGGCTTATGAATTTATAGGTACATGTGCTAATAACAGTTTCTTTATATGTTGGTACCTGTACCGACATACATATAAAATACATATTTGATCGTCAGTAATTACATTGTATTTTATCTATTGATTTGCATACCCTCCACGCCAGTAGTTCGTAAATGCCTGCTTAATGTTTCACTTTTTTGTTAGACAGTGTAGATACTCTGCATGAAAGGAGGTAATCGGTAGCATTTTTTGTACCTGTTCCGTTGTTGATTAACGTTTTCCTGGAAATAATGATCAAAACTGAGAAGTCGAGTTTGTCAGAGGATGTTCTAACGGCCGTGGTAGTCATGGCGTCGTCTGCAGGTGTTGGAGACCGACCGGAACTCGAGGTGGCCGGTACCCACAAAGCTGTAACGGCTGCTATCGAGAAGTCTCCATGGCGAAGGCCACGGCGTCTGCACTCCTGGTCAGCTAACTGCTTCGTCCCCAGCAACCTGCGACTCTTACGGTACGTAATGCCCGTGACCTAAACACTGACATCGAAACGACCAACCCCACTAATTTCACACTATACTGTCCGAAGGTATTCGTCGTCCGGAGTACCAGAACGTACTAGAATTCACTGCTGTGACTTGCATAACGACACTGAGTACTGAAGGTGAGGAGAGAGAGCTGTGGTTTGGAATCATCTGAAAGAGAGCGGGAGTAAAAAAATAACAGCGCTTTTGTGTGGCGGACAGATGAGGTCTGAGCTTCAAATGGTATTCATTTTTAGCCGTGCTACTGGATTGGAAATAGAGTGCAGTTACAACAGCAGATCGTTGAATCCCTATACCTTCGAGTAAATGACAGAACGTGATTCGTCTGAAAGGAGATCAGGCGGCACCCAGTAGATGTACAGTTGCGGTACTGACGTGAAAGTTCCAACACGCATAGAAGATGAACAGCAGTCAGCGTAAGTATTACGAGATCTGTTCAAGAAATTTCTGAACATTGGTCGTTTCTCGCCAATGGAGTGTTGGAGCGAAATGCGGTTGGCATCCCTGCAAACGCTTCTGTTGAATAACTGAAGGAAGTTTCATTATCGTGTGTCTGTTAGTTATGATTCAGTGTTGTATCGAGTAGAACGTTGTACCGCACAATTTGCGAATTTTGAGATACCAGAGTTAGCCGGCCGCGGTGGCCGAGGGGACTGAGGCGCTTCAGTCACGGTCTGCACGGCCACTACGGTCGGGGGTTCGAATCCCCCCTCGGGCATGGATATTTGTGCCGTCCTAGTTCGTAAGTAGTTCATAAGTAGTTTGCAAGTTTAGGGACTGATGACCCCGTAGTTAAGTCCCTTAAGCTTAACAAACATTTGAACATTTAGATACCAGAGTTAAAGGAGCAGAGCCTCTGAATTGATTTTTTTTTTTTTTTTTCATTTTTTTTCATAAAGAGTCAACCAGTATATTGCTTCGTTCTACGTACAAGTCGTGAAGCGACCACGTACATAAAATTAGAGAAATTAGGGACCACACGGAAGCATACCGGCAATAATTTTTCCCGCGAACACTAAGAGACCGGAATCGGAGGAAGTGATAATGGTATGCAAAGTACCTTCCGCCACAATGTGAAGGCTCGTAAATAGAGAAGTCAGTTTGCGCGTAAATTACTGCACCAGCATTTCACAATTCTGGGCGGCTCAATATTCGTGTAGGCGACTTGAAACTACTTCTTCATTGATCAAACTATATTGTATCAAAAGTATCGCCGGCCGCGGTGGCCGAGGGAACTGCGGCGCGCTAGTCACGGTCTGCACGGCAACTACGGTCGGGGGTTCGAATCCTCCCTCGGGCATGGATATTTGTGCCGTTCTTAGTGTTAGCTAGTTCGTAAGTAGTTTGTAAGTTTAGGGACTGATGACCCCGTAGTTAAGTCCCATAAGCTCTACAAACATTTGAACATCTGATTTTCAAAAGTATCGTTATTTTCCTTCCATTTGCTGAACTCAGATGATCAATAATTGTTTTTTAATCAATGGGACCAAACTACTGTGGTCGTCAGTCCCTACGCTTACAGATTACTAAAATTAAGGACAACATACATACACCGATGCCTAAGGGAGGACTAGAACCTCCGTCGGGAGCGGTCGCACAGTGACTCGCATAATTCCTTGAACCGCACAGCCAATCCACCGGGGCCATCCACCTGTTTCCATGAAGAGAGAAGCAGAATTACTTTGTATTGTACAGTACAGGAGGAAACTTAGGTTACAGCTGGTAGCAAGTCGGACTGGAACAGTCACTGCGAGGAGGAGGGTCTCAGGAGGGGGAGCGAAGTACGGAGCGGTCGTCAGCAAGTGAGAGCAGTTTTTTGTGCTCGCCGTAAGCCGCTCAGGTGGCCGCTGTCTAGACAGGCCGGGGGCGACGCAATGGCAGCTCCCTGGCCACTGAGCGATGTCGCCCAAAGCACAGTCGCCGCTATCTGGGTCCGCATCTGGAGCGCGCCGCGTCGTGTTTACGGAAAACGCGCTGGCCACCCGGCCGCTGCGAGCGGCAGCTTCCTGTGGACACTCGCTGGTCAGGCCGAGGGTCAAATCGGGGGTAGGAAGGAGATACGACTCCTGCATCTACATAAACACTCCGTAAGCCACCATACGGTGGCTGGCAGACGGTACCTACACACACAAAAAAGTGTTGCATCAACACGATTCTAGGGGTTCATGACCCTTAACGTTGGGCGCGGTGGTCTTGGGGTAAAGTGCTCGACTGGAAACCGAAGGGTCGCGAGTTCGAAACCCGGTCGGACCTCGGATTTTTTTCAGTCTGCACTTTAATCCATCATTCACCTCTCAACGATGTGAGGAGTCGCCAGAAACGACACGTGGTTCGGATTCCACGTTAAGCTGTAGGCCCCCTTTCCCCGGTTGGATAACTGGGGTAGGCTAGGTACACGCAATTCGCCGAAGTGGCGTCCAATTGAAAGACTTGCACCAGGCCAATTAGCCACACGAAATTATTATTATGACCCTTAACATAAACGTAGAATAGAGATATACAAAAACAACACCGGAATTTTTATTGTTCCTGAAAACTGAAACTGACAATAACCTAGACATTCGGATTTTGCGTTCCAAATTGCAGCATACTCCAGTGCTCCTATTATCCGGTAATACGTCCTCTTGAACTGATGCACACCTTTATTTGCCCACTGAGTCATCAAGGAACTGTTGAACAATTTACATACATTGCTGGGTGCGAGCTGTTTTTATGTAAAATTTATGGTAGTGCCAAGATAGCGTATTCAGACCTTAACTTGGTTTTGCTGGTTTCGGCTGATCTTGACGCCATTATCAGAACCGTCGAAAAGTGGTTGCCCAACTATTCTTCATGCTTCCGCCTGTAGGTCGTGTTGCGGGTTTGTCATTAAGGTAAAAAATTGTTTGTCAGACGATAAAGTGTACACAGTAGTGTCCCCGCAACATTCCTCACTTTAGACATTCGTCTTCCTGGTGTGTTATTGGCAGGCCCCATCACGTTCAGCCGCGAACGGTCTAAGGCGTCTGGCTGCGGAGCGCGCGGTTGCTCGTCGTCGGAGGTTCGAGTCCTCCCTGGAGCATGGGTGTGTGTGTTTTCCTTAGGTTAATTTACCTTAGTTTAAGTAGTTTGTAAGTTACGGACTGATGAGCACGCAGTTTGGTCCGATAGATTTACAAACATTTTAACACCCCATTCAACTGCTGATGTGATAATTGTGATGAAACCTGACAATAACACGCCAGGAAGACGCATGTCTAAGGTGAGATATGTAGTGGGGGCAATACTGTGTACATTTTATCGTCTGACGGCCGCGGTGGCCTAGGAGACTGAGGCGCTCCAGTCACGGTCTGCACGGCCACTACGGTCGGTGGTTCGAATCCCCCCTCGGGCACGGATATTTGTGCCGTCCTTAATCTTAGCTAATTCATAAGTAGTTTGTAAGTTTAGGGACTGATGACCCCGTAGTTAAGTCCCATAAGTTATTCAAACATTTGAACATTTTTTTTATCATCTGACAAACAATGTTTTACCTAACTGACAAACCCGCAACAGGACCTACAGACGGAATCATGCAGAATAGTTGGGCAATCACTTTTCGACAGTTCTGACGATGACGACAAGATCCGCCGAAACCGGTAGAACCAAGTAAAGATCTGAATACGCGATCTTGGCAGTAACATAAATTTTACAAGTAACTGTTGCTTCAGATTGTTCCATTTCTCAAAGACGATTCGGCGTAGATCTCTCAGATTGGTTTTTGGGTCGTCTTGTCCAAAAACCCCTTTTCAGTCTATCTCAGGCATCTTCGATTGGGTTAATATCTGGTGAACATGCTGGTCATGCCAATCATGCGTTGTTTCAAGAAACAACGCATTCATAAGATGGGCACTATGAGCGTGAGAATTGCGCAGTATGGTTGCATTATACGTCGGAGCCATTTAATTGCCTTTTACAGCAACCAGTGGCGTTCGGTGGCCCCCAAATAATGCCACCCCAAAACGCCAACACCTTGATGCACTCCATAGACGTCGGGTCTAGGACGTCGAGGCTGACTTGACTGTCACCAAAAACTTCAGACGATTGGTTGAAGGCAGATACGAGTCTGGTCTGTGAACAGCATTTGGTGCCATTTCTGACGAGTCCATTCAGCATGCTGTTGGGTCCAGGTGTATTGCGCTGCATGGTGTCTCGGTGTCGCAGCTGGACCTCGCTTTGGAGGCCGGGAGTGACGTTGCAGTCAGGCAGGCTATTATGTACGCTTTGAGTCGAAGCACGACGCCCTGTGGCTGCACGAAAACCGTTGTATTCAGCACGGTGTCGTTGCTTCCTGGGTGCCGCCGAGCTGAAATCCGTAAGTAGCGGTCATCAGATGCTGTGATAGTCTTTGAGCAGCTAGAGCGAGACAAGTTCATCGACAGTTACTCTGTCTCTGTAACTCCTGCACGCCCGAACAACATCCCTTTGGTACACGCCGCGCCGTCTTTAAACCTCCCCTCTGACGGAAAGTAACAATGCGGATACGATCGAACTTAGGATTTGACCTCCTTGGCATGGCATAACTACAGTCAACACAAGCTGTGGACATCCTTTCTGGTGTTATGGCCGTCCGCGGTGGCCGAGGGGACTGAGGCGCTCCAGTCACGGTCTGCACGGCCACTACGGTCGGGGGTTAGATTCTCCCCTCGGGCATGGGTATTTGTGCCGTCCTTAGTGTTAGCTAGTTCGAAAGTAGTTTGTAAGTTTAGGGACTGATGACCCCGTAGTTAAGTCCCATAAGCTATACAAACATTTGAACATTTGGTATTATGACTGGAACTCAACGGCCGTCCTACTCAATCTAGCGCGTTGGCAGTGATGTATGATTATATATTTATTTATTTATTCACATGTGGCATCTATGGACAAACTAAGGAGCTTTCAACGCCAGTATTCACGAGAACTTTGAAACAAGATTATGGAACAGTTTTATTGATAAGGTCCAAGTGACTACCAGTCACTTAACACCCACCTCCTCACAAATATATCGTTCCGGTGCTAAATGTACACTCATGTTCAGGAAAAAGGAAAAAAAAACTTAAAAGATTAAAGGCAGTAAGTTCGTATTCAACAGAACATGTACATTAATATGATCTGCAGAAATGGTTAGCATTTGAACCATGTCGGTCAGCGGTTTGAGCTTCAACTTCGCCGGCCGCGGTGGCCGAGGAGACTGAGGCGCTCCAGTCACGGTCTGCACGGCCACTACGGTCGGGGGTTCGAATCCTCCCTCGGGCATGGATATTTGTGCCGTCCTAGTTCGTAAGTAGTTCGTAAGTAGTTCATAAGTAGTTTGTAAGTTTAGAGACTAATGACCCCGTAGTTAAGTCCCATAGACTATACAAACATTTGAACATTTTTAGCTTCAACTTCGACATCTCGGTGCGGTTCTCGTCGTCGCAGTAAACCGAAAGTAATGGATCGGTGTCAACTGAACAGACGTGTAAGATGCAGACGTATGCGCGAACCGGACCGTCACATCATTGAATTTGAAAGAGGGCGCATTATTGACATGAGACTAAGCGATGCATAAAAAAAGATTCAAAATGTTTATACTACATAAGGGACAAAACTGCTAGGATTATTAGTCCCAAGACTTACTACCTACTTCAACTAAGAAAAGCACACCCGTGCCCGAGGGAGTACTCGAACTTCATTTACATACATACTCCAAAATCCACCCAAAGGTGCGTGGTGGAGGATACCTAGAACCACTATTAGTTACTTGTTTTCCTGTTCCACTCGCAAATAGAACGCCTTCTAATCTATCTGATCTTATCTTTGTGGTCTTTGCGCGAAGTATAGGTTGGCGGCAGTAGAACTTTTCTGCAGTTCGCTTCAAATTCCGTTGGGAATCCGTTGTAATCCGTGACAAGGCGCCTTTTCTTCTTCTTCTTTGGATAGTTCGGTTCTTTTCAGTCGTGGATCGTACTTGCTCGTTGCTGATCGATGAATTTTTGGCTCAGTCAAAGGATAAAAATGCAGCCCTCGGTCGCAAATTAAAAATTATTTAACCTGGTTTCGACAATGACCATGATTGCCTTCATTATAAATTATAAAACAAGTTACATAATAAAATATACAACTCAGATGTAGAGCTTACGTCACAAAATTTAAAAAGAATTTTTTAGAAAGAGCTATCCACTATGGGCTGCACGCCTACACGGAGGCATCAAACTGATGTGCAGCCCATAGTGGCTAACTTTTTCTAAAAATTTCTTTTTAAATTTTGTGACGTAAGCTCTACAGCTGAGTTGTATATTTTATTATGTGACTTGTTTTATTTTATAATTTATAATGAAGGCAATCATAGTCATTGCCGAAACCAGGTTAAATAATTTTTAATTTGCGACCGAGGGCTGCATTTTTATACTTTGGCGTTGTAACGGTCGCTAACAATAGCAGCTATGTTCAAAATTTTTGCCTCAGATTTATTATTTTTATTTTATTACAGAGGGCGGCTAGCCACCTGACCGGATACGCTGAGCTATCACTCTTTGGACCGCGCGTCCATTCGCTGGTGGCAAAGGTGCAACCCTCCGGGAAATTTCTGCTCCTGTAGGACGAAAGAATGTAGTTAGCTGTACGTAGGGGCCTTGGAATGTGAGAACGTGGCCCTGCTAGGCGAGACCCGAGATTCATTTCCATGTCCTCCGTGACCCCGTCTCTCTTCCGTTCCGTTATTCTGTGTCCGAAGGCGGTTTCACATTTTACGCCGGTCCCTCAGGACTGAATGTCGCAAACTATGTACTTCAATTTTCAAAATGTTCAAATGATGGTTAAACTTAAGGGACTTAACTGCGGGTCATCAGTCCCTAAACTTACAAACTACTTAGGAACTTCCTTATACTATAGACGGCACAAATATCCACGCTCGAGGGGATACGAACCCCCGACCGCAGTGGCCGTGCAGACCGCTCAGCCACTGCAGCCGGCCTCAATTTTCCATCAACCAAACTAGATACAGCGTTAGCCTCGACAGAAAATTATTATAAGCGCTCAAAAGGATCAACACACTTCTTTGTGGATTCCTCGATGTCTAAGAATTTGTCCTACCAAGCGATCTCTTATTTTAGTCAAGGTATGCCAAAAATTGCTTTTCTCGCCAATTCTGTTCAGTAGCTCTTCATCAGTTACGCGGTCTACCCACCTAATCTTCAGCAATCTTCTGTAGCACCACATTTCAAAAGCCTCTATTCTCTTACTGTCCGCACTGTTTCACTCCCGTACAAGGCAACACTCCACACAAATATCTTCAGAAAAAACTTCCTTACACTTAAATTAATATTCGATGTTAGCAAATTTCTCTTTTTGAAAAATGCTGGAGTGCCGTTTTGCGGTGCGCGCGACTGTCCGCCGTCGGGGGTTCGAATCCCCCTCGGGCATGGATGTTTGTGTCGTCTTTAGTATAAGATAGTTCATAAGTAGTTTGTAAATTTAGGGACTGATGACCCCCGCAGTTAAGTCCCTTAAGCTTTACAAACATTTGAACTTTTTTTTTCAAAAATTTTTTTCTTCCCATTGCCATTCTGCCATTATATCCTCTGTACTGCGACCGTCATATGTTGTTTTACTACACAAGTAACAAAACTCATCTACCAACTTCATTGTTTCGTTGCCTAATCTAATTCCTTCAGCACTGCCTGATTTTCTAAGACCGCTTTCCATTATTTTTGTTTTGCTCTTTTTGATGTTCATTTTACTATTATGAAAACACGGAAGCAATTAATGAGGTTAAAAACCAGTTATCCTTCATATAATGGTCCCGCACATCTCTTCGATACGTATTACTTTTACTAAATCTGTGAATGAAGTAGTCGGGACGAAATTTGACGCTCATTTAGACGGTGGCTGAGCGAGTGTGTCGGAAACATTCTCCTACACAAATAGAGATTTAAAAACGAACACACCGCTGATTGGTCTTGTATTCGTGTTTCGTAAGCAGCGCGTCTGTCGTGTGCTGTCCGGTGCACCTGACTCTGAGGGACTGCCTCGGCGCGTGTTTAGGCGTGCGCCTGCCCTGTTTGCTGTCTCTGTGTGGCCGCGCGCAGACGTAAACATAAATCAAGCTCCCCCCCCCCCCCCCTCCCCCCTGCTGCGCTTCTGTTTCCGTTCCAGTTCCGCCCACGGCGGCGGCCCCTCCCGCGCATGCGCACTGACGCCTCCCACCTGTTGCCCGCCACGTGGCCACGTCACCCGTCGTGGCTCGCCGTGCCGACTGTAGTCGCTATCAGCGAAACAATTAGACTGACAATGCAGCTTCCGATCTGCTATGTAAACATATCTCTGTCGATTCAGCAAGTGACGATGCAGTTTCCTGCTTATTTGATCCCTGGGTCCGTGTTCGATCCAACATAAACGCTCTGCCAAATTTGAGTCGTGATTAATTTCTTTGGTAGCTACTATAATACACACACACTTTGGAACAGATCTAAAAGCTAATTTCTTTGGATAAATTAAATATTATGCGAACTCGGTAATTGAACATTTTTCTTGATATAAAAAAATAGAACCAAGAACGTTATTCATTCATTTGCCATTTTATCAGAAATAATAAATAAATAGTGTAGTAAAGACTGTAAAAGTAATACGTAGTGTTACTATTCTTAGGATATAGAAATCCTATGCTCTCATTTTAAAAAAAGCGTTCTGCCATTGTTTTTATTCTGTGCTTTTGTTTTTTAGTGATCGTGTCTTGCTGATGTATATTTGTTGTATCAAGAATCTAAGGTGAGAATATATTTGAGAAGTTATCTTAAAACTGGTGTTTAAAAAACTTATGTCAGTAATGAAAGGGCTTTTTTTTAATATTAGTATGTGTGTTGCCAGAGAAAGTAATTGTGGCCCAATGAAATATTTCCGAGGTATTATTCCCGGAACTGTTTTGCTTGTTCTATGAGATTTATAAGACAATTGAAATTATTTTATGTGGAAAGGATAATTCATAAAAGACATTTAGTAAACTTTCGTGGACGTTCTAAGTGAATATTTTACAATTGACAATATTTCGACCGATGAAAAAAAAAATCGAACAAACAGCTACAATCGATTTCTTCTTTTCTCATGAAAGAATTTGGTTCCATATATACAGAAAAATCGTCGGCTACGCCACGAAGTGTAGCATAATCATCAAGTAAGAACTGTAATATTATTTCGATAAATGCTGTGGTTCTTTTCTTCTCTATACGAACTTGCATCTGTTATTCCAAAGATTCCATTAGGCACAATAAACGCGGTCAATTCAAATAATTACTTACAGCAGAAATGGGACTTAGACATATATTTTTCAAGAGTTTGTTAATTTCAATTCATAATTTAAATTAGGAGATCATTTGTTACTGACTTATTAAAAAAAAAGGGGAATAATACAATATATACATAATTAATTTTTTATTAATTATTACACTACAGTGACTCGCATTAATTATTGGAACACTTATTAATAACCAGTCTTTGCGACACCCTGGTTCCTTGATTTAAGGGAAATATTGTACACATAAACTAGTTTTCCATTCCCCAGTCTGACAGATTCAACACCACGTAAAGTGTTTACTTTTAGAAAAGGAAAGAGAACCAGTGAGCCTCGGTAGAGTGGCCGAGCGGTCTAAGGCACCACGCTGCGGAGCGCGCGGTTTTTCGCCGTCCGAGGTTCAAGTCCTCCCTAGGGCATGGGTGTGTGTGTTGTCCTTAGGTTAGTTTAACCTAGTTTAAGTAGTTTGTAAGCTACGGACTGATGACCACACAGTTTGGTCCGATAGATTTACGAACATTTTGAGAACCAGTGAACCTGAAACCACAGAAAGCTGTAATCGTGCGTCAACACAATTATTCGGACACTTATCACTCAGATGTCATGCGTAGAGCAGCCACGGTATTGTCGACGTAAATATTCAGTGTGCTGTGTACACATGTGTTAACGATAAGCCGCAGAGGAGAAGATAGAGCACATTCGATCAGAGACAGTTAGTGATTTTTCTTCCTGCCAAAGGCAAAAGTTATCGAAAAATTGCTCATATGTTACAAAAGAAGAAAAGTACTATTTCTGATGTCATCAGAAGATCCCGGGAGATAGGACTGACAGTTTTATTTTAGATTATGTTTGTATAGTCTATGGGACTTAACTACGGGGTCATCAGTCCATAAACTTACAAACTACTTATGAACTACTTACGAACTAGGACGGCACAAATATCCATGCCCGAGGGGGGATTCGAACCCCCGACCGTAGTGGCCGTGGAGACCGTGACTCGAGCGCCTTAGTCCCCTCGGCCACCGCGGCCGGCTGACAGTTTTCTGAAGAACGTTTCATGTGAGAGAAGAGTTCTAGCAGAAATGTTTAAAAAATAAATAAACATACAAAAACATTTAAGTGCTCCAAAACTCACCAACGAGATGACCAAAGAAAGAGTATCCAAAATCAATAAGGAGAATGTTCAGAAGAGATAAAAAGCAAATCAAAGAAAGAGAATGCTGTTTGGCAAATAGCGTGTTAGATAAGACAGTTTGTGGTGAGGAGTGTAAATTTAACGTCGTTCATTCAGATGGGGCGAAAACGTTTTGGCGGCGTCCTAATACTGAGCTTCAAAAGCAAGACTTAAAAGCAACTGTGAAGTATGGAGGTGGACTTGTATTGGTTCATGTCGGCGAATGGAGTTTGTGAAGTCGTTTTTCGTTGAGGGTAAATGGACCAATTTCACTACCTAAGAGTACTCAAGAACACTATAAAAAAGAGTCGAAAAATGGGGATTGGTGAACATTTAAAGATTTATCAATATAATTACCCCAAGAAAACTATCAAAATTGTCGAAAAATGGGGATAGGAGAACATTTAAAGTTTTACCAATATAATTGCCCAAAACATACGGCCTGGAATGTGAGGATATGGTTACAGTTTAACTGTGAAAAGCTAATGCATTATCCCCTTCAGTCACCAGGCTTGAATGTGATTGAGAGTCTCAGTGAAAAACTTGGAGACGAAGTAAGGAAGACAGTAATTAGATCCAAAGAACAACTGAAGAACAGTTTCAACAACACTGGCAGAAAATCACAACGTATATCCGGAAATTAGTGGATAGCATACCAAGTCGTCTTATAAACGTAATTAAGATGAAAGCAATGCCTACCAGATACTGAACGTTTTGGAATATTAGTATAAAGATGTGTGTCCAAATAATTTTGTGCGACTATTATTGTATCTATATTTTCTGTATTCATTCTTATTTTTGTATGTTCCGTGTTCTTTGGAAGTAAGATGGACTTTTTTTTACATTCCTTACAGAAACTTACATTTAATTTATATCAGTTTTTTATTATTATGCAAAGGGAAATATAATACAACATGTCGATGAAAGTCCGAATAATTATGCGCGTCACTGTACTTAAAAAAGGTAAAGCAGTCAACAATCCGAAGATTGGTTTGAACACCTCAGTGCTTTACTAGGCATGGTTCTGTTTGGAGGTGGTATGCCGTTGCCTTCCTCCGACCTTCGAACTGACTTACCCAGCCAGTTATAGGGGAACCTACAGTTTAGCGTGGGTTCCGAACCACGGTGCTACTCGGTATTTTTCACATGAGCAATACTGCCAGAGGTGAAAGAAGTGTAAAGTGAGAGATAAAAATCCTAGGACCTGCCGGGGATCGAACCCACGACCGTTGGATTTATAGTCTGTGCAACCGAGGCGCACTTACCACTTTAAAAGGGTGTCGTTAATACGTAAGACGAAGCGATTTTATCTTGAATAAAGGAAAGAAAGTTGTATGTAACTGACTAGGAAGTTAATTATTTCGAAGTTAATTGAGAAGGAACATGTTATTGAATGGTAAGATACGGAAATGGTGTTAAATTTCGTGAGTTGTAAAGTAACACACTTTCTTCATACAAAACATTAATGCTGTGAACATTAGCGGGAATAGCTCTATCTTCATTCGAACGTTCCTTGCAGTTTCAGTTATTCAGTATTTTAGAATTCAGTTAAATATAACGAGTGAATACAGTGCACTTTTTATACTACGTTCCTGGCCTCGATGGATGCATCAATTTCACATGAATAAATTGACTAGTCTCACTGAAACTCTCGGATACCTCTTCACTAATACTCCTAAGGAAAGTAAACTCTCTCTTTGTTCAAATCATTGTCAATATTGCGAAAGCTGGTATTGCTAACAAATCGAAACGTCTTTTGCTTTGCGAGTAATGGATGCGAATACATCACATAGTAACCCCTCAAGTGAACATATGTAATGTAGGCTATATATTTACTAAATCGCAACTGTAATCCTCATTTCGAACATTTTCAATGCCGTTATGTTTATATTGTCAGGCTCTAATAAACACACTGTCGATGGGACGTTAAACACTGATCTTTTTTTTTTTTTTTATTTATGTCGTGAGCACTTGTGCAGTTGACGGCTTACTATATGGCTTAGTCATAAAGATTTAGTGATGTATAAGACTGAATTGTAAATTAGATCCGGGGTATTTTAATATCGCCGTTTTTCCAATTTTCAAACAGAACATATGAATATATCGATACCGATTATGATACTGCTGGTATGTGTTTGTGTGTTGTCCTTAGTCACTTCAAATAGTTTGTAAGTCTAGGAACCGATAAACTCCGGAGTTTGGTGCCTTAGCTTTACAAACATTTTTGATATCTACGCCGATAATAATAAAAGTTATGCCACCTATGACTCAAACACATACGTTATTTAACGTCAATCAACAATAGTTTAGGTGAGCATTGGGCCCACCCAAATTTTTAATTGAAGGCGGTTGAGTGAAATCGTATGTGTGTATGGTGTGTGCAGTTTTCTTTGTTTGTGGTTTAGGAGTGTTCAACTGCAAGGTTGTCAGCGCTATTACGAAAATTGGTATAACCGAAACCGTTTGAAATTTCATTAAACAAGTAAGAATCAGTCAACATTTTATTGCACTCAAGTTTCTCCCAATTTCATTCACAGTCGCCGTACTGTCCTCGAATGTAAACATAAATGAAATAGGGTCAGATGTTCTGAAATTATCATTTAAAGTAAGTAAAGGAAAAATAAGAATAAAAGGGAAATTGGACTGGCTGGTAGATTGAACGGCCGCCATAACTCATTAAGTTATTATTTTAATATCTCACCCTTATTTTAATTATCTTTTTCCGTTAAAAAATTATAACCTGTCTTGCCGTGGGCCGACGCGGTGGCCGAGGTGACTGAGGCGCTTCAGTCACGGTCAGCACGGCCACTACGGTCGGGGGTTCGAATCCCCCCTCGGGCATGGATATTTGTGCCGTCCTAGTTCGTAAGTAGTTCATAAGTAGTTTGTAAGTTTAGGGACTGATGACCCCGTAGTTAAGTCCCATAAGCTTAACAAACATTTCATTTCATTTCTTGCCGTGGTAGTTTGTTCTCTTTTCATTGTTTACTTTCTTTGCATGTACTGGATCATGTAAGTTCAAGTGGCAGTGTCAAATCGTCATTCTTTTTGCAAATATCTCTGAAACGATGTAGATATGAAAAAAAAAAATAGAGAAAAGTTGTAGAGAATTTTTTCTCCTCTACAAATTTGTTTATTTTAGTGTCGTGTCAGATGAACGGTTAAGCCGATATTTCCGTTTAAATTTCTATCTTTGAACCCGTAACCCAAAGTGGGCCAAAACATGTGCTAAATCGAATGGAACATCGTGTCAAAATTACTATGCAATCTGTCAAGACCTTTCAAATATTAAATGTGTAGAACAAATAAACATATACATTTTTTGTAATATAAACAGGGATGAATTACTCTGGAAACAAACTAAAATTTTGCTGCCCTGGGCGGTGGCTCGGTTGGCCCCTGGACTCGGGCTGTTGATAGCTTGTTTTCGGAGCTGCTTCGAAACGCAGTGGGCGGGGCCTCTACTACGCGCTACGCACCCGGCCGGTTGTTTTCCAGCGGCAGCAGTGGCAGCGTGCGTTCGCCGCGTTCCCGGGACGCGCCTATCTGCGTCCGCGAGTACGCGGCGCGGCGCAGTATAGCGTTTCTGCAGCGCTGTGCGTCTTCGGGGGCGTGGCGCGTCGAAGCTTCCGGTCGCGCGTGCGCGATACGGGGAAATCGTGCACGCGATACCAGTGGGAAGCGCAGACGGCGGCCTCGCCACGCGCTGCCCACCGCGCAAAGGGTTCGCTGCTCCTCTCTCCCTCTCTCATCCAGAGCCCCCGTTACACACTATTTTTCTGGTGATAATTACTTGCACACCGATCGTCGTCATCATCTGATTAGCTCTTTCAGCGTTCTGTCTGGAGCATAGTCATCCTTATCAAATTCCACCATGATGCCGTACTCATTGATCTAACATTGATGCCTCGTTTGATGTTCAGTCTGCTACTTCAAGATCATTCTTGGCAGAATTCTAAATGTTCAAATGTTTGTAGAGATTATGGGACTTAACTACGGGGTTATCAGTCCCTAGACTTACAAACTACTTATGAACTAGCTAATACTAAGGACGGCACAAACATCCATGCCCGAGGGGGGATTCGAACCCCCGACCGTAGTGGCCGTGCAGACTGACTGACGCGCCGCAGTATGCTCGGCCACCGCGGCCGGCGCAGAATTCTAGTACTTTCTTCTTAGACTACCTCGAGTCTCTTAGGTACCCTTGTCCAGCTCGTGAATCAGTAACTGTACAGTTCGTATTAATCTTTTAACTACTGAACACTCCCTGTTATAACAACTACATTCTGTACAGTTACTGTTTCTCGAGCTGAGACTGCACATATATCAGACAAAGTGATGGGTGCTATCGACAAGGGTTCGCAAATCGATTTCGTATTTCTTGATTTCCATAAGCCTTTTGACACCGTACCTCACACACGGCTTTGCGTGGTATATCGCTCCAAATTTGCGACTGGATAGGGGATTTTCTGTCAGAGGACACAGTTTGTAGTAATCGATGGTAAGGCATCGACGAAAACAGGTGATATAGGGCGTTCCACAGGGTAGTGTTATTGATCCTCTGCTGTTCCTTATTTACATAAACGATTTATGAGAAAATGTAAGAAACTCTCTTATTGTTTGCAGACGACGCCGTCATTTACCGTCTAGTAAAATCAACTGAAGATCAAAAACAACTGCAGAACGATCTGAATAGCATATCACTATGGAGTAAAAATTGGCAATTGTGTCCAAATAATGAGAAGTGTGAAGTCGTCCACATGAGTACGAAAATAAATCCGTTAAACTTTGTTTACAATATAAATCAATCAAAAGTGAAGGCTGTAAACTCCACAAAATACGTACGAATTACTATTACTTCAGAATTAAACTGGAAAGAACACGTAGATAGTGTCGTGGGAAAGGCAAACCAAAAACTGCGTTTTATTGGCAGAACCATTAAAAGATGCAACTGAACTACTAAAGAGGCTGCATACACTACGCTTGTCCGTCCTTTTCTGGAGTATTGCTGCACAGTGTGGGTTTGATGGAGAACATCGAACGAGTCCAAAGAAGAGCAGTTAGTTTCGTATTGTCAGGATACAGGGGAGACAGCGTTACGGAAATGATACAGGATCTGGGATGGGAATCATTACAACAACGGCACTTATCGCTATGACATGGACTACTTACGACACTCCAATCGCCAACATTCTCCTCCGAATGCGAAAATATATTGTTGACTCCCACTTACACAGGTATGATCATCAGTATAAATAAGAGAAATCAGAGCTCGAATGGAGGTTCGATGAACCCTCTGCAAGGCACTTAAATGTGATTTGCAGAGTATCCCTGGTAGATGTAGATATATTGAACTAAATACCTAGGAGTAACAATTACAAACAACTTTAATTGGAAAGAACACACAGAAAATATTGTAGGGAAAGCAAACCGAAGACTACGTTCCGTTGACAGAACACTTAGAAGATGCAAAGTTCTAAAGAAACTGCCTACACTACCCTTGTACGTCCTATTTTGAAGTATTGTTACGCATAGTGAGATCCACAACACCAGTTGGGACTGACAGACGATTTAGAGAAAGTACAGAAAAGGGGAGCTCGTTTTGTGTTATCGGGATATAGGGCAGAGATGTCACGGAAATGATGTACGAGTTGGGATGGAAGTCATGAAAATAAAGCTGATATTCGTAGCGACGAGATCTATTTGCAAAATTTGTTTCACCAACATTTCTTCCGAATGCGAACATATTTTGTTAGCACCCACCTACATAGGGAGACATGATTATCAAAATAAAATACGAGAAATCAGATCGAAAAGGGAAACGTTTAGGTGTTCATTTTTCTGCGAGCTATTAGATAATCGCCGGCCGCGGTGGCCGAGGTGACTGAGGCGCTCCAGTCACGGTCAGCACGGCCACTACGGTCGGGGGTTCGAATCCCCCCTCGGGCATGAATATTTGTGCCGTCCTAGTTCGTAAGTAGTTCATAAGTAGTTTGTAAGTTTAGGGACTGATGACCCCGTAGTTAAGTCCCATAAGCTTAACAAACATTTTTTATTTTTTTATTTTTATTAGATAATCGAACTGTAGAGAAAACTCATGAAAGCGGTTCGATGAACCCTCTGCCACGTACTTCAATCTGACTTGCAGGGTATTTATGAAGATGTAGATAACATTCTTGTCTGTCCAATCTCCTTATTCCAATCCACATTTTTCCCTCTTAATACTATTTATCCGCTTCTTAACGTTGTCTCCTTCGCTTATTTCTTTCTGGTGGAATTAGACTCCATGCTTGTAACAGTATTCTTCCCTGTTCCATACGTCGCAAACGCCCATCCGTTGTCAATTTTTATCAGTAATTGCATCTTAAATTGTGGTTTTAGGTGTCATACTTCCTCTAATTATTTATTTTCTCACGTGATCAAATAATGTTAAGCCGCAGCACCTTCTACAGTATGATATCTCTGCAGCAAGTAGTTTCCATCTTTTATTTTTATCTATGACCCATACTTCGGACCCATACTTCATAAATGGTTCTATTATTGTCTTAAATATATCTTCTTTGTCTGATGAGACAAGTTATTATTCCACAGTATCGGATGTAGAGTCTCAGTAATATTCTTCCCTTTCCCTACTTCTTCTTTATCTCTTTCTGCTGTTTGTAATTTTCTTATTTTGATTATCCTGCTGTGTGAGTTATATGTGGAAAATTAATTACATTATTATTCAAACTCCCTTTATTCATTAATTTTTATATCGATGTCATATAGTAGAATAATTAATGTGTGGCGCAATAATTATCTAGATTACGTGCAAAAAAGGGCAGTATTTCTGACACTTCTGACCTCATCATTCACACCGAACGCAGTGCTTGGTACTATGGAGTCGCATTCAGGACGGCGGTGGTTCAAATCCATCTTTGGCCATCCTCGTTTACGTTTTCCGTAGTTTCCCTAACTCACTCTAGGAAAATGCCGGGGTGGTTTCTTTGATAGAGCACGACCCATTTCCTTCCCCCCCCCCCCCCCCAGACAATCCGAGAGTGAGCTCCGTCTCTAATGACACGTTGTCGATAGGACGTTAAACCCTAATTTTTTCCTTCATAAACATTCACATGTGTTCTTATACATGTCATGTTCTTATTGCTCATGAGAGGAAGTCTTTTCATTTTTTAGTCTCTTTCTCACTGGATCACCAAGAATAATATTCTCGTCCTATCAATTTGACCGAGCGAGTGGCGAGAAACCAGACATACAGTCGAGGGGACGATGAATGAACCCCCCCCCCCCCTCAACCAAATTTTCCATAGCGTGTTCTCTCTTATTCGTTCAAGAGGCATTCCGGGCGGTTTCTGTGAAAAAACACACGTCTCTTATCCCCGAATCGTTAGAAGTGCATTCGTTAAATAAAATAAATAAATAATAAAAAATAAGTGCATTCGTTAAGTAAAATAAATAAATAATAAAGAATAAAATTAAATTAAAATCCAGCTGTGGGGGAGGCGAATCGCGGTGGCCACCTGGTGAAAAGTTCAGCTCACTCTCAAAAGAAAGAAAAAACGCAAAATGTAAATTAGAATAGGTGGGCGAGGACCCACTGGCGGAAACTGGCCAAGCGCCTAGCTCACAGTCCTGGCATGCACAAAAAAGACTGCATTTTCGGGTGCGTAATCAAACCATGGTTCTGAAACTACGAAGCGAAACGCAATACTCCTCGAGAATCTCAAGGAACAGTTGGTCCCTAGACGGCTGAGCAACCTTCATAAAAGAATGTACCTTCATCAGACAGCTGCTCCCTGCGACGGGATGGTGACGCAACTTGGACAGGTAGACCTCGGTTCTGAGACGTAGCAGATGACGGTGACGTTATCTTCCAGCTGCCTTAATGAGGAGAGGCTTCAAGTATTCTAACAGTGGACGATTCCCCTACGGTACTCTCAAAGCATCGTTTTCGTCGACAGTTAGGCGGAATAAACTCATCTACAGGCATTCATCAGGTAACTAACAATTTTGTACATGAAATATTCCTTTACGCCCATTCTGACATTTAACACAAAATACCAACAAGAGATAAAAAGATGGTAGTTTCTCCTCTTGGTTCTTTTAACGTTTGTAAACCGAATGGACCAAACTGCTAAGGTTAGCAGTACCTAGACTTACAAACTACTTAGACTGACTTAAACTAAGGTCATATATATATATATATATATATATATATATATATATATATATATATATATATATATATATATATATATATACACACGAGGGAGGACTCGAACCTCCGACAGGAACGGTTGCCCAGTTCGTAGCATGACGCCTTAGACCTCGCGGTCATTCCGCGAGACTCTTCTGTTAGGTAGTGGCGAAAGGATGTGTTTTATTATTATTATTATTATTATTGGTGGTGGTAGTTCATCTGTAAGCGGATATGTATTAGATTACAAATCCATACATTGTAGATTTTGATTCCATGATTATTAGCGATTCTTCCACTTCTAGTATCTTCTTGCATTTGTTAAAATTGCGAGCTACGCGCTGATTCGAGAAACCACGTTTAATGTGATGCGTGGATCTAGGAAACCACAGTTTGTAACAAAAGTGGGAGATGGCTTCAGTACAGTCTGTTGCCTTTGTGGTGCATCAAGTCGTCTGCGACTCTTGGTATCGTCGTGATCAGTGTCCTGCTGTTCATACCAGACGTTGTGTCAGACCTCGATTCTTCTTCCAGAGTCAAATGTTCAAACGTTTGTAAAGGTACGGGACCTAACTACAGTGATCATCGGTTACCAGTATTACAAACTACTTAAACTAACTTACACTAAGGCACACACGCCCATGTTCGAGGGAGAACTCGAAACTCCGGCGGGAGCGGCCGCTCAGTGCGTAAGCATGACGCCTTACACCACACGGTCAGTAAACAATAAGACAGTAAGTAACAGATGGAGTGGACCGATAATTGACAAAGAATACAAAGCGGCAGACTTCCCAGAGCAGTATTAGATTATATGCCGAGAAGGAGCAATCAAGAGCGACCGAGGAAACGTTATCTGTGAAGCCGGAATGGGCAAGAATATCCAATCCGTGAAGGGAGGAATACAGGATATCTGGGATTATGCATACGGAGCGATTTGAAGTAGAAGGACGACATATAATTAATCGCGTTAAGGCAGATGCCAGACTGAGAGTCATTAAAAAATCCTTTAGTATATAGACAAAGACTGTATCTTACAAAACACTTGTTAGACCGGTACAATCCGTTCGGTCTGAGGCGCCATATCATATAGCTCGGGTACTCCTGTCGTAGGTTCTACTCCTCCCTTCGGCATGGATATGTGTGTTTTTCCTTGCATAAGCCAGTTTAAATTTAAGTGGTTTGTAAGTCTATGGACCGACGATCTTAGTAGTTTTATCCCTTACGTTTCCAAACATTTGATTTTAAATTTGACCAGTACTCGAATATTTCTCTTTAGTGTGGGATCCATACCAGCTAGGGTTGATAGAGGAGATGAAGAAGAGGAGCACAGGTATACTTAGCAAGGGTTAAAGCATCACGGAAATAATCGATCAACGCCAGTGGTAGACATTGCAAGAGAGGTATTCAGTATCACAGTGTGGACGGCTGTCAAAGTTTCAAGAGCGTACGTGTCTCGAAGACTCATCCTCCAACACATATCTTGTGGAAAGATCACGAGGTTTAAATAACAGAGATTGGAGCCCACATGGAACTTTACCGGCATTCGTTTTTCACGCGAAACATACACTACTGCAACGGAAAAGGGATGAAGTGATACTGCTATACAAAGTACCTTCCGCCTCATATCGTGAGGTTAATGGCTGATTATAAAATGTAGATACTGATGTACGTTTGGAAAGTCCGTGCGAAGTCCGAAAGATGGCACCACCGGTGCGTTTATCGAGGTCATATTTAGTTAGTAGCATCTTTGGAAAAATACGCACTCCAAATTTCAGCCATATTGGTGTTTGGCATTCGTGTGAATCAAGGAAGTGGAGTGAATGTCAAAGAATGGACGTAACAGGATTTCTTGTGATGACTGAACTTTATGATAGGCAAAATGCCTCACGAGACTAAAAAGAGTCTTTATAAACATCATGGTGACTCTGTACCTTTGATTAGAACAGTATATGAGTGGTTTCAAAATTTTTCCGAGTGGTCATATGGGCACAAGTGACGCTGAACTTTCTGGACGCATTGTGGAGGTTACGACTCCCGAAATCACTGATAAAACGCATGATATGGTGATGGATGACAGAAGAGTTAAGGTGCGTGAGATTGCTAGTGCTGTGGGCATCTCGAATGAATGTGTACATAATTTATGCATAAACATTTGGACATGAGAAAGCTACCCGCAAGATGGGTGCCGCGATTGCTCACGCTTGACCAAAAACGGAATCGAGTGAAGTGTTGCAAGAAAGGTTTGCAGCTGTTCAGGAAGAATCCGCAGGTCTTTAAGAGTAGATTCGTCACTGTGGATGAAACATGGACACATTTCTATGCTCCTGAGATCACAACGATCTAAACAATGAAGTACCAAGCGAGAATCTGCACCAAAAAAGAAGGCGAAGACCGGTCCCTCGGCCGAAAAGGTTATGGCGATGGTCTTTTGGGATTCGCAAGGGATAATCCTCATCGTTATTGGACCGTTTAAAAACCGAGCTGCAAGAAAAACGCCGGCGATAGGCCTACAAAAAAGTCCTATTTTTCATCACGACAGTGCACCAGCACACTCCTCAGCAGTTGTGGTGGCAAAATTACTACAAATAGGATTCCAACACGTTTCACATCCCCCACATTCTCCAGACTTGGCTCCCTCGGACTACTATTTGTTCCTCAATTTGAAAAAATGGCTGGCGGGACGAAGATTTCATTGAAACGAGGACGTGATTGCAGAAACTAATAGCTAATTTTCAGTTTGGACAATTCCTGTTACTCGGAAGGGATCTACAAATTACAACAGCGTTGGACGAAATGTATAAAAGGAGACTTATGTCGAAAAATAAAAATGATTTTCCCCAAATACGTTAGTAGTTTTTATTTTTGCACGAATTTTTCAAACTCCCATCGTATATACAGGATGTTACAAAAAGGTAGGGCCAAACTTTCAGGAAACATTCCTCACACACAAAGAAAGAAAATATGTTATGTGGACATGTGTTCGGAACCGCTTAATTTCCGTGTTAGAGCTCATTTTACACTGAAATGAGAAGTGACACATTGTTGGATGAACCATTCCCAGAAGTGTACCCGTGGAGGCCAATCAGCTGCTGATAGTGCCTGCACATGCTGTACATGATACGGAAACAACTGGTTCTCCCGTACTACTCTCCATACAGTGACGTGGTCAACGTTATCTTGTACAGCAGCAACTTCCCTGACGGTAACATTAGGGTTATCGTCAACTGCACGAAGAATTGCCTCGTCCATTGCAGGTGTCCTCGTCGTTCTAGGTCTTCCCCAGTCGCGAGTCATAGGCTTGAATATTCCGTGCTCCCTAAGACGCCGATCAATTGCTTCGAACGTCTTCCTGTCGGGATACCTTCGTTCTGGAAATATGCCTCGATAAAAACGTACCGCGCCACGGCTATTGCCCCGTGCTGATCCGTACATCAAATGGGCATCTGCCAACTCCGCATTTGTAAACATTGCACTGACTGCAAACCACGTTCGTGATGAATACTAACCAGTTGATGCTATGTACTGATGTGCTTGATGCTAGTACTATAGAGCAATGAGTCGCATGTCAACACAAGCACTGAAGTCAATATTACCTTCCTTCAATTGGGCCAACTGGCGGTGAATCGAGGAAGTACAGTACGTACCATCGAAACAATTGGGTATTTTGACAATTGTCTGCACGAATTATTTCAATCTACATTTAAAGAGAACTACTAAAATGAGCTCTAACATGGTAATTAAGCGTTTCCGGATACATGTCCACATAACATATGAAGGGTCCACGGGAAAAAGGGGGTAAGTCAGTTCTTCTCAATTTTTCAGGAGAGAATATTTTAACACCAAACCTTCTGTACCAAATGCAATTTTTAGCCTATTCTCTTGAAATTTACGTTTAGTGTAGCCTTACATATAGTCGTGAGATACCTTTACAAGGTTTTCCTGTAAATGTACTGTAGCAATCTAAAGAAAATATTATATCGAATGACGTCAATTTTTTGTACGGAAAAGGGGGATAAGTCATTATGAAATGGGGAATGTCTGTAAATCTCGCTAATTCGTTAACTTTGTTAAACCTACTACAATTAGAACTAACTACCAGTATTATTTAAGAAGTAATTAAAAATGTAACAAATGAATGTGAAAAAAATTATAATTAAAAAAAAAAAAAAGAAAAAAAGAAAAAACCGAAAAATCATAAATTGTTGGCTAGAATTAATTCTTTATAAATAGAACAAAACTTTGTAGGACGAGACAATATCTTTGTAAACTATGTACATTCATTGCTTATTCATTTTCCCTCTGTGTCTTCTTAGTGTCCATTCTAGGGCATCCAAAACAGACATTAAATTCTGTGTTGAAAACAAGTCTGTATTTTTCATACGACACAGATTGTGTAGGGGGTATGATTTTAAAAATAACTCATACCTCTAACTGATGTTCAGATCTGGTAGTAGATACACTTTCTTAGAGGTCTTGAAGCTGTAATGGGTTCGTTCACCTTTAAATGAACTAATGTGAACTGCCTCAAGTGCACACCTTTTTTCAGATAACGTTGTATTCTAATTTTTTTGTTTAGATATTCCATGAAAAGATGTAAAGGCTTTAGAACAAACATTTACTTCAGTGACAGAATTCTTCCTCTTCACTCTTACGCGATATAAATAACAGTTGTCACGAAATTCAGCTTCATTTTCCGGTCGCCTAGGTCTCCTTTGCGATATAATATTTACATTAATTAGGCCTGCCATGTAAGCATTCTGCTCATTCACAGTAATTTTGTTATAATTAGATATAATATACCCACGTTCTGCGTCAGTAATACTCTGGAAACATTTCAATCTGGAACATTTACAATCTGGCCCTAATTCATGGGTGGATGATAACAGTTTATTTCTCACTTAGGAAAGTCAACCTGTTTTCTTCCTTTTCATCGTTGAATGTGACAGTTGACTGAAGGTGATACTTTCCTCATCTTCATTTTTCATGTTCACTTCCACAGTTCAGTTAAAACGTAAAATAAACTAAAGAAATTCACACAACACACAGAGCACTAACTTAACCTCTCCAACAGCAGATGCTCAACACCTGGACTACGGAACGTAAACGACAGCTGCGATAGGTGCTGCCAACTGACTAGCCCCCTTTTTTCCTAGTTTCACATTGACTTACCTCCTTTTTCCCGTGGACGCTAAATTTTTTAACCGCTGTAACTTTGAGACTATACCCCTTCTTTCCATGAAACAAAAACCCATAAACGCAGTTTGTTGAAAGCTTTCTGAAGCTGTAATAATCTAAAATCTCATTTTTTTTTTTTTTTTTTTTTTTTTTTTTTTTTTTTTTTTACTTACCCCCTTTTTCCCGTGAACCCTTCATATTTTCTTTCTTTGTGTGTGAGGAATGTTTCCTGGAAGTTTGGCCGTACCTTTTTGTAGCACCCTGTATAGGGATTGATTTGATTTGATTTTTCCAGGGAAGCCAAAACAGTCTTGGTCCAACCCGCCACTGCCCGCACCGAAACTAAGTTTATTGTGCGGTATCGCTCCCTGTATATCTAGTAAAGCCAACCAATGCCCTTGAACAGTGCAAGGAGTCCCTTTACCAGTTCTTTATTAGACACAATTTCTTCGGGTCTGGTTGTCCCAAATGTTCTGTGCCTTTTACTCTCCAATGCAATGCATTCGAAGATTGTATGTGATGCAGTTTCATCACCGTCATCACAGATCCTACATTTAGGGTCCTCTTCTGTTATTCCCATTGTATGTAGGTGTTTTTTGAAATGCCCATGGCCTGTCAGCAATCCAATCATGAGTCTAATCTCTCTCCTGTTCAGGCCCAGGATTGCAGAGCTTCTTTTAAAACATGGCTTTGGCATCATTACCTTGCCATGTTTCTGTTGATGGACTTTGGTCCAATATTCTACGTGCTGTCTTCTGAGCCAGTTACGTAGCTCCAATTTGATCATTGCCTTGTTGATTGTCAGGACAGGTTCCGGTCCAATAAATGGAGTCTCTGCCCCCATCCTGGCTAATCTGTCGTCATGTTCGTTGCCACTGATCCCCGAGTGGCCAGGGACGCACAATAGGCAGTGGCGTAGCTATCACAGGGCTAGGCGGGGTAGTGCCCCGGGGCCCCCGAGCTCAAGGGGCCCCTCGGCCTCCGTGACCGACGTTCGAAAAAAGTTAGGCCCTATTATTGCGTCGAGTTTTTTTTTTTTTTCTCCCCTAAAACCAAGTTTCCAACAGTAGCCGCACTGAGCCACCAGGTGGCATAACATTACTTGTGATTGAGCCTTCACACGACGCACGCCACTCGGTGGCGCTGCTGACCGGCCAAAACGACTGTCGCTGTGTACAACAATCGGCACACTTCAATCGGCGTAGCAGCAGAAGTAGCGGCAGCATCAGAGCTGCTCACAGGAACAGCTGCGCCTTACAAGTGTTGCGGCGTATAGCTCGGAGCAGTGTGGCGGATCGCGCGGCTGCAAATACTGTATAAATACATTTACTGTACAGTACTTCTTATTGGCAAATACAAATGTACAGTTCGATTATCCGAATAAACCGGCTTTCCAAACACCCATGTCCCCCAATTACTAAGAATAATCGACGTTCTACTGTATATAATGTTTCAGTTGAATGAAGGATTTTCGACTTTTAACATTTTGAACCTCAAACGCACGAAGCGCAATCGAAAAATTATTCCCACCTCAGTATATAAATTACAAGGACTATTGCTTGTCAGCTAAGACATGGACCCTGCCACTATTAGCGTGTTGTCGATTGAATATGAAGTCTCTACAAAGTGTTATTACAGAACGGTATTGTTGTAGTAACTCAACTGTTTGTGTAATGCACCTTAATCATAGATCCCAATGAAGAGCTGTAATCAATTGCACTCTGAAATTCGCACAAGAAGAAGAGAAAATATGGATAGTGGATGGTTTTGTGGATTGTATTACTGATCGGCGCGTCATCAGTGAAGCTACTGCCTCCAACTTCATAGTTCATTCACCTAGTATGGAGCAACTTCGAAAGCTATCGCGTCGTTTTATGTGTATGTCCTACCCAGGTCCAACTCTATCCCTATGCAAAATTTCATACACATCCACCCAGTAATTTTTGCGTGAAAGCATAACAAACAAACAAACTTTTACAGCTATAATTATATTAGAGAGTGTGATTAAATATTATCTGCTGCGTGACAAATAATAATTTACTTAGTAGTATTTAGGTTTGCCTTATTATGTCTTCCAGTGGATCTGATGAATAAGTGCTTTTGCATATGTATAGTTTTCGCTTAAAGAGGGGCCCCCAACGTCATTTTTGCCACCTTGGTGACATAGCTACGCCACTGACAATAGGTTTACTCTATTGCTTTCCCCTAGCTCCACCAGAACCCTGTGACATTCTGCAACAATTTTAGACCTTGTTGCAGGTGTTACCAGTGATCTCAGGGCTGCCTGGTTGTCTGAATAGATATAGATGCTACGATCTTTGTAGCACCTACGCAAATTCTCCTCCATACATGCCCTGATGGCAGTGTATAGGGATAGGTGGACTGACAAACGTATTGAAGACAACAACTGGATGGCACTAAATCGCTCGAAGTAGTTACGGCCGGCCGGATGTTCGGTAGCTGCTGGCGGTGACAGCGAGGCACATGTGAGCGCCGCCGAGAGTGAATGGAGGCGGGCCGGGTTTTTTGGTCGTATCGCGGCGCGTATTAATACGCCGTGTTGTTGTGCCGGCTCCCCCCCCCCCCCCCCCTCCAGCGGCGCTCCCTCCCACGCCCCACGCAGCGGCGGCCTCGCCTCGCAGCTGGCTGGCTCAGTACCGCCGCCACCATGGGGCTGTTCACCAAGGCGCTCGGCGTGCTCTTCAGCCTGTGAGTAGCCGCCGGCACGTGCTCCACGACGCCCGCGTCTGCCACGCCAAACGTTGTGCCGCCCTGCCCTCCCCGTGTGTCACGCCTACATTCCTGCTTCGTAATAATTGTGTGTGTATGTCTGGGAAAGAGAATCATGATACCCGTTACCTCCAGAGGCGTAATGTGCTGCCACAGTGAATGTTGTGTGCATGTGAGTGCATATCTGCGTATGTCGGGGTGTGCCGTGCGTGTGTCGTCTCTCCCGGTGAGTAATATCAACCGATCAGCTGTCAGGCGTCAGATTCGTTTCATAATATCTTGATTCCGTCTTCCAAGTGTTCTTGAAACAACTGGATCAGTGTTTCGTTTCTTATTGAGTGGTTGCACAATTAATTTTGTTAGTTTTCATACTTACAGTTGCAATCACTAGTGAAGACAGCCAGGACTTGTGAAAATCTGTACACTGAATCTGCAGTTTTACTCTCACAATGTACAAGGTGAATGACTCTAGAGATTAATCTCCCAGATTACACACATGCCAGTTAACCCTTTCAGTCCCATACTATGAAATCAGCTTTGGAAAAATTAAAATTCAGTGTTTTCTGTATTAATACAGTGCAGTAAACAACAAAATATGTGTTTTAAAATTTTCGTTCGGACTATTGTTTTTTATGTCGAGGAGTCGAGGTAGACCAAGAAGAAAGTACTTAGATTCGGTGCAGAATTATTTTGAAGTAATAGGCATAACATCAGACGAGGCATCAATGTTAGCATTGAATAGGGGACCATGGAGGAATTTTATTAGAGGTACTATGCTCCAGACTGAACGATGAAAGGAATAATCAGTCTCTAATGATGATGATGTATTTCATGCACAACGCAGACATTTGTACCGAGTTATTTTATTACTTGGACGTTATTTTGTTCATACTTAACACTGCCAGATCAATAATGTTAGCATAATCTTCGCCACAGCATCAAAGACAAGACAATTCACTGCTGGAATAAATTAATAGATACCACACTCATTCTCAGCCACGTACAGACAGCAACGCAACACAACCTCTAAGATGAACAGATTGATACCTTAGGAGTGGCTACACGCCGTACCAAGCGGCAAAATGTCGTACTAGAAGCATGTTGTTGATAAACAAAAATGCAACTTTAAGGATGGATACACAAAATGCGGTATAAATCAACTTTTAATACGTTATTGTCCAGGAACAACACTGGGATGAAAGGGTTAACATACAGACACCATGCCAGTTAACATACAGGGTGTTCGGAAATACCCTTTACAAAATTCGAAGACCCATAGAGAAATGTGAGTAGGCAATATTTTGACACGGAACCTATGTCCGAAAATGTCATCCAGTAAGACTATAAGCACGATATTAAACCAAACACTTCTAAATAATTATTATACACGATACGCACCATAATGTTTAGTTTACTATTATTTTGAGTGTAATTGATGTGTGCTTTTAATTCCTGATGATGCTTGCAACAAGTGAAACTGGTTGAACATGCAGCTTAAGGATTGAAATGATTTCAAAAAAATGTTCAATTGTGTGTATAGCTTATGGGACTTAACTACGGGGTCATCAGTCCCTAAACTTACAAACTACTTATGAACTAACTAAAACTAAGGACGGCACAAATATCCATGCCCGAGGGGGGATTCGTACCCCCGACCGTAGTGGCCGTGCAGACCGTGACTGGAGCGCCTCAGTCCCCTCGGCCACCGCGGCCGGCGAAATGATTTCCTCAGAATAGTTGAAAGCTGTAGATGGTCATCACAACAAAGTTCTACAGCAAGGGATTTAGTGTCTCGTAAACATGGATTCTAAAATGCGTACCTCCTGAGCCAAGAGCACTTGACTAGTTTCTACACATCGAAAATGAAGACGTGCTCACAACTTTTAAGATGTGCATTTTAGAGGCCATGAATATTAGAAACCCTTGTTGTTCGTTTGCGCCATACTTTTGAGCACTGCACCGCATGCTGGAGGGCGGTGGTACAAACTCACCTGCTATCAATATGAAATTTTCCTTATACCACTCCAAACAAATGCCAAAGTGATATCTCTGAAAGGACACGGCCCATTTCCTTCCCCATCCTTACCCAAACAATCCGAGCGTCGACCACGCTGCCGACGGGACGTGAAAACCGGATATTCTCTCCTTTCTTTCTTTCTAAGAGATTTGTTTCACAATATCAAAAATATTTATTTATTATTTAATGCCACTATGGTCAAAGGTATGGTAGTACAAAAGATAAGAATGCCATATGTGTTATAGATTACATATTACAGATCTTCAGCCTTAAATTACATAAGAATTTTCTGGATTATTGTACATTATACAACGCAACGTCTATGTGTACAAATGGCTTTGTCTTGAAATATTCGCTTATGGAATTTATAGCTACACATTAGTAAGCTTTCAAACCATTTCTGGAAACATATTTTCCTCTTTGACGTTTCATGATTTTGAAAGCATTCAACAGCTTCGTGTTGAAATTATCAGATTCGCTGTCCAGCTTTTTTTTCCATTTTTTTTTTTCTTCCACAAGGAACAAAGACTAATCTTTTGCCAATAATAATAATGTCTAATGGCCCAACAGTCGGGTGCAATAAATCATTTCTATCTATGTCTCCTCAAGATGATAGTTTAACGTTCTGTGTAACCGCTATCTATCTTTCTTGTGATGTCACATTTTAAAACAGTTGTAACTAGAGGTTCACACCGTCTTATTGCGATAGCAGTATCTATCTACGGCCAGACGATTGTTTCGGTGTAGCGGTAAGTTTGTTTACGGGCCGTTGGTGTTGTGTAATCACTGAAGCTCACAGAACAGCTGACTGTTAGCTCAAAATCTAGTACAACCAGAGTCTAACATAATGGACTGCAGTACAACATCGTCTGTCAGGAGCATTGCTTAATCAACAAATACCGTTTTACCTATTTATGAATTGACACACGAGGGGGGGTGGAGTTGATTATAATATCGAATGATTTTACATCCTATTAGTAACATTTAATGGTTGCTTGTGAGAATTTAAAAGGCATTCCTAATTTGAGTACAGTACTCGTGGCATCGATATGTTAAGAGCATTGTTTTTTATTCTTGGCCGATTGGTTACCGCTCCGATTGAGTTCGTAATCTTTAAAGCGTTGACAAGAAGATGGGCAATTTGAGTTGGCTAATTATGTAATACTAGTTGACCCATGCGAATAATTCGCACTCTATCCCGATCAGTCACAAATAGGTAAGACAGTAGTGGAGAAAAGGCAGATGCAAGTACATATGTGTCAAAGATAATAATAATATTGCACGCACTGTAAAGTAACAGGGAATTAAATAAGTTATTATAACAGTAAGCGGTACTTACCTGTGATGGTGATCGTTGAGGTAATTCAGTTCATTCGCGCAGTACACAACGCTTGCTTGAACAAAGTTAACAATTCCAACAGCTGTTGGACATCGATGTGTGAAACAGAAAACTTGTGATATACCGTAATACGCTTGCGTAAAGAATCTAAACAACTGCAAGAGCTGTCGTGCCTGTTAGTTCAATTAATTTATTTGTATATTTCTCATCTTTATATCAACCTGTATAACCGAAATCGTGTGATAAACTATGCTCGCATCGCTTTTATATTGGCCGCGCAAACGATGGCGCTGTGGCTGATGGGAGCAGCCGTAAATACATGTCCCGTTTACGATCGTTCGCCGGGTATCAACTTAGATTGTACGAACAATACAATTTTTTTTCAAAATAAAGTTTTTTTGTGTGAAAACAATAAACTAGCTATGTATTTTTCGTCATTAGTGGAGAACGAAACCTTGAAAATGATACCTTAAACATTAATTTTGAATACATAATACGAGAGATATGGCGTACATAGTATCTCATTAATGGATGCCCTGAACGTCTGAAGCAGTGGCTTATTATAAGTAATATGTATTCAACTAACATCGACATATACACCTTTGTTCAAGGTGTCTACGTAATTCTTACGTAATAACGCTAAAATTTGATTTGTTTCTGCACCTTGGATTCCTAAACTGTAGTAGTTTCCATTCCCGAGCTGTATTGATGTTTTTTGTTCATTTTGTTTCTGCATTCTCATTTCTAAAACAGAAGTCCCACTGTGACACTAATTTATAGGAATATGGTCCACTTCGTTTAAGCGTACGAATAGGCGACACATTGGACCAAATCCATTTGTCAAAACCGTGACGTCTTTGGCACGACAAGCAGCTGGACGAACCCCCCCGCCCCCAGAACATGTGTATATAGATAAATCGGAGAGAACAGCTACTCTACGACTTTTTATTGTTTCCTCTTTTGTCGACCAAACTTTCGTTAAAATCAGCTCCTAATTATTCGCACCTTAGACGTCTGTTGGACTGTTTTTATTTTTATTTTTATTTTTATTTTTTTTTCTGCATAACTGTCACCCATGATAATAATATGCCTGTAATTGCACGATCATTTGGCTAGAAGAGCCAACACTTCCGATGCAAGGGGCGTTACGCTGTATTCGCAGCGATTACTGCCCCGGACACTTTCTCCGCATCAGGGGTCATGGCCACCGTGCTCGACCGGAAGATAACAACACTGCACTACGCGTCTTCCGTTGGGACGGCATCGACTTCGTACCGGCAAGCGGTTGCGGAACTCTTCTCTTCCCCATGCAAGCCACAATTCAAAACACAGCCCTCGACAATATTTTAGCTTTTCTGAAGCGCAATGATTGTCTTTATACTACAGAGGTTATTTTTAACAGTGAAGATGCAGTTGAACGTGGTCACTCGCACGAAAACTGATGGTGTTAGTTGTTTAGACATAGGGCTCGGCGGAGCGGCCGAGCGTATTGAGGCGCTATGCTACGCGCGAGGTCGTTCCCCGTCGGGGGTTTGAATCCCTCCTCGGGCATGGATGTTTCTGCTGTCTTTAGTATAAGTTAGTTCATAAGCAGTTTGTAAGTTTAGGGACTGATGACCCCACAGTTAAGTCCCATAAGCTTTACAAACATTTTATATTTAGACATAGGAATACACGGAACAAAAAGTACCGATGCTTTTCACTCATCAATAGTGCAATAAAAAAAGCACCATGCTCATAAGAGTATCGAAACAAAAGTGTCGATTCTGTTGAGACTTCGATATTTTTGATAAAAAGGTTATCGATTACATACTACCTGTATCAATCTCTCTAGCTCTGTTTTTAAAATCTATACAGTGTTTGATGTAGTGTAATAGTCGATTTTCGTAAGTAGGATAGTAGAAACGTTAAACCATTAACCACTATTAACCATAAACCACTATTTTTATTAAAGGTTACAATTTTCAAATATTTGGAAGTTGAAATAAAAGAGACCCGAACATCACATTTAGTAAGCGTCACTCTATATGCTGCATTTCAACATAACAGTATGAAAACAACCGGTAAGGCGAATCTTGAACGTAGTACGCGTTTTCGTAAATCGGCCCTAAAAACCGTGAGTGAGGGAAGTTACCAGAGGGAGGTATCTAGTTTTTGTTGTTAGAATGTCACTCGACGCCATGATCACAACAAATTCGCGAGTAACAGGCGACTATTTGTGACGTGAACCAATATGAATTTTGTTGCATCTCACTTCACTAGCAGTCGACCTGTCATATTCATACCTAATAAAAAAAACACGGAAATCGCTACTTTTTCGGAAATAAACAGCTATTTGAATATCATCAGTTCTTTTTAAATTCACAATAATGTTTTCGGCTTTTATTACTGTACAAGGTTATGCAACATGACGTGTAAACGAAAGCGAAGCAGGATCATACCAGTTTGTTGACCCAGAAATAGATTTTACTTTTCCTTTATCTCTCGTTTCTGTGCAATGATAGATCACATTTTGGATTTGTGCTCATTTATGAAACTTCACAACCTGTTCTATGGAACTAAATTTATGGTGATATGAGGACGACATGTTTCTCAGGGATGTTTGACAATTTAAAAATTTTATGTGGAACACGAAAATGGCCTTTTCGACTGCAATAATAATTGTGATTTAAAATAGTTGATAGCAATCTGATATCCTTAGTTACAGGGAAGAATATAAAAGACAATGGTACTTGTTTCAGTCACATTTATTCAAACTGTTTTTTATGTTTCTGCCTGACTCCATACTCGGAAATCGGCACATATTCATTTATAAACAGCCAAATGTTTGTGACAAGGCAGAATTTAAATGTCACTGACAGCCTACTCGTTTAAGCCACAGCAATTTAGGCTTTCTTCTTAGGTTCCTACCTAAATAGGCCTACATGCTCGGAAATCGCACCATATTCGGAAATAGATGGCCAGCAATGTCTTTGTGAGAGGAAGAATGTAAATATCATTCGTTCTCGTCACACAAATTTAAGCTGCCTTATTGGATTCCCACATTACTACTCTGTCGAAAAAAAAAAAAAAAAAAAAAAAAAAAAAAAAAAAAAAAAAAAAAAAAAAAAAAAAAACAGCCAACTTCTGTACAACAGACTTGTAATACATGGTCATCGTCCCAGAATCTGTTACGAACATAAAAAAGAAGAAATAAATTTTAATACTCACAGGACTTGAACCTAAAATTTTTCATCAGCTACACCGAGAGCTCATAAACCAGAACGAATTTACAATTGCCGTTATTAGTTTTCTAATTCGGTTAAGTTTTATCTACCGTCCTGTCTGCCTCGTGTGATAATGTTAGCACTCTCGTCACGTTGGCATTACCCAGTCATGTGTACTGCGCAGTTGTCTGAAATTATCGTTTTACGAGGGCAATTACGTTTACTGAGCGGACAATGGTACATACAAGAACCCGTGAACCATAGAGCAGGGACAGCATTAATTATTTACTTCATGGTCTGTAAGAAACACTTGATTATTCTTTCTATGTAGATTGCTGAGAAACTTAAACTTCTTGGCCAAGATTTTCTACCTTGTTGTTGTTGACGCCAACATTGTCACGTGAAGTCGCCAGGATGGTAGGTAAAATTTCACCTCTAATTCATACAGGTCCCCTTAGGGCTTTCGTCGAAACTGTCATGATTTCCATTTAAACATTCAAAGACCAGAGGAATTACTGCTCTAAGCAACCATAGCCTAGGTATGGTACGACCAAGCTTCCGACCGTCTACTTTCGGCCACTGTTTTCGTACACTTATTGTTACAATTGCAGAGTTAGAATGTTGGTACCAGTGGCCTCTATATTTTGAAACTGAGACATGCATCCACAAATTTGGGTAAACAATAAGAAGTTATTAAACCATTACTGTCGTCATTCAATATGATAGGGGGGAACTGTTGACCTCCGCAGTTTTGTCCCCCTAAAACATCCAAACAACAACAACAACAACAATATGATAGGCCTACCTGATATAAAGTACTGATACGAGTGTGTAGCGACAATTACTGTTCTTCTATGCGCGGCTGTGTCGTGTGTCAAATGTGTAGTTACGCGGTGCAGTGTCTTCGCGCGAGTTATTACAGCACCGTCAATTATTTTGCGTGCCAGTCACCAGAGGCGCTATGTTTTGTATGTTTTATATGTGTTGGTTATTCCATGGTTCCGTGATTTTTGTAGTTTTACATCTTTTCGTATTCATAACAACTTGTAATTAGTTACGTGTTAAGGTTTGCTTTTATTAGCATTTCAAGTCTTAGAGAAGATTTTCCTGCCACGGAAACTTCCTGTAAGACCGTTCTTTTCATCGCACTGTCGAGTCCCCTAAATAAAAGTCATTCAAATATCGACGTGTTTGAAATTGATTCCACCATATATCTACTGTCATAATAAACTAAATGGCCAGCCACTATTCAACGGCTACACCAAAAGTGAATGCATCCCCGGAAGCCGTGGCGGAATAGCCGTGCGCACTGAGGAGCCGCGCTGCGGTGCGCGCGGCCGTTCGTCGTCGGATGTTCGAGTCCTCCTTGGGACATGTGTGTTTGTGTTGTCCTTTGGTTAGATTACCTTAGTTTAAGTAGTTTGTAAGCTACGGACTATATGACCATGCAGTTTGGTCCGATAGATTTACGAACATTTGAACATTAAGTTGAGGGTTATCATTATTTACCCCCGAGGTCTTCGATTATTTCAGGCAATAATACAGCAACCTGTCACTTTTCTTTATTGGCAGCGCATAACGAAATTAGATATCCACTTATCTTCAGATGTTCGGTACACGCAATTTTCTTGAATTCTTCCGCCATTGCCACAGACAAAACAAGACACACCAATGCCGCAGAACACGTACTGGCAGGAAACATACATCGACGGTAAGTCGATGGCTGAAACTACGGAAAGTGTGAACGTGACGACAACCTCCAATAACGTCAGCTGAAATCATTGCCGATGAAGAGTTGATTAACATCCAGGGGCGAGAGTTTATTCGCTGTGAATTAGTGTCAACGCCCTTCCCCATCAGACGTGATTGTCCAGACACCAACCGAAAGCGATACTCCGCCCCCACAAAAAAATAATATGGCTACCACAGTCTCCATATCGGAGCGGTGGGGTTATTTGAAGTCCGTCCAAAGGCCTCACGCTAGTATTGCTGCAGTGTGTAGCCGCCGGCCGCGGTGGCCAAGCTGTCTGCGGCGCGCCGGTCACGGTCTGAACTGCCACTACGGTGGGGGTTCGGATCCCCCCTCGGGCTTGGATATTTGTGCCGTCCTTAGTAATAGCTAGTTGATAAGTAGTATGTAAGTTTAGGAACTGATGACCCCGTAGTTGAGTTCCATAAGCTCTACAAACATTTGAATTTTAGTGTGTAGCCACAAAACGCATGACTGGTTCAAGAATATTTTTACACAGTAATTACACTGCTCAAAACAATTAGGGGATCAGGTGAGATATCATACAAAATATACATATAGTAACGTGTTTTATTCATAAATTGGTTACAGTTTTAATTTGTGTGTGACGAATTACAATATTTTGCTGTCTCAACTCTGTATGGCCGCGGTGGAGCAACACTATTTAGAGTATGTGTTAGGTGGAGTAGCCGAGCGGTCTAAAGCACCTCGCTGCGGAGCGCGCGGTTGCTCGCCGTGGAGGTTCGAGCCCTCCCTGGGGCATGGGTGTGTGTGTTGTCCTTAGGTTAGTTTACCTAGGTTTAAGTAGTTTGTAAGCTACGGACTGATGACCACGCAGTTTGGTCCGATAGATTTACAAACATTTGATTCAACTCAGTTCTTGAGTTTACATGGCATTTACTTAGAGTGAGGCACCATGGGGCTACCAAAAAAGCGAAAAATTCACCTCGGACGGCCAGTACACTTGCACACCTGCGTGGCATGGACAGTTCAGGTTATCAATCAGCTCTTGATGGGTATTTGGCCATTCTTCCATGAATGCAATATCCAGCTCTGCAAACCTTGTGGGAGGTGCTGGTCTAGCTGCATGCGTCTGCCCAGTGCACCCCAGACATGCTCAATCAGGTGTAAGTCCGGTGGACACTCCACTTGTTCATTTCCCTCAGCATCAAGCGTGTTGTCCACCGGTGCAGCTCTATGTGGATGAGCGTTATCGTCCACCAGAAGGAACCCATCTCCAATGGCACCAGCGTAGGGTACAACAAAAGGTCGAAGGGTCTCATCTCTAAACATCTGAGCCATTCTGTACGTCCGCCAACACTCACTCCTGCCCACACCATTCGTCCACCACCATGATATGATGTTTTCTGCATACAAGCAGGATTGTTCCGAGTTCCACATTCTCTCTGGATGAGGGAACGACAATTGTCCCACTGAACACAAGATCTGACTCATCTGTGAATAGAACCCGGTGCCATTTGTTACCATTACAAACTTGATGTTCTTGCGCCCACTTTATGTGGGCTAAACGGTGTCATAGGTTTATTGGGACACACGCCATAGGCCTCCCTACGTAGAGGCCACATTGCTGAAGGCGATTTCGGACTATGTGTGATGATACTGCGTGTCCTGTTGATGCCTGGAGAGTGCGTTTCAGCTGAGCTGCATTCAGTCCCCTATCTCGACAGGCTGTTAACCGGAGATAACAGTCATGTCTTGCTGTTGTTACCCATGAACAACCTTGGCCTTGCCTTCTTTTAAGAATTCCTGTTGTCCGAAATCGTGTTGAGGTCCTGGAAATTACACTTCCGGACACTCCAATATCTACCGCCACCTCCCCTGTGACTCCCACTTTCAACCTCTCTATGGATCTCCATGCCGTGGCTTCGGTTAAGTCACGTTGTTATTGCATTGCACTACCTGGTCACTACATTATCTGAACCGAACTGCTTGTGTAATTCGTTTGACAGAGTAAACCCCGCCGGCCGCGGTGGCCGAGCGGTCTGCGGCGCGCCTGTCACGATCTGCACGGCCACTACGGTCGGGGGTTCGAATCCCCCCTCAGACATGGATATTTGTGCCGTCCTTAATATTAGCTAGTTCATGAGTAGTTTGTAAGTTTAGGGACTGATGACCACGTAGTTGAGTCCCATAAGCTCTACAAATATTTGAACATATGAGAGTAAACACTAGTCAACACCAACCCTCTCTGCAGCAACTATCTGTTATTACCACTATCTCGGTTGCCCTAATGTTGTTGTCTCCACTCCGTAGAACCGACAGAAAGACGTCGAGCCATTTTAGTTCATTCTGCCGATGACAATACTTAAGATTCTAGATGTCCCAACAGATACCCTAATTTATTTGGTCAGTGTATTTCAAATTTTATTGTCCCCTTCTCTGTGGTGGACTAAGGCTGTCGGAGGCCCGGGGCGGCGTCAAAACAAAATGAGGCCTCCCCGACCACTTGGTGGAAATACATGTATTACCATAAAAAGTAACGTTTGAGATTTAGAGGCCCCACAGGACGAGAGGGACGGACAGTCGAGAAAAAAAATAGCTTTCGAGATTTGGAGGCTTCAGAAGAGAGGCCAAAAAAAAAAAAAAAAAAAAAAAAAAAAAAAAAAAAAAAAAAAAAAAAAAAAACAGGAACACGGTCTTTTAGGGTATTTGGAGCCCCGCCCCGCCCCGCCCCCCCTCCCCTCCACCAGACGAGAGGCCCGGGGCGGTCCGCCGCCCACCCTTAGTCCGCCACTGCCCCTTCTTACTTCTAGCAGTTTATACTACATGTGTTGCGCATACACCCTGTTTACATGGACTCCCAAAACCGGATTTCGCAAACCGATTTCCCAATTCCGAGTTTGGTTGGTCATGTAAACACTCCAAAATCGATTCTGGAAATCCACTTCTTTAAAGCGGTTTTCCAGTTCCACAATCGATTTTCGTGCCCGTGTAAACGCAACCGTTTTTGAAGCGTTCTAGGCTTGTCAGATTGTGTTTTTTTTTTTTTTTTTTTTTTTTTTTTTTTTTTTTTTTTTTTTTTTTTTTTTTTTTTGTAAGAATTTTCGGTATATATGGACAGAGTGATATTTTCTAATGTGAAATAAAAGTATTTATATTAGAGTGAGCATGAATCTGTGTATTAAAGTAAAACAAAATAGCGATTGTGCTGACTAAATCGGGGACTGAATCAGCTGTTTTTCAGCCGCCATCTTAAGTGGATTAGGAAATCCGATTCAGGCTGTGCCATGTAAACACGACAGCGAAAAACGGTTTACGAAAATCGGTTTTCGTCTTCCGGAAGATGTGTTACATGTAAACGTAGTGATAGACGCCCCTCTCAAGTTGGCGGCTCAAGCAGTCGCTACTAATTACATGTTCTAAGGCCTCCGTACTAAATCGAACATTGTCAGAGTCGCCCTTTTCGATCCAAGAATTTGTCTATATCAATAAGTTTCTCAGTTTCACCTCATGTTTAAACTAAGCGCTGATGCTAGTTTTGACTCTAGTGGGAATGACTATACAAATGCACGTAAAGCAGTTTTAGTATTACTTATTTATTATTTATTTTACATGCCCCATTACAATGGTAATATTACATGTTACAGTGTTAGTACTGACTCTGACAATGTGTATGAAGAAGATAAGAAACATCTACACATACAACAAGGTCAGATTCGTGGCATACATAGTCAAATTTGACACTGTTGAGGACATCATAAACGATCAAAAGTATTTGTCAAAATCGCTCATATTTTGACACGGCTTCATCAAAGAAGCTTACCAACGTACCAGCAATGTTTGTCAAATGAACTCACATAGGAAGCAGGGGCTGTATTTTGACACTATCAGCTAAAGAAACACGTAACACATTTTTACCACTAGCTGAAGCTCCGTATTTAAAGAAGAAGAATAAAATAAGACACTGGTCTAGGGAATGGTTTTAAATGAAGTAAAGAATACTTGGGAGATCCTATTAGTCGAAACCTGATGATTACGTAATCCTTCCGCGAATACAGTGAAATTTTAATAACTATAGTTACTTTGTTTGCACATCAAGAAAGAAGACAAAGTATTTGAATTTTTTTCTACTTGTTTTCCCAAAAATGTAAATATCACTGAATGGGAGTTCATACAGCCTACGTCAGTCATGAAAGAACCGGACAACTTACGGTCTTTTTATGTGATTAACCTCTTCCTTCCTAATATACGGTACAATCGCGCAGTTTTTGCGTGGCCACTGAGCGGAGAATGTTGGGAGCAGAAGCTTGCATTTAGCTCTTAGCGCACTGGCTGTTTGAACAAGCCCCACTTCTTTCTCCCAGTGCAGCCCGCTTACGACCTATAGCTTACAGGCTTTAGAAGCAACATTTTGTAGTGCATTAAAGCGTCAACGAAAATAAAGAATCACTTAAATTTTTGAGTAATCGAAAACTGAAACTTATACAGTATCTACGAAATATGAATATTTTTAAGGAACTTATTAAACAGGTAGTAGGAACTCTTTTCGGCTCGATTTACTGTCGCAGCACTGAATAACAATCAGAATTAAATTCCTCGCACAACTTTTAATGACAGCCTTCGTTTTTCTAAAAGGAGTCGTCAGTGCATGTGGAATTATTTTAGCGAATAACAAGGTGCAAGGCAACAATCAATACCATGTACGAATCAACAATACATTGACGATGGTTGCGGTGCACATAACTCTCTGCACACAAAGATAAATTTGAATAAAAGCTTACACGACTGAAGAAAAAAAAATGTATGTATAGCTTATGGGACTTAACTACGGGGTCATCTGTCCCTAAATTTACAAACTACCTAATGCTAAGGACGGCACAAATATCCATGCCCGAGGGGGGATTCGAACCCCCGACCGTAGTGGCCGTGCAGACCGTGACTGGAGCGCCTCAGTCCCCTCGGCCACCGCGGCCGGCACGACTGAAGATCCACATCATTGCATAATGATCTATTCATGATGGAACAAGTGCTAAGCTAAACAACACAATGTCCGCTATCACGCAGATTTTCCGTCAATAAAAAATCCTGTGGAACACTTTCTATGTTTGTAAAGCACATGGAATAGCACTATACGGGTAAAATATTTGGAAGGCTCTGTAAAATTAGACAATTTGTTTGAGTGTCTAAGAGGGACTACAGTTGTGCTTTTCCGACCCTCTCGTGTTGCGTCACTTGGGCCAGAACAATTAACCAGCCCTGAGACGGCTTTTGTACGACATGGAACACATCGAATATTGTGAAACAGACGTTTTCGATTCTATAAAAATAATTTCTTGGCACACGTTTCTCTAGTTGTAAGGTGTTTCCAAAGCACACGATTCTGTGACATTTAGTTTGCACTGAACCAAGACGTATGACTATTGGCTTGGATGCTCTGGATAGACTTTGTACGCTAGTAGTGCCTAAAAAATAAAATAAAATAAAAAGGAAGAAGAAGAATATATAATCGAAAGGCTACGCATGAATGTCTGAAAGAAAAAGACCCCGAGCTCGCTACAATTTTCAAGAATGCAAGTAATGTATTTGCACTTGAATATTTGGCTCACAATACAATGTGTTGTTGCTGTGTTGAATGATTTAACCAATGCAATGTCCATCAAACTTGAATGAATACAGTACTTAAAACAGTAAACATGGATGCTGAACAATATATTTCAAACCAAAGCAGGGCCTTCAATAATAAGTAAATCTCTCTCAATGTGTGAGGATCACAGGGTAAAAGTAGACTATGTATGGCATATGGAAGCTTGGCTCAGTCTGGGAGACATGCACAAATAGATTATTGCTTAAGGTGACCACTCAATGAAAAGGGGTAATTTGGATTGAAGTTCCAGTCCGGCATTAATTTTCTCATGCTAACAACAAATTATACAGCTGATGCTTAACCACATTTGCAAAATTTTGAACCAACTTGTTATATTCTGTTAAAACATAATTGAAAGTTTCAAGTATGAGCTGTGAATGATGTCTAAGAATGTAGATAGTCCCGTATATATGACTCCCTCGGAGATCATGAGGCAATATTAAATTAATTACAGTATGCAGAGGCATTTAAACAGTCATTTCCCCATGCTCCAGATGGTTTTCAGAGGACATATGTAGATAGACACATGTGGTCTCTGTAAAATATGACATCCAAATGACAAAATGATCCATCACATAAGGATTAAGGTAGTAATTATTCATTCTGAGGAAGAGCTCTCTCTCTCTCTCTCTCTCTGTCTCTCTCTCTCTCTCTCTCTCTCTCTCTCTCTCTCTCTCTCCCAATCAGGGGAAACAGAAGGAGATTTCACATGTTAGGCATGCAGTTTCTCTAATAGGATGCCTCATTTAACAGAATTTTGCTGTTTCTTCAATCACTGTCATTAAAATAGGTTATAAATTCTTCTGTGATGAGTGTATTGTTTATTTGACTTAAATGTTCCACAAATATGTAGCCAGACTTTCTTAGATTTCTGTGACTAGTTTCTTCTTGAGCTATTGGAATAATTTTTAAGTTGGTGAGTGTGGAACTGTAGCATGCCCAAACAGTACACATTCCCCCCAGCTAAAGAAATATGTTGCTCTTCAGAATTCATTGTAAGGGATTGCCATTTAAGTTGCTCCTAATACTCTTCCTTATTTTGTCTTCCTGCATATGTTCTTCAGATTTCTTCATTTTGTTGAACAACTTCAAATTAATTCATAATCTTAGCTGTCATAACTGTTTTGGTTCTAAAGCAGCAATGACAAAATCAGGAGAACAAAATATCTGAGAAAGTAAGGCCTAGTTTACTACTTTATAGACTGCAGTTAATCAACAATTATAGTCTTAAACTTCTCATAGCTACAGGATTTGAATAGCTCCCCCCCTCCCTCCCTTTTCTTTAGGATACCTAAGGTTGAGCAGTCGTTCACACTTGTATGCATAAAATCAAACATGATACAGAATAGAAGGTCAAAAACACTGTTCGTTTTATTGTCTTGGCATGATAAATGAAAACTCCAGACTTCTATGTGTAGACGTAAAGTGTTTCAAGGTACAAGAATATATTTAAGACCACCTTGTAAATAGTAATCATGTTAAAAATTTTGTCTGCAACTGTAACAAATTCTGACAATGGGTACTTTTTATTTTGCAGCCTGTTCGAGCAGGAGATTATGAGCTATGTCCCAGCGGTGCCTGCATCAACCAGGTCACCTCGAGGCTCCCCTCAGCTGTCGCCACAGGCTTCTCCTGGCCTCTCCAGAGCCAATGCGCGTGCCCCAGCACCTTACCGCCGGGATTTTGAAGCGAAGCTGCGTAATTTTTATCGTAAACTGGAGTCCAAAGGATACGGCCAAGGACCAGGAAAACTCAAGTATGCTACATTTTGGAAGTTATAAAGTTACTGTGTAGCATAATTTTATATTATAGTACAAGAATGTAGGTGGTCTTAAACTTTGTATTCTCATCTGAGACAGATGTAAATGTAGATATCAGTTTATTTATCTATTTATACGTGTCCAGAACATAACATATTAAATATAACATTTAATACCTAGCATATTATACATATCTATTAAAATTATTACAGGGAAAATGTGCATATTTATATTCCATGTGCTGCCCAGAATTCCAATGCACAGAATGCCTATCGTTGGCAATAATCAGATCGTCCATGAAAACAGGTTCTGACAGTTTCCTGCAGTTGAATAGGTGCTGATGGTCTTGAGATTGACCACACTCACATAGTTTGTCTCCTGAGATATATCCCCATTTCTTCACATTCTCCTTATACCGAGATACTCCAGTTGTCAGTCTGTTGAGAACTTTTCATGTCGTGTATGGGAGATGATGGCCTGTAGCAAGTTCTTCCTTAGGGTTGTCCCAATATTTCTCTGATGAGCTATGCCAGAGTTGTATCCTATGGTCTGCAGATGGATGGATTGATTGCGTTGTCTGGAGGAAACTTTTTCTCAACTTGAGTCTTGGTGTTTGATGTTCACATTCAAACTAGGGGTGTTTCTAATCTGTTTCCTCATTCTTTCTTTCCACTTCAACTGCTGTTCTCCTTCAGATGCCTGGAGGTGCTATGCCCATGAGGTGATAGAGTTTGTCAAAAGGGGTTGCCCGCAAGCAGACAGTTACAATTCGTTCTGTTTCATTTAGGGCAATATTTACCTGTTTCGCATGGCTGGAGTTCTGTTTTATAGGTGCTGCATATTCTGCAGTGGAGAAACACAAAGCAAGGGCAGATGTGCAGAGGACCTGTGAGTGTGCTCCCCAGTTGTTATGATGAAATATTAAATTTGCTCCATGTTGTGGTTCCCACTGCAAGTGATCAATGTTTCAAGCGATTACTATTTTTTAAATTACACCGCAGAGCTCTGTAGGTGGATGCTTGAAAGTAAATGGATCAGTTTGTCTTGTAAAAAGTAATGAGACATTTTAAACAAAAGAAAAATATCAATTGCAAATGATCAATGTTTTCTTAATGTGGTTGGGTGAACATAAATGGATTAGGTTGTATTGTAAAAAAGTAATGGCACATCACTGTGCAATATCACTTCACTTAACTGCATACATTTAGTCGAAAGGCCTGCCATAACAACGCCAATATATATATATATATATATATATATATATATGAAAAATTCCTAACAGGAAAAAAATATACGTAAAAAATAGATGAACACTTACCAGGCGAAGGGGCACAGGCAGTAATAGCAACAAATAAACACACAGACACACACACACTCAAAAATGCTAGCTTTCGCAGCCTAGCTGCTTCATCAGGCAGAAGGGAAGGAGAGGGAAAAGGAAATGATGAGGGATTTAAGGAAGGGGGTAAGGAGCCATTCCAATCCCGGGACAGGAAAGACTTGCCTTGGGGGAAAAAATGGAAGGTAAATAAATGCACATACACCCACACATTTACACAGACAGTTCTACAGTATGTCTGCCTAAGTGTACTTGAGTCTGTGTAAATGTGTGGGTGTATGTGCATTTATTTACCTTCCATTTTTTCCCCCAAGGCAAGTCTTTCCTGTCCCGGGATTGGAATGGCTCCTTACCCCCTTCCTTAAATCCCTCATCATTTCCTTTTCCCTCTCCTTCCCTTCTGCCTGATGAAGCAGCTAGGCTGCGAAAGCTAGCATTTTTGAGTGTGTGTGTGTCTGTGTGTTTATTTGTTGCTATTACTGCCTGTGCCCCTTCGCCTGGTAAGTGTTCATCTATTTTTTACGTGTATATATATATATATATATATATATATATATATATATATATATATATGTATATATGCGCGAAGGGGCACAGGCAGTAATAGCAACAAATAAACACACAGACACACACACACTCAAAAATGCTAGCTTTCGCAGCCTAGCTGCTTCATCAGGCAGAAGGGAAGGAGAGGGAAAGGGAAATGATGAGGGATTTAAGCCTTCCCTTCTGCCTGATGAAGCAGCTAGGCTGCGAAAGCTAGCATTTTTGAGTGTGTGTGTGTCTGTGTGTTTATTTGTTGCTATTACTGCCTGTGCCCCTTCGCCTGGTAAGTGTTCTTCATCTATTTTTTACGTATATTTTTTTCCTGTTAGGAATTTTTCCTCTATAATATATATATATATATATATATATATATATATATATATATATATATATATATACGTAAAAAATAGATGAAGAACACTTACCAGGCGAAGGGGCACAGGCAGTAATAGCAACAAATAAACACACAGACACATACACTCAAAAATGCTAGCTTTCGCAGCCTAGCTGCTTCATCAGGCAGAAGGGAAGGAGAGGGAAAAGGAAATGATGAGGGATTTAAGGAAGGGGGTAAGGAGCCATTCCAATCCCGGGACAGGAAAGACTTACCTTGGGGGAAAAAATGGAAGGTAAATAAGGTAAATATATATATATATTTTGTACAGATGCACACTATGCCCAAACTCGTGGGAATTGGTGAGATGCTGTGAGTAGTGAGTGATAATGCATAGGAGCACTGTGTTTATATATATTTGTACAGATGCACACTATGCCCAAACTCGTGGGAATTGGTGAGATGCTGTGAGTAGTGAATGATAATGCATAGGAGCACTGTGTTTTAGTGTGTGAATAATATACTGGATGCCCCATTGAACCTGAAATAAGTTTGAAACTACACACTTTATACACAACAGGAAACAGCACTTAGTCCTCCCCACTACTATCTCATCACATATTAAAGTATGACTCTGTGAGCACAGACATTGATTTGATCACATCATGACCCAATTGTTGCAAAGATACACATAAACAGTTTGGTTTGCTGAGCTTATTTAAGTTTAAAACTGATGTTTAAGACTTCACAGGTTCTTATGATAGGTTCCTCATATGATGAGAAAATGTTAGGCCCCAAAAAGAAAAATAGCAGAGGATTAAATTCTGTGTTTTTTACTCATTTTTGTAATGCACTCAGGGTATTTTTAAATAATTTTTTTTGCATTTCCTTTGTGTGATGCTGAAATCATTATGATAAACTTATAATTTGTATTTTATTTTTCATAGGCTACACATTCGCCGTGAGCATCTACTTGAGGATGCATTCAACAAAATAATGGCTGCCTCTAAGAAAGATTTACAGAAATGCAAGTTATACGTTACATTTGATCGGGAGGAAGGACTAGATTATGGTGGCCCATCAAGAGAGTTCTTTTTCTTGCTGTCACGGGAATTGTTCAATCCATATTATGGGTTGTTTGAATATTCTGCAAATGATACATACACAGTGCAAGTGTCACCCATGTCAGCATTTGTTGACAATCACCATGAGTGGTAAGTGAATTTGCAATCTCTACTGAATATACCAAAATAATATTTTAAAGTCTTGATAGCTTCCATGTGTAGTTTATGGCAACCAACAGTTCATTATATACTTCTGGTTCAGTATTACTCAGTCACCAATTGATGATGTATATTCAGTCAGCAGATTCATGGTGAAAAGGTCAGACTTTTTGACAGTGTTCTCCCTCCTTTTACTATATGTGATGCCATTGCAGGAGCTGATGAGCAATGAGAATCTGGTTGAAGCAAACAGGAAGGGAAATCATTTGACTGGGGTATATTAAGTGGATCCAGTTAACAGGCAAGAAATTCAGAGCTCAATATTAGTGCTGACATAGAATATGATGAGGAAACAGAAGAAGTTGTGATTTAACTAAAGATAGGAGGAAGATATTTACATTATATGCTCAAATACACTTTGTGTGATACAGAGAAGAAGGAATGTTGAAGCATTTGTTGATTTGCAAAATATTCTTGCAAATGGGTCCTCTAAGTATATAGTATTTATAATCTGAATGTGAATATTGCTTAGAAAAAGTAGCTGTGAAAATGGAGAGTTGATGAGTGTTGCATTGTGAAAGAGTGAGCACAATACAAGCTACTGTTTCTTGTGTTGTTTGCATCTTCTTACTCTTATGAACTTCTTAAAACATACATGTAGAGGTGTTCTCTATTAGACCAGCAGATAAACAATCGCTATATATAAAGATATCTCCAAGTTCTGCTAAAGCAATCAAATCCTTGCTTTACTCATTTCAAGGAATTCATATTCATCAGTCTGTTTAAGATATGTGAATCAAGAGAAATAATTTACTTGTGTAATAGATAGGATAAATACTTCTTAGGAGTATACCTTGAAGAATTATAGACACATTTGTCTGAAATCCAGAATCATTTACTGTATAACTTCTCTTGGGTATTCATTTATTATCCGCTATTTCACATATAATGACAGTACAAGTGAAAAGATGCAGTTCCCATCAGCCCCCTTGTCTCGGGGTTCTTTTCTATTTATTATTATTATTTATTTTATTTTATTTTATTTTATTTTATTTTATTTTATTTTGAAGAAAAACGATTAGTAGAACACATGGCTAGAAAGTTGTAGACAAACTCTGGAACACATTCTGTCATCCACTATAATACCAAATTCATGACGCGACTAAATGTCAGGAGATGTCTCTTATTTACAAATATTTTAGTAAAGAAGCTGCATGATGTACTAGTTTATTCAGTTTTTAAGATGACAGAAAATATTGCATGCCTAGGCTGTTGACAGAGCTTACATGAATTTGAACCTTCTGCAGGTGAATTGCATTACTTGCAACAGTCTCTCACCCCACCTTGTAAAAGAACATAATCTTAATGACAACATTTAATTGTATCATCCATGGTGATTTACAGTATGTGTTATCAGATTAGACTTTGGGCTTCATCATGTTTCCATACATAATAATTTGTCTTCTGATGCTATATGTATTAGAAATGAATTTTTGGTTCATATAACAATCATATACACACTTGACAGAAACATTGTACACAACATATATGGGACAAAAGGTAATTTTACTGTAAATTTGAATCTTTACAGGTTCCGTTTCAGTGGTAGAGTATTAGGCTTGGCTTTGGTGCATCAGTACCTTCTGGACGCATTCTTCACCCGGCCATTTTACAAGGCTCTTCTGAGACTGTAAGTACTGTGTGCATCAGACAGATTGATTTTTAGTTGTTCTCAGTACATTTCTCTGTATGATACATGTGCAGAGAGAATTTTTCAAGACAGCAGCAAATAAACAATGGAAATATTTAGTTTCATTAGTTAAAAAATTTAAACTAATTTGTTAAATTCAAGACTTTCTGTTTACAGGCCAGTCTCCTTGAGTGATCTTGAATCACTAGATGCAGAATTTCATCAGAGTCTTCTGTGGATCAAGGAGAATGATATCACTGGTGATTTTCTGGATCTTACTTTTGCTGTCACAGAAGAGGTTTTTGGTCAAGTAGTTGAACGAGAGCTAAAGCCTGGTGGCAGAAATATTATTGTTACAGAAAAAAACAAGAAGGTAAAATAATATTTTACTGTCTGTAATCTATGTAGAATAATTTATATACTCAGTATGACCATATTCTGTTGCACAAATCAGCCATACAAAAAATGTGTTGTGTTTCTAATACTAAAGCTATTATCAAATTATAGTACCAATAACTGTGATTTTAATTTGTAAACTGTTACATCAATAACTCTAGAATATGAACCATTACTTGAAATGGACAAATAGGGCCGTTCCATTATTAAAATAAAAGTGATTGACGGCAGCTTTACCTTTAATTTTTTTAGTAACATTATACAGTAGTTTTCATCCTATTCTGCTGTCTCCAGGGAGCATAGTTCAAATAATGTTGACATCATTCTGACTTAGGATCTATCAACTCGAGAAAATGATAGAAATAGTCTTTCATTAAGACAGTAGTCATATTCCTTCACTGCTTTGGTTACCTGAATATGTGCTTCATCTCCAGTGGTCTCAGAATCAATATAGTAACTCTAATACCCCTCCCTTCTTTAACCAGACAAGGAAATGAATACACAAGTATTGATTTTCTGTTAAAGCAATTAAGGATCAACAGTTCTTACTGAGTACATGTAGTCTACATTTTAGTAAGTTTTGAAATTATTTTTATGAAATGAGTTAATAATGATACAGTAAACATGAATGTTTCTTCTGTGATACCTGTCATAGTCACCAATGGTGATGTTCTTTCTTTCAGAATTTACCATATATTAAGTTCTTTCTAATAATTGGCCTTAAAAGTGACACAACTTCTCTTTACTAAAAAAAACACTATAAAGGCATCTGTCAAGTTCACTGTCTTTTTCTAGTTTAGTCCTTTTCCTGCCCATTCCAGGATAATTGTCAAAAGTGTTTACAATACTTCTAATTTTATTCTCTTCTTTCACACATCCCCTGATAGTTTCTTTAGATATATTTTCGTTTCACCATTCTCTCCATAAGCTATCACTCGTAGAATAAACTTTCCACTTCTTTAAAGCTAGACAAGATGGTTTTGCTCATTTCAGTTATTGACAAGCACTCTTGTAATGTCACTTTGTTGATTGCATCAAAATTTTAACTGTGAGATATGTAATCAAACTTTCTGCCCTATGACAGTTGTGATATGTTGATAAAACAAACCAAAGCTTGAGTTTAATTGTGTTTATCTATTTTGGTTGTTGCTTAAAGAGTGAGGATGTTGCAACACTAAATTATACTGTAAAAGGGTACATGCAGACTGTATTATTATTATTTTTCAAAAGAGATAGATTGGCTGCCCAGTACTTACCTTTGTGCTGTACTGCCGACAGTGACACAAATGAAGAAAAAAGAAAAAGGACAAGCTTTCAGAACACAGTCTTTCTTTTTTTCTTCCCTTCTCTCCTACCTGAAGAAGGAACTGTGTTCTGAAAGCTTGTCCTTTTTTTCTTTCTTTCTTTCTTTGTGTCACTATCGGCGGTACAGCACAAAGGTAAGTACTGGCCAGCCAATCTTCCTATGACATACATGGTCTTTCATGCCTTATTTAATATCATACTTTCCTGTTTCCTCTGATGTAGCTCTTTCAAACAAATAATACAATATTCCTTTATTGGAATGACTTTTTGATGTCTGATCCAGTCACTGAATCTCCACATTGTTTGATGACAAATTTAATTGCAGGTGACAAGCAATGATAGTAACAAACATACAAAGTTTAAATATTTTCCCAAAATTTATCTCACTGATGAATAAAATTATTATGCTGTTTCTCTTTAACAGGAGTACCTCGAACGTATTGTACGTTGGAGGCTGGAGAGAGGAGTAGCTGAACAAACAGAATCCCTAGTCAGAGGATTCTATGAAGTTGTAGACCCCCGTCTTGTGTCAGTTTTTGATGCCCGTGAGCTGGAGCTAGTTATTGCTGGAACTGCAGAAATTGATCTTGTCGATTGGAGGAAGAACACGGAGTACAGATCAGGTCAGCTAAACTCTACAAGTATTCTCTAATATAATGTGGGTTAATGTTTGCAGTTTTAAGTAAAAAAAGTTACATTTAACTTGTGTTGCAGAATTATTTCTGTATGTTTGGTCTTTTGCTTGTTATTTTGACAGGCATTTGATGTCAATTGGATATCTTGAATATATATATGCATAATAAACTGTTGTAAATGATGGCTCATAGGAAACCCAATTTACTAAATTATACTCTCTGAACTTTCTTTGTGCAGCTAATAAATTGAGATAGAGGCAACATTTTAGTACTGCTGATACACATAGAAGTGATGACACTATCCGAGATTTTGGTACTGTTAGCTCTTTCCAGGATAGGTTGAGGAAAATTAAAGAGAAAGGATAGATGTTCATGATGATTGAGATGTTAAGAGTGGTCCATACATCACAGTATGCAACAGTGCAGCCCACTATATGACTCAATACTATTACCAGACAAATTTATAGAATGCACTTTGAATGTAAGCAGTCTAGTTGATGAATATGTAATTTACTACTTACCTCTGAGTCAGGAAAGGAGCAGTAATTTTCAAGTCAGTAGCTTCCTTATGGTTCTCTCTATTAATTTTGCCCTATGTGAATTCAGTGGTATATGAAAACATAACGAAAGTTATATGTGAATTCAGAATGTACTATTGTGTTCTCGTATTTGAGTGAATATTTTTGAAATTACTTGTGTACATATTTTATAAGTGTCACATGACAAATAGCAGATTATGCAAGAATATTTCTCAATATGTTACAGGATATCATGATAACCATCCAGTAATGCAGTGGTTCTGGGCAGCAATAGAGAGGTTTACAAATGAACAGAGGTTGAGATTATTGCAATTTGTGACGGGAACATCCAGCATCCCATATGAGGGATTTGCTGCACTGAGGGGCAGTACTGGGCCACGGAAATTTTGCATTGAGAAGTGGGGCAAACCGAACTCACTTCCAAGGTAATGATATACATTATACATACAGAATAAGACAGTGTATTTTACATTTCTTTACTGACAATAATGAAGATAATTTCCATTACAATTATCAGAGTATATTTATAAATGAACACAGTACAGGCATCAAAGTTACAGAGAGTCAAAATCACTACCAATACTTCCTTCAGTATAACTGATACATAAAATAAATAAAAATGAACTATTACTGAAGATACCACACTAAGTTAATATTTCAGACAAAACAAAAATTGCATCTATTTACTGACACACAGGCAGACATAACCTAGAGAGCATAAGTTACTCTGAGTTTTGATGCATTTTGGGAAGCTGTGGTAAAGGAAATAACTTATTTTGTATCAACAAATAATACAGTTCCTTGAGACAACATTGTCTCATCACTCCCCCCCCCCCCCTCCCCCGCCAGTTGCAGCTTTTGCCATTCGACTGTTGTTCTAGCCATGCCAGCTTTTCCACCTCCATCACGCTTTCGTCTTGTCAGGGATAGTAAAGCATATTGAATACTATAATGCCCCATCCATGAGTACATCTTTGTTTTTGGGATCCTCTGCTAGTCAAAGGTGAGCTACTGGAAATAAATAGGTTTAAATAAATTGCAACTGTGATGGAGTTGGTTCGGGAGCAAAAAGACATCCTGCATAGTACGGTGGCTCATAGAGTATGTATGTAGATGGAGATGTAATTTTACAATTATTATATTCACCCATACTTCTGCCTAGCTCTTCCAAAGACACAGGTTTTGACATTAAATTACTTCACATCACCAAATAAGAGTCTGCTAGCAGAATTACTGAGTGAAACCAAAGATCTAAAATCAAAAGATATTTCTCTGTTTGCTATCAAAGGACTTTAGAGAATCTAAGAATTAATGATAATAATTTATTTTAATTGTATGGTTGTGATGTGGACTGAAGGAGTTATAAAATAGATAATATTCTTGAGCTTGAGGATGTACAAATCTCACAATATTTCCTTGGAGCAACTGTCTGACACCTCAGGTGGTTAAACCTTGCTGGTGGCCCTGTATGACTTGGCTACAACCAAGGTTCAACCACCTGAAGATGTAATATAGTTGCTCTGAGGAAATATTGTGGGATCTGCACATCATCATCAGGCAGCAAACTCGTTGATGCTTTTGACAATATATCCACTGGAAAAGGTTGAAAAGCTATAAAATAGTTTACCAGTGGAAAATCCTGTAGTTGAAGTTGACATATAAAATAGTTTAGTTAGAAACAGGATATGGCAATATATTAAAGAGTGCTAAAGAGAAATTTGTAGGCAAACAGAAATTAAAGGTTTAATTATGTGATACAATAGTAAAGACAGTAATGCATAAATGTAATGGTCCTTTTAAAACATAATTGCAGAATCTAGTTAGGGAAAAATGCTTTAGGTATAACAATGTGATATTATTAAAATTTAAGGAGGACAAGGAAGCAGGAAGTAAATTAAGAACAGTATGTGGCAAAATGTAATGTAAGAAGACTCATCTGTGCACTTCGTATAAACTGCCTGTGAGTACTTATTATTCATAAGTGATTATAAAATGCCCCTGCTCATAGGGTACTTTTTATACCATCCATTTCTCTGCCTCTCAGTTGAAAAAGTTTTGTTGATGCCACTCATCTATTTACTTATTCCTTTGCCTTTGATTATTCTTCATTCCCCTGCTAGTGTGAAAAGACGTTAGAAAAAGTTTAAATATTTTTAAATGCTACAACTTTGTGATTACGATCACTCTCATCACTAACAGTGGAAATATGAGAGTTGAATATTGAAGACTATAGAGTAGAAAATATTTTCATGTCTCGGTTCTGTGTCACTTATAAAATTATAATTTTCCTTAATAAAGTTTTAAACTAGCTTTTTTTTCTCATCTTGATTGAAGTTGCAACTGTGAGTTATGGCGTGATGTACTCTGTGAAATTATCCTGATGTATAATAATGGAAAGTCCAGGTTGGAATTAATAATATAGTGAGGACAGTTTACAACTCACCGCAAAGACGTGGCGACGAGCTGTGACAGGCTCATACAAAAGACATACACATACAACACATTCAGCTATCGGCATGGCCTTCTTCAGAAAATAGAACACTCACGCAATCACACAGGCACACAACACAGTCATACAGCCATCACCTCCGACTGCCGCACTTCGCCTGTGTGATTGTGTGAGTGTTCTATTTTCTGAAGAAGCCCATGGCCGATAGTTGAATGTGTTGTATGTGTGTGTCTTTTGTATGTGCCTGTCGCAGCTTGTCACCACGTCTTTGTGGTGAGTTGTAAACTGTCCTCACTATATTATAAATTATCCTGATGATCTTACACTATATTAAAAATAGAGTGGACGGCAGATGTCATTGTCAATAATCTCTATTTACCACATTTCTTCCTTCATATTTACATTTTAAAGCTACAATTATTTGTAAAAGTAAATTTCAACTAACCACAAGTAGTATGAATGTTCTTTCACATGTGTGTTTATGTTTCAGGGCGCATACATGCTTTAATCGCCTGGACCTGCCACCATACCCTACTCCAGAAGTACTTTATGAGAAGTTACTTCTGGCAGTTGAAGAGACAAACACATTTGGTATAGAATGAAATGCCAAAACATAAGAAAGTAGCACACTGGGAGAAATACAGCAACTGTGACCAAAGAAAACTACCATATGAGGGCTGCTCATCAGGACAGCTTGTGTGATGAGTTGTGAAGTCTGCTTTGTTATGCTGGAAACAGCATATTCAACAGTGTCATATGGTTAACTAAATTCTCAGGCATATTGAATCAGCTGCATTAGCTACTGGGTTTTGCATCTGTTGTGTGTAATTTAAGATGTGTGGTTTAGGAAGAGTTTCCTTTATGAGTTTTGTGGCATTTAGTATTTTATTTTTCAGTAGAATTGCCTGTTATGTCACTTACAGGTCTTATATATGATGTTACAGCTAGTTACCAAAGCTGGAAGAGGTTAAAAGACTTAATAGTGATATTTTATTGACAGAATTAATATTTGTGTAGAATGAAACAAGTATCTTGCTTGCTACAAGCCACTTGTGCATTGAATGGTACTTTGTTTTTGTATGGGAGGTTTTAGCCAAGGGCTATAATTGACCATTTGCCACTAAAATGTGGTAAATGAAATACAGCATGTAATGTGTACATGAAAATCATTAAGATATTTTACAAGAGAAATTTATTTTGTATTGTAAATTTTTCCTCTGTTTGAAACGTCAAAAATAAGGAATATATTAGCTTGCTTCCCCCATCAATTCTCAGGTCCCAAAGTTTCGGACAAAGCTTGCTATTTTACTATGAGCATGCACATGAAAAATTTATATGTATTGATTTTTCATCAGCAAAGAAATTGCAAATGTTCATATTAAACATTTCTTTCATATAAACAAATATTTCTCTCTTGTTGTGAGTACTTTAATTATGAATATCCAGCTCTCTGCATTGTTATAGCATAAAAATTTAAAAACTTTGCTGCAAACAGTGTAATAATGCAGCAGTTATTTTTATATCCATGTTAAACATAGACTGAGATGTTTCTCGATGTAAAGATTTATGCTGTAAGCAATGGTACGAAACTGAGAGACAGAAATGCAACTACAAAAATTTATCAGGATACTTACATTAGTTGATGCAGAGTTTTTAGTCTCCTTAGATAATGCTTCATGTAGTTGATTGCATTATCACATAATTTTCATATATAAAGATTTACTGCATACGTGCTGAGTAATTTCATACAAAATGAATATGTCACATAGAGACTTTCAAAAAATGTTTGTTATACACTGAGATTTTGCAATTGTTGACAAGAGATGTTGTTAGTTCAAGAATTGAATCTATCTCTGTCACCTTTGCTGAATCAGCAAGACATTTTGCTACGCATTCCGGCCAACCAGTGCTTGCCTTGAATATATATTTAAAAATTAAATAACTGACATAAAAGTGATTAGAACACTACATTTATGTTGCGTCCACGTGTTTTATTCTGCACAGTTTTCTAAAAGGAACAGCTTTAAGTATTCATTTCAAATAAGAGAGGTGCATCAACAAGGGGGCCAAGAATCTTACCAAATTTGAGATGGAATACTTTGCATGTTTCTTACAAATTCAGCTTTTGCACACATCCTAATACAAGTTTACCTGTAAGTAATATCATCTGAAACAAATATTTTTGAATTAATTGGTGTTTTGTTAACTTTCATTTAATTTCTGTTTTATATGCCATTTACATGTTGTCACTCATTTCTAGTATTAACATAAATTACAATAAATTCTCGATCATTCCAGTTTTGACATTACTGAATTTCTTGTACTCTATTTAAAACATAAATATACTGAGTTTGTTTACATCTCTCTACTTGCTTTCAATACATATTTTACAAAATGATTGCTTCCAGAATTTTGTTAGGTTTGTTTACTTGTGCGGTAGTTAAAAAAATTTAAGAACACAGTTCTTTCTGGTTGAAGATTATCGTATTCCAAAAAATGAAATAATAGGCCAGTTTCTTTGATGCAGTTAAATTCATTAGTGCCTGCACTTCTAAGAGTTGTTATTGAGGTTGCTAAAAATTTAAACATTGTTGTATTTATCAGTTATAATTCCTAGTCAATCAAACTCTCATATAACAGTTTACTGTTGCATTAAACCAAAATATTAGTAACATAGTATTTCTTTTCTTCTTCATAAATACGTCCAATCTCTTCTTTATTTTAATGATGCTACATTGAATGATACTCCTTTTTCCTCCACTTTACTTCACTCCCACGGGAAAAGCTCTTGCTTGTCATACAGAGGTTAGACATTTCAGTTTTTATTATGATTAGAGAAGGGAGTTTTTAAAATACTTTACACTGGTATACCCAATTTTATCATATTATTCAGCAAACAAATTATTACTATCAAACTTGAATGAGTCCAAAAAATACAATTTTAACAAACCTAGCAAAATTCTGAGGTTGTATATACTTCAGTATTACTGCAATCACACTGTAGTTGCTATGTCCTCTAAAGAGGCTTTGAAAATATAACAGCACATTTTTGATGTCTATTATATGGTTCATGCACTGAAACTGCATGCAGCACTGCAAGTTTTTAAGCATTTTTCAATATGCTAAGAATTATACAGTCTTAAAATATTATTGTTGTTGTTGTTGTTACTGTTATACATGTATGTGACTAGTTTGGTATTTACTGTAGAGTGTGTGTGATATTGTTCTATCACTATGGTTTTATTTATTCACGTGTCTTTGATTTTATACATTTAACCATTATCCCATTGCTGTTGTAATGTATAGACAGAGGAAAAATTGTTCATTTAAAAGTACTATGATTTTAAATAAATCTTGAGGACATGTTGTTTGCATTTATAAGTATTTAAACTGGTATGCCATATTATAATTCAAGTGCAATGAAATTAATATTTTCATAAAACAAGCTGTGTGTTTCATTAAGAAAGTCTCATAATTACCTGAGAAAAAGTACAGAAATATTGGTCTTAGATTGACAGAACTGTTTCATAAGCAGCAGAAATGGACACAGTGTTTAAAAATTTGCCGCTTAGACAAAGAAGTGATGTGAAAATTATAAACAATTAGATGCTTCAATGGTTGTAACTGTTGTGCAGAGTGTGTATGTTTATTTGTAAATCACAGAGCTATATGATTTTGCAACAATTGATTATTTTCAGGGAAACCTAATGTGAGCAATCTAAACACAATACTAGTTAACTGAAAGTGTTTAATGCAATACTTCTTAAGCCTTGTATCTGCTTTCTTCCTTTGTACAAAACATGGTGGCTGAATTTTTCTTCTATTTATCACTTGATATTGTTCCTAATTTTTTGCTTCTCTTAATGCCTATCATTTTTTTCTACACATTTATTTGAGAAATGTTCTCTTGTGAGAGGCATAAATGATGTAACAAAATGTGTGTAAAGAGATTATGAATAGGCTTAATTAATGTGATCATCCTTCAGTACTAGTCAAGTAAGATTATTTATACTTAATATACCTATATATAAATATATATATATATATGAGCATGTGTGTCTTGTGTGTGTCAAATATGTAAATTTTTTGTGTACAGTATATGTAGATAATTCATTTCTTGCTGTGCAACTATATGCACAATCACCGTGTTGTGTAGTAGCATGTTATTATTTATTTCATTCATTGTTTACAGTCATGGCCAGATATAACTTTTTTTGAAATATTAAATGCTGTTATTGAATTTCAATTTTGTTCTTTTCTCCCTTCTATCCATTTAATGTTAGGCTTATACCTGTTAAGAGTTGTGATAATGGATCTGGTGTCAATTTGTCTATTTTGATTAAACTAGCTGTTGGCTCATGTTTCCTAACTGTAGTAAAATAAGAGCCTTTGCATATGGTTGCTTTTTTTTTTTTTTGGTTCTCTACCTTGAGTGGCAAAAAACAAAATCTGTATGGTATCATTTCTACAAGTTCTTAATACACAAAGCAAAAAAATTAAATCTATATATTCTAGCCAGTAATTCTTCTGGTTTTTCCGGAGATATGATGACATCATTGAGGTGCCAGGCGTTCTGTTGCATATCATCGTCATAATGTAACTTGTTAACTTCATGAAGTGCTCCTTGAGACTGTTCCTTGAATGGAATAGGTCAAGTACTTACATCTGTGGCCTTCTGCTCCCATGGTCAGTTCCAGGCTTTCTTTCTGCGATCTGCACCCACTGTACACATTGTCACCCAAGTGCAGTCTGGTGCACCTGCTGGCATTACATATTTTTTTTTTTTTTTTTTTTTTTTTTTTATAGAAACATCCATAACCACACTGGACCAAAATTGGAATGCCAGTAAGCGCACTGAATCACACCCTTAAGCAGCACGTAATGAAGATAACAAGCTATGTTATTGAAATTTCATGTGAGAACAATGTTGATATCTGGCAGAATATCCAACAGCTTAATGATATTCTGGCCTAGTTAATTTAATATTAGAAAAAAGAAAGAACTTGTGGCACCAACTTTAGGTTCTTTGGTGTACTACACCACGATGATGGATCACTTAGGGTAAATGTACAAACTATTAACAACATGTCAGAACCTACTTTGAAATTTTTTACACAGGAAGAATACACTGAAATAAAAGCAGTACCAAAATTTTAGCCACTAAGCTATGTATTACCATTATAAAATCTATCTGGTATCTCCCGGTGTCTCCTGGTCTCTTTCACGTATACAACCTTCTTTAGTGATTCTTATACCAGCTGTTTGTTATAACTAAATTATGTTCCATGCAAAATTCTACCAGGCGGCTTCCTCTTTCATTCCTTTTGCCCAGACCATATTCACCTACTATCTTCCCTTCACTTCCTTGTCCTACTACCGAATTCCAGTCTCCCATAACAATTAAGTTTTCCTCTCCCTTAATTGTCTGAATAATTTCCTTTAGCTCCTCATATATTTTTTCGATCTCCTCATCATCGGCAGAGCTAGTTGGCATATAAACCTGTACTACTGTGGTCAGTATTGGCTTCGTATCTATCTTGACTATGATAATGTGATCACCGTGTTGCTCATAGTAGTTTACCCACATTCCTATTTTCTTATTCATTATCTGACCTACTACTGTGTTACCCCCAACTGATTTTGTGTTTATAATCCTGCACTCACCTGACCAGAAATCCTGTTCCTCTTTCCACCAAACTTCACTAATCCCCACTATATCTTACTTCAACCTATCCATTTCTCTTTTTAAATTTTCTAGCTTCCCTACCCGATTAAGGAATCTAACATTCCACGCTCCGATCCGTAGAATGCCAATGTTGTCTTTCCTGATGATCATATCCTCCTGAGTAGTCCCCACCTGGAGATCCGAATGGGAGACTACTATACCTCTGGGATATTTTACCTGAGAGGATGCCATAATCATATGTTCATACAGTAGAGCTGCATGTCCTTGAGAAAAGTGACAGCTGTAGTTTCCCCTTTCTTTCAGCCATTCACAGTAACTGTGTGGCAGAGCCACATTAGCTGATATTGAAAGGCCAGCTCAGACAATCATCCAGACTGTTGCCCCTGTAAATACTGCCCCTCTTCAGGAACCACACATTTGTCTGGCCTCTCCACAGATACCCCTCTGCTGTGGTTGCACCTACGGTACGGCTATCTGTATCGTTGACGCACGCAAGCCCTCCCACCTCAGCAATGTCTGTGGTTCATGGGAGTTGTTTTCCATTGTGCAAACCATATTTTAAATATTGCCACCATTGACCTGGGACAACAATGGACATCATACATCCCATTGTTGTGATGTAAAATCTCAAGTAACCCTCCCTTCTGCTGGACAGGAAAGTATTGGAGAATCAGAAAATTTTCTGAGAACCCTGTAAATGTGTTATATGAACTCTATTAACTGCTGTCATACAACACAACAAACTCAAAAACTGATAATCAAAGCATTTCATCCGTACATGTCTGCAATAAGTCCAAATTATAGTCTGACATTTAAGTGATTGCTGCGAAAACTGAACCCAAGTGCAACAAGTAAATCAAAACTGAACCCAAGTGCATCAATTAAATATAAATATCAAGATATTTGATGACCACATAAATAAATTAATGGACATTCTTCATTTACACCTTGACAGTAATTTGATGGAATTCAGAGTCATGTCGAGAAAGCTAAAATTTTTTGCAAAGAAGTGGATGTTGAATTAAAGCATCTCCCAGCTGTGGTAAGACAGATCTATCAATCAATTCAACTATCTAAAATGTAGAATAATTCTTCAGAATATATGTTTTTATTCTATTTTTAACCCTATAATTTATGCTCTTAGAGATCAGTTTTCTTCTACACACAAAAAAACATATTCTTGTATGCAGCTTGACCTTGTAAATATAAGACCAATAGACAAATCTTCATTTTTGCCTATTGCAGATGACATGTAAAACAAAACTTTTATGGTGGACTTTTAAATAATATTATAACAGAGACTACCATATGGTTTGAAATGTTTAAAGCAAATGATGTGAGTGATGTGACCTTAAATATCTCCTTGGAGCATGGAATCACATTTGCAAGACTCAAGCAACAACATGTAGTACTGATTGTTCATTTAATACTGTATTCCTTATTTACATAAACGATTTAGGGGAAAATCTAAGTAGCTCTCTTAGGTTGTTTGCAGATGACGCTGTTATTTACCGTCTAGTAAAATCATCTGAAGATCAAAACCAACTGCAAAACGATCTGAATAAGATATCAGTATGGTGTAAAAATTGGCAATTGACTCTAAATAATGAGAAGTGTGAAGTCACCCACATGAGTACAAAAAGAAATCCGTTAAACTTTGTTTTCAAGATAAATCAATCAAATTTGAAGTCTATAAACTCCACAAAATACCTAGGAATTACTGTTACTTCAGACTTAAATTGGAAAGAACATGTAGATAATATCATGGGAAAGGCGAACCAGAGACTGCATTTTATTGGCAGAACCCTTAAAACATGCAACAGAACTACAAAAGAAACTGCATACACTACGCTTGTCCGTCCATTTTTGGAGTATTGCTGTCCAGTGTGGGATCCTTATCAAGTGGGTTTGACGGAGGACATCGAAAGAGTCCAAAGAAGGGCAGCTCATTTCATATTGTCACGATACAGGGGAGACAGCGTTACGGAAATGATAGAGGATCTGGGATGGGAATCATTACAACAACGGCGCTTATCGCTGCGACGTGGGCTACTTGCGAAACTCCAATCACCAACATTCTCTTCCGAATACAAAAATATATTGTTGACTCCCACTTACATAGGTAGAAATAATCATCAGAATAAAATACGAGAAATCAGAGCTCGAACAGAGATATTCAGGTGTTCTTTCTTCCCGCGCGCTATTCGAGAATGGAATTGGAGGTAAATAGTATAACGGTGGTTCCATGAACCCTCTGCCAGGCACTTAAATGTGATTTGCAGAGTATCCCATGTAGATGTAGATGACATGAAATCAGTCTCTGGTAAGACACATGAGGCACAGTGGCCTGTGTGTGCCCAATGTTCAAGGAAAAGGATGAAGGAGAATTTGGAATTTATTGACGAGGTTATACACAGTTTCGAACAACAGCATAGGTGTCATAAGTTTCTATTTGCAAAATGTTTTATCTTTAAAGCATACACTAAAATAATTGTTTCTTTAAGTATAAGCAATATATCTACACACACACACACACACACACACACACATCCCCTGTCTTTTGACCCATCCTCTCCATCCCTCTCTTATGATCTTCTCCTCCTCCTCCTGTCCATTTCATCCTTTCTCAGTTCAACTCCCTGTCTTTTCCCATATCTTCCTTCCCCTTTGGTTTACTTTTACCTCAGTCTTCTCCTCTTCCAGTACCTTTCCTCATGCTCCCTCTGCCTCTGAGCATTTTTCAATTGAGTAGATATAATATCTAAAGCCTTGACCGCATATTTTATCAATAAAGATAAGTTCCAGCTCATTTCTGAGCCCCATTCAGATCAAATTATGTATTGGTCACTCAGTAATATCTGCAGACATGCAGTATAACCATCAAATTACACAATTACGAATTTAAATACTAACAAAAGGCAGTACAATATTTGAAAATAACCACATTGGCTGTTGCACATATATAACACACATGTTGGTTAGAACACTTTTGTGGTAAACAATAACTAAAATCAGGCATTACTGGTTAAAAGTGTAAACTGACTGTGTTACAGTTGAACCACATGATCTTAAAAATTTTATCTTGATCACTGTCGCATAAAATCACAATTTTAAAATCATGTGGTTCAAGTGCAAGACACTGTCAGTTTATACCTTTAACCAGAAATTTCTTATTTTAGTCATTGTTCACCAGAAAAAGGTGTGTCATATTTGGGCAACAGCCAATGTGGTTATTTTCAAGTTTTATATTGCCGCTTGTTAGCATTTACAGTTTGTAATTTTGTAATTGTATGATTATACTGCCTGATGGCAGATACTACTGATGACCAACACATTATTTGATCTGAAGATGCCTCAAAGATGAGCTGAAACTGTATTTTATTAGTAAAATATGTGGGCAAGACATTGGATATTATATCTACTTAGAATAAATACATACTCGGGAATCACTGGATTCAGGAGGGAACAACAGACTGACGGAATCAATTGAACCCATGTTGTTGCACCTCTACAAGTGATGAAAGACAAATTGTGCACTTGGCAGTGATGGATCACTCTGCCTCATCTTGAACTGTATCACAAGTAGATCTGGCCTATTACACAAGAAGCAGTGTCCTTGGCTATTCTTTGACATCATTTGTAGCAGAATGGGCTGTACACAAGGCATCCAATGTTGTATTTACCACTGATTCAATGTCACAGGTGCTTGTGTCACTAGTGGTGCAATGAACACTGGTCATGGACAGCTGAATGAAAGAACTTTGTTTTTAAATGAAAAAGATCATTGGTGTATGGTCAGAACTCCAGCTGCAACTGCATGATCCAGACTTTCCTTCAGTTGTTAATTTTTTAACATGGCCGTAGCAATTTACTGCTGTACCTGATGTCATTGTTCCATATTTACCTCATTCATCATACAATTACTACTAATAATACTCACCTCAGTGGAAGTCCCTTGGTAACATATATCTTTCTCCTGTGCTCTAGTTCTGACCATTCATTTCATGAACCTGCATTCTAAAAGTTTGGATTGGACATTTAAGGGGGACAAAACTGCAATGGTCATCAGTCTCTAAAGGTTTCTTCAGTTGAATACAGTATTGATATAAACAGCACAGTGCCACAATTCAATTAAACAAAGCATAATCAATGATATTAAAACTACACTGCAAGCAATAGTTGATAAAATTAAAATGAATTTCTTCAGTCCTAATCTCATGAGGAAACAGTCCTTAATGGCTTTTATTTTTCTGATTTTTGACTGAAAGCATCAGGGTGCCAAAGAGTAATAAGTTTGAAATCATTGGCCAACCGTGTGGTTACATTTCACCCAATACAGTTTGAGACTTTCTGGAGTCAAGGAAAAAGTTAGGTTAAATTGTTAGGTTGGAATCTCTTCTGTATGTGAGGTAGATTAGATTTCAATTTCCTGGGCTCCAATGCATCCCACAACACTATTGTGATTGGAAATGAGTGCTATAATGTGGCTTTTGCTATTAAAAAAGAAATCAAATGCATTTGAATGAGCTACATCTGTCTAGAAGAAAAAGTGGTGAGGATTGTGTCCTCAGTTATTGCTACTACCAGGTAAGCTTAACATATATATGAGGTGTCAGTGGAAGGAGAAATTTCTATTTCTATTACATACTCATGAAATTTCGTAGGGACATTGAAAGGCAATATTACACACATAAACACATATCAGTTAACCTTCATGCTTTAAATAATGATAAAGAAATAACAATTAGGTTTGTTTACTATTTATGACACGAGTTTCAAGAATTTATTCAAATTTTCCAGTGCATTTGATTACAAAACTATGGTACTTTTTTGAAATATGTCATTTTTCTGCCACTCGGAAAATGAAACAGAATAAATAAATCTTGAGGGGTGTACTTTATCCTAATGTTAAAAACAGTATTTTTCTCTGTCTGTATAAAGATATTGTGCCTCCTCCATTATACACAATAGCATGCATAATAATAATGACTTAAGCTTACCTTTACACACAAACAACCAGTTTAAGTGACAATTTTTATGTTGAGATACCCACTATAATGGAGCAGACACAATACTTGTAAGTACAGACAGAAATACTATTTATCTCATAAAAATCATCCCAGGTTTTGTTATGTGCAATGTCACTCATTGCACTAACCTCAAACAGACAACAGCTGTGCAAGAGCTGCACAGAATCGCACATGGAAACATCACACTCTATTTATATAACCAAATGCACAAAAAATGAGAAATTCTCAAAATGTGTTGTGTTAATTATAAAAAAAAGTGGAAGCACACATACACCAGATTTGCAATCCACTTCATAGAACAGAATCATCACCCTATTAAAGAATGCAAGCAGCAGTTTAAATAATTTGTGGGCAGCTAATACCCAATTACCACAAAGCAAATAAACACAAGAGAACCACTACAATAACTTTAAGATACACCACAATTCTGAAATGAGCAAATTTTATGAGGGTATAATTGTGGTTCATGGTGGAGGTTCCTGCAGTCATGTTCTAGTTCATGAACCACGGGCAACATATGAGTGGCGAAGTAAGTGATCCTGATAGCTGTGATACCAGTTACTTTGGAATAAGGTTGGGAATCTCGGACATATTCTGAGTCATGGCCATCTTTGTACTCAGACAGAAAATACTACCAAATTCACTGGTTAGTCCCTCAACCATTAAGGGTAAAAGCCAGTGGGGCTCTGGGAAAGTAAGGCTAGCAACCTGCTACCCGGGTTGATGTTGGCAATAATCAGAACAAAATGCCTCACACCTTGGAGGTGACAAAGTCCCACCTCTAATTGGCAGACCAGGGACTCATCAGCTATGACTTGGCAAACAATCTGGAATGAGATGGGGAGCTATTAATATCAATGGGGATTACACTGGGAAGAAGTTAAAGCTGTCAGAGGCTTCAAGTAAGATGGGGTTAGATGTTTTTACTGTTAGTGACATTAGGGTAAGAGGAGAGAATGTGGATGAAATCAGAGAATACAAGGTCCACCTGTCAGGAGTCAAAGCAGCAAGGGCACAGTAAAGTGTAGGGCTTTACATCAAGAAAGCAATTGAACCCAGCATAATTGCAATAAGATACGTAAATGAATGACTGGTGTGGATAGATTTGGCCATCTTGAGCAAGAAAATTAGGACTATGTCAATGTATTTGCCCTGTGAAGGGACAGATCAAGATGAGATGGACAGATTTTACAATGCACTCAGTGATGTTTTTGTTAGAGTGAAGGAAAAGGACAGTGTTTTGCTCATGGGTGACTTCAATGCCAGGATAGGAAATGGAGCAGAAGGATATGAAAAGTTTATGGGTAAGTTTGGAGAGGATATGGAGGCCAACAAGACTGGAAAACTGCTCTTAGATTTCTGTTTCAGTATGGACTTAGTTATTACCAACTGATTTTTAAGCATAAGGACATTTAGTTGTATACTTGGGAAGGCAGGGGAACCAGATCTGTTATTGACTATAAAACAACAGATCAGGAGTTCAGGAAGGCAGTTAAGGACACACGTGTTTTCAGGGGTTCTTCGATGATACTGATCATTATTTAATCTGCAGTGAAATTGGTTTTGTGAGACCAAAGGAACAGTAAGTCAAGTTCCTATGTTGAAGCTTCAAAACAAGGAAATCAGTCACAAATACATAACAAGATTTCAAAAAGGTACCAGTTAGTTGAATGTAGTCATTTACAATCGTTGGAAGAGGAATGGGCCAGGTACAAGGACACACTACTAGAAGTGGCTAGAGAATGTCTTGGAACAGTAGTGTGTAAAGGCAGGAAGAAGCAGACAGCTTGGTGGAATGACACAGTCTGTGTAGCCAGTAAAAAGAAAAAGAAGGCATTTCAAAAATGGCTTCATACTAGAAATCAGGCAAACAGAGAAAGTTATGTTGAAGAAAGAAACAAATCCAAATGGATAATTGCACACTCCAAGCAGAAATCATGAGAAGACTTTGCAAATAAGCTAGAAACTTTGGGTCAAGCTGTGGGAAAACAATTCTGGAGTGTAATTAGTAATCTTAAGAAGTTGAAAGGGTGGGGGGGGGGGGGGGAGAAGGAATTAACAATTGTTTTAGACAGGTCAGAAAAGCTGATAGTGAATCCTGTGGATACCTTGGACGGATGGAAGGAATATTTTGAAGAATTGCACAATGTAGGTGAAACATTCAATTATGTGCCAAATTTTGAGGTAGAATGGGACAGGAATGATGATGGAAATGGGATCACATTTGAGGAATTGGACGGAATGGTCAATAGATTGCAGTGCAATAAAGCAGCTGGCATGGATGAAATTAAGCCAGCACTCATCAAATGCAGTGTAATGTCAGGTCTCAAATGGTTACATGGGATAATTGAAATGGCATGGAAGTCAGCACAGGTTTCTTCCTGGACAAAAACAGCAATCATGCCAATTTTCAAACATGGAAACAGAAAAGATTATAACAACTATCGAGGAACTCTTTAATTAGAGTTGTGGGGAAAATATTCTCAAGTATTGTTAAAAAAATGTGAGTATTAGTTGAAGACAAGTTGGATGAAAATTGATGTGGGTTAGGCCTCTTAAAGGCTGTCAGGACCAGAATTTTAGCTTACAGCAGATAATGGAAAAGTGCTATGAGTGGAACAGGGAATTGTAATTACGTTGTATAGATCTAGAAAAGGTTTATAAGCATGTTCCTAGGAGGAAGCTGTTGACAGTTCTACAAGATTACGGAATAGGAGGCAAACTTCTGCTGGCAATTAAAGTTCTTTACATAGACTGTCAGGCAGCAGTAAGAGTAGATGGCAAATTAAGTTCATGGTTCAGGGTAGTTTCAGGGGTACCATTGTTGTTCATACTATTTATTAGTGGATCATATTTTGAAATCAGTATACTCACAGGGCAGAATTAAAATAGGCAAAAATCAGCAGTCCCGCATATGCAGATGACTTTGTTGTGATGGCAGATTTGATTGAAAGGTTGCAATCTAATATTTCAGAACTTGTTCAGAGTTGTAAGGGTTATGATATCTCCAAAACAAAAGTAATGTCTGTGGGGAAGATATTTAAACAGATTGAGTGCCAAACCGATAAGGAGGCGATCCAATTATGATATTGTAGAAAGATATAAAAAAGCCAAGATCGCTGATCATCAATTTTTATTTAAGATGACCGGTTTCGCTGAACTATGTCAGCATCATCTGGTCCATGATTTTATTGGAATTGGGGAATCGGTTTAGGAAATCCGGTTTTGGGAGCCCGTGTAAATGGGGTGATTGTAATCACTTCAATAAAGTTATGTGGTCTTTCATTGTAAGTAGTTTCATACACTTCTGATCTCTCCCGGGTGCATCAATGTCTTTGTTGTCAAGTATTTTATTAACGAAAGTATTGTTCTGCCTCTCTTGGTCTATTCGTCTTTTAAGGTTATACTAGAGTCTGAGAGTTTTAGATTGTGGTTATATTGCAATCAGAAGTCGGACAAAATAAATACAGTGTCGTAAATATTAGATTACTGCATAAGTTTGTATGCTTTTTTTTTTGGTTTGTTTTCCATGTTAATACACTGGACACTGTGTGTTCATTTACCATTTGTCATTTTTTGTTTCTAGTTAACTGTTGCTATTCGAGTTTACTTATTGCAGAAGGACAGTTGAGTTGAAGACGTTAGAAAATGGAGTGCTGAGTGGAAAAATTGGAACATTCCCGGCATTTCTTCTCCTTGAGTTAAATAGAGTGGTGATAGCGGTGGCAGCCAGATACATTCGCACCCTGTATGGAGATACAACAATTGTCCAGAACACGACATCCAAATGGTTTCTTTGTTTAAAGAAGAATTGTTTTGAAGTTAGTGACTGTCCATGCTCCGCAAGACCTTCGGATTTTAAATGCGTTACTCCTCAATGATTCAAGCAACTCTCTGTACCTGTAATACATATCTGTTGTGTTTATTGAACGTATGGAAAAACTTTATGAATTCACGCATCAGCTTAATAGTATTTTTCTGTTTACGGGCACTGTGCCTTCTCTACTTCACAGAAAACAAGATGATTCATTTTGTCCGACTTTATAATTACAATGTAGCCAAAAGATCAATACAGTGCAAGAACGAGACATTTGCGAACATCAGACAAAATACCGTACGTCAATATCGGCACTTGGGAGTGAGAATAAATACTGTAATAGCGTTGTGCTAAGGATGAAAAATCCCATGAGACTGCTTATGCAGTGTGTGGGAATAACATTTTCGTTTTTAACCACATTTACCTATCCCGTTTCCTCTTTATTTACCAACACCAACAAGAAGGCTGCCATACGGTTCTAGGTGCCATGTCAGGGACTGCGGAGCTGCGCACACCAGAGGTTCGAGACTTCCCTCGAATAAGTGTGTGTGTGTTGTCTTAGTATAGGTTAGCTTAAGTAGTAAGTAAGTCTAGGGACTGATAACCTTGGTAGTTTGGTCCTATAGGTTTACAAACAGTTAGACGTCTAAGCATATTTTCTGGTAAATAATCTAATACTATAGTTGGAACCAGGAACGACGGCTATCGAATTTAAGCTGCATCTACACACCTATCACTACGTTTACATGCAACACATCTTCCGGAATACGAAAACCGATTTTCGTAAACCGTTTTTCGCTGTCGTGTTTACACGGCATAGCCTGAATCGGTTTTCGTAACACACTTAATATGGCGGCTGAAAAACAGCTGATTCAGTTCCTGATTTAGTCATCACAATCGCTATTTATCTTTACTTAAATACACAGATTTATGTTCATTTTAATATTTATACTTTTATTTCACATTAGAGAATATCACTCTTCTCATATGTGCCGAAAATTCTTAACAAGAAAACACAATTTGACAAGCCAAGAACGCTTCAAAAACGGTTGCGTTTACATGGGCACGAAAATCAATTGTGGAACTGGAAAACTGCTTTAGACCAACCAAAAGCGGAATTGGGAAATCGGTTCACGAAATCCGGTTTTGGGAGCCCATGTAAACGGGGTGTATGTCATGCGTTCTCTGTCAGCCAATGAGGATTCAGTATTGCTCTGAGCACTCTGCTAGGAATGCTGTAACCATTTCCAGCATATAACGTGATTGAAGAGAGTTATTTAGGAGATTTTATTGGTTTTTCATTACTGATGGTACTGGGCTGTGAAAAGCAAGCGATATAAGGTTTCTTCAAGCACAAAACCAATGTATATGCATAGCGTAATTGTTCCCAGAACGAAACTTTCAGTCTGCAGCGGAATGTAAGCTGATATGAAACTTCTTGCCAGACTAAAATTGTGTGCCGGAACTGGGATTCGATCCTGGGACCTTTGCCTTTCGCATACAAGCGCTCTACCGTCTGAGCTATCCCGGCACGCTTCACGGTCCATCCTCATAACTTTAGTTCTGCCAGTACCTCGCTTCCTCCTTTCAAATTTCACAGAAGTTCTGCTGCAAACGTTGCAGAACTAGCACTCCTGGAAGAAAGAATATGGTGGACACATGGGCTTAGCCACAGCCTAAGGGATGTCTCCAGAATGAACCTTTCACTCTGCGGTGGAGTGTGTGCTGATATGAAACTTCCTGTCAGATTACAATTGTGTGCCAGAACCTGGATTCGAACCTGAGGCCTTTGCCTATTGTGGGCAAGCGATCTATCGCCCCCCCCCCCCACCCCCGCCACATCCTCTTAGTTAGAGCTAGTCATCTCAGCATTTTTTTAAACAATGAAAAATAAGTAAATGAAACAGGCTAGCTATAGTTTATTAAACAGGTTTGATATGTAATCATTGTAGACAACCTAATTCTTCTTATAGGGGTATTTTTAAAATCAATCTGTTCACCGCGCGCAAAACTCATTCAGAAGATTAACTGCTTTCTCGCATATAATAAATAAACATACATGCAACACAGTGCAGAGTGTTACTCCAAATCCGTCGTCGCTTCAGCACCCGGTCATGTCCTCTCGTATATTACATTCATATCTTACATTCATTCCTTCGTCGGTTTGATATTTTAACTTCTCCTACACGGCACGTACCAGCTGTGCGGCGGGTTCTGAAACCCACTCTTTAAAAAAATTAGAAAAATACTGTCTATAGTTGGGATTATATACAATATTCCTATGTTGTTCTTCGAAGTAGATCCAAAAGTCTAATACATTCTTGGGGGTATCTCTGAATAAATAGAGCACCATTTGTCAAAATGTTCAAATGTTTGTAGAACTTATGGGACTTAACTACGGGGTCATCAGTCCCAAAGCTTACAAACTACTTATGAACTAGCTAACACTAAGGACGGCACAAATATCCATGCCCGAGGGGGGATTCGAACCCCCGACCGAAGTGGCCGTGCAGACCGTGACTGGAGCGCCTCAGTCCCATCAGCCATCGCGGCCGGCCACCATTTGTCCTCGAATCCATGTTACCGCATTCGTTTTAGTACGTGGATAGTACATTCTGTCAGAGAATAACATTGAACGTGGTCTAATGTTGCCCCATTCGAAGAAGGAAAGCTATTATCTGTTGCCCTAAACGCCAGATATCTGCTGCTGGACCACAGTTAGCTAGTGTTCATCATCGTCCAGGACTCGGCCCCGGGGCGTAATGGTGAGTCCATCAAATGTATAGAGTGGAGTCTTGATAGTGTTGCTTCTTTACTGTTAACTGTCACTCTCGATCGTGTTGCTTGTTTACCGTTAAGTATCAGGTACTATATGGAACGTGTTTCTGTGTCCAAGGAAAAGTGGTGTATCGATCGCCGTACCACTAGCCAGTTAACATTTGTGTACTTCTTCTCAATAATATTGCCAGTTCTTGTGGTCGTTAATATTCGATAGATGTCGCGAGCCGTCACAGGTCTGGTTTCCGCCAATGCCATCTGAACGTAACTGTATTCTATAAAAAAGCATTTATGTGGTGGAGTGACTGTGAAATGTGCTGTTTTAGACCTTGGTGCTAGTTCTTATACTAAGAATCCTGTCAGAGATGTCTGATGTCGTTTCCCAAGTTTAACATGGTGCTGATGTAAGTGCCACTGCTCGATCATGAACATGTGCAAGATCTAGACCTCCTCTACCAGGAGGGAGGGTGAGTGTTTCATATCTAACTTTGAATAGTAGTCCCATACTGACGAAGCAGCCGAACGCAGTCAATGAAGGCCGTGCTGTCACCATTGACATCGGAATGACTTCTGCAACGTAAGGAATTTGTGACACCATGTGCGGTGGGACAGGTTACTGGCGATGATAAAACTGTTATTCAAATCCATAATAGTTTAATAAAAGTTATAACTGAACTCCATTTCAAAATAAAGATGTTTGCACCAATTTTCAGTTTGTTGTTAGGTGAATTTGGCCATGTAAGTTATTAACTTTGATCCGAAGTTCCCGCACCACCAGCACAATTTAAAAAAATTCAATCTTCAACAAAATAAAATAATATATGAGGTCTGTGCACGAGCGGGGAAGGAAAACTAAGTTTAAACTTGTTAGTATATGTTCACTCTCAAAAATCAATCACAGGCACCGTAAACGCCTATCGATCTTTTTAAACTCTTAATAGCGAAGTTCACTGCTGTACTTCAAGTTTTGTGTTAACAGTTAACATACTTGAGCTTGCCACTTCTGAATACAAGTCTATGTTAAAATCCAATAACTGTATTATTTTCTTGTCGTAGTTAAATACATTCAATAAATCAAAATCATCTTCTTCCAATAAATAAACTTTGTAATAATTCGAAATAACTTTCAAAACACCACAATTATATTTATTGCCCTCTGATCTGATACAAGTCAGCTAGAGCAATACTCATATAAAATGTTAGCTCGTAACGGCAAACAAGAATGAAGTGACATTTTATTTCTCCTTTTCAACCGATCGACGCGCGACAATAGAGAAGGCGCAGGCGGATTCGTAGCCCCGTAGCCGTCGGTTGTTTATCGATAGTGACCAACAAGAATGAAGTGACATTTTATTTCTCCTTTTCAACCGATCGACGCGCGACAATAGAGAAGGCGCAGGCGGATTCGTAGCCCCGTAGCCGTCGGTTGTTTATCGATAGTGACCGGATACAGCAATGTTGGCTGCGGCGGCGACGACGCTGCCCTTGTTCATTGCGGCACCGCATTTGTTCCTGAAACAGAAAGAAAACAAACAAAAAACATTTCAAGTATCACATCAGGACATTACAACATTTATACGCAAATAAACATATACAAATTCATAGTACAAATTATTTCATTCGTATCCTGCAAAACAGAGCTGATGTAGGAAAGTGGAGATCATCAATGTTTGTCCCACTACACATGCATGTGTTAACATGGGCGACACGCTGGATCAAATCAAAAGCCCGTATAGTATTCCCTCTGACTGCTGTCCGAATTAACTGTAGAAATCTCTGGTTGTTTCTATAGTGACCGAAGACCGGACTGGGACGGGAGCGACTAGCGACGACCCCCCGATCAAGCGTCACCGCTAACGAGAATCACTCCACGAAAACACAGAGACGACAATAACAACAACTAATCGAAAACAAAGATCCAAACGAAAGTCAAATCGGAACCGTCACAGAGCAGAGTACGAAGCCAGATAACCAATGAATATCGAAGGTAAACGGAGCGCAGTCAACACAAGACTGAGGAGCGAGCAAGGAAAGCAAGGATGGGGCCCCTCCACGCCCACACCAACGTGGTGCCCATCACAAAAGTTCTACTGTCACCTCCGTAATTAAGTTAGTTTGCTAAGGTGGATCACGGGATGTGGTAACCGCGATGTTATCCGTACGTGTGGGCGCGATCACCCATTAATACGGTGCATCTGGAGATAGAATTGGTCGAAAGGTATACGAAGGGTAAAGGTACATAAGGGCAGAGGAAAAAAAGAGCCAAGGGAAAAAAACCTCTGCGACAGTGGGGTAGGTATGAAGGGCAGTAGCGGTATGCTATCTGCGACAGATCATGCAAGGGTTGGTAATGTTAGTAATGGGTATTTTCTCAGTACCATTAACTTTGCTAGGTTCGTCATAAAGAATCAGTCCGTTTTGATGCGAGGTTCTGCTGCAGCTGAGCTCCAATGATGCCTCCTGGGTCGGCTGCGGCAGTTTACCCGTTAACATCGGCTGTGGCAGAATACCTGTAACATAGCCAAGTCTGTCAAGGTAGTTAGGCAGTTCGGTCATAGAACTGGCTAAGTGTGCGGGACTGTTTAGGTTTGTTTGTGTTTAGTGCGATGAATATGGTTTCCCTGCTTTGCCTGTAGGTCGGCTGTGGGCTCAGCTGGCATTGCCAGTCAGATTGCTGTTTTGCAGGGGTTTGCCATGTTCATCGTGTTTGTGAGTTGGTGTTCCCTACGGCCGTAGGTGGTTAGTCTCTGAGGAGAAGTGTTTTTGGGCGATTATGTTTCCACCTATGGTTGTGATCGTAGTTCCCCAAGCGTAGGATGAAGGGGTTGTTCGAGTGTCTCGAGTTTCTGTATAGTCGTGTGGCGAGTTTCTTGAATACCACCGAGAGGCGCTCTAGGCGGTATTCATTGTGAAGGTCCACGGTGCGTGTGTATCGTGGAGCGTTGCTAATGATGCGTAGTACCTTGTTCTGTATGAGCTGCAGGCGGCGCAGCCGTGTTGGCGCCGCGTATGCCCAGCACGGAGCACCGTACGTCATCAGAGGTCTAATATGTGTCATGTAGAGTGTGGCTCCGGCCCTATATAGTGCGGCTCTCTGCGCAGATGACTGGCGCGGTAGGCGCGCCACGGCGTGCAGCGCTCTAGTGGCGATGGCAGCGCTAGTAGGTTGTGCGCGCCGCCTAACGGCTGCTGTCATAGTCCATGTGGTCTGGCGGGCTCTCAAACATATCGTTCCGGGATACCAGAGTTTCAACCTGCTGTGTGACGAACGTCGTCGGTAAAGACAACACCAAAGCATTTCAAGGTGTCCTTGAGTTGTAAGGGCGCAACATATTCTTCTGTTAACCCGACACTGATATTCATTGCCATTGACTTGTCCATCTTGATGCGACTGCCGGTAACCATTCCATATTTGTTGATCCAAGTTAAAGCCTCTTGCATGTCGTTGTCAGTCCGTAACAAAAGCACCAGGTCGTCTGCATTCATAGCCTCTCATTGTCAATCTGTCAATCGTTGACAAAGGCCACAGAGTAGTGGTTCAAGGCGTATAAAAATTCTCGAAAGTGGACACCCTTGTCTAACCAATCTTGATATGGTGAGGGGTGCTGTCGTCCGTGCGTTGACGAGCACTTTGGAGGAGGCATTACGTAATAGTCGCATATTCTTTATGACTGCTGCCAGATAGGTGTGGCTCACTCTGTCGAAGGTTCAATCAAAATCAATCTCCGAGAATTCCGTAATAGATGATATAGGAGGCATACAGATTTACTGACCTGAACCTTCCATCCGGCTGTTGCAAAGATTAAACCAACGACTTGTCAGACTTGTGAGCCAGCTCATACCAATACCTCATACCTGTTAAAGCATTTCTAAAGAAAGTGCAAAGCAGAATAGCTGAAAATATACTAAGTTGTTGCGAGTAGGTATTCTCCTCATAACAAAAGTCCGGTATCCCAATTGCGATACGTTTCTTGCTGACGACGTTGAATACAGAAATAACATTTACACTTTACCCTCAGCAAAATTGTGGAGCATGTTCACTGCACGAGTAGCTTGGATTAGATCCTGTCGCCGACCGATTAGACTCGCGCACAGCCAACCTCATATATTCTTTGCAAAGTTTTGTTAACTTTATTATTTTTAATTTGTTTATGACAGTAATTAGTTGTTGTTATGTTGTGATGATGAGTAATAGGCTTCGTTCCTGTCAGTAAATCAACTTCAATCAGTGATGCATAAAGTATTGCGAAAAATAACGTTACAGTTCCGACTAAAAGTATGATTGTTGTCAGTGTAAATCAGTGGCGGCGCTAGACGAAATCTGGGCGTCGGCGAACTCGTCTTTGCGAGGCCCCTTTCATTTTTTCACTAAGGAAGAAGTATTATTACAATAAACAAACACAAATTAAAACAGAGAAACTTTTCGACTTTTCCCCTCACTGAATTTTTTAAGATCACATCATAATTAATACTATCCGCTATTTCGGCTCAGTTGATAGTACTGACAACGCTGATAGTGTTTCTTGGCTCATTGTGCTTCTCAAGTAAGTCTTAATCGCTTTAAACTTGAGAAGCTTCTCTCGGCCGAAGCTGTACTCAATTGAACTGTGAGCATAATTCTGATTGTTATAATTATAAACATTTGGATGCACTTGACGAAATTGTTTTCAAATGTACTGAAGAAGTTGTTTTGTGTCTTTGATTGAGACTAGTGGTTTGGATTTTAAAAGCTGGACTTCCTCGTAAAGTTCTAAAGGCTGTATCTCACTATTTTCGCCTTCTCGGATTATCATACCTAAATCATTACAATGCTTGAGAGGGTCCTCCTCGGATAGAGATTTCAAATAATTGATGTCATAAATAAAACCAAATTCCTCAAAATATTCTTCGAGCGCTTTGAATAGATCACTGGCGACTATTACAGCATCTATCATTGTATTAAAAAAATTAACTGTGTACTGCATTTCAGTAGATTGTATTGGTTCATCAATTTGTTCGTAATCGAATATACGTTTTCTTCTGTGCTATTCTTTTCTTTTTAAAATCATACTCTATTTCGTTACTACTTTTTTCTACAAACAATCGCGCTTCTGCAACGCATGTTTCAAATCCTGTAATACGGAATTCTCGAATCCAGTCTCGAAATGAACGTAAAGATTCAACAGCTACTTTCTGGTCCACTTGAACCAACTGTCATTACTTATTTATATTGTTCACACGTAGTAAAAGCTCATACCACACATGTATTTCAACGATAAATTAAAAAGTTAAAATTTCGTTCAAGACTGCTTCACAATCAGTAAGAGTTTCAGAATAGCCAGTTTTACTTTTCAGATCATTCACGCTTTCGATGGCATTATCAAATTGGAATAATATAGCTTTTAGTGCTCTGATTCTGCTTTCGCATTTTGTTTCAGACAGAGGTTTCAATGTCAATTTTAATTTAGCTTTTATAAGTTCCCAAAGCTTGCCAGACCTTGTAAAGACCACATAAATTTTATTAGTGAAGCCGAAAAATGTCGTAGCTGTTGTACATGAGTTCGCTGCATCTATGAGAAGCGAATTCCAAGAATGGCAACCGCAAGGCGTGAAGAATGCTCATGGATTACTATTGAACATTCTTGTTCTAACACCTTTATAAATGCCAACCATATTGGCGCCGTTATCATATCCCTGTCCTCGACAATTTTTTATATCTAGATCCTTATTTTCTGGTTCCTTTAAAGCTGCATTTGTTAAATACTGGCCGGCCGCGGTGGCCGAGGGGACTGAGGCGCTCCAGTCACGGTCTGCACGGCCACTACGGTCGGGGGTTCGAATCCCCCCTCGAGCATGGATATTTGTGTCGTCCTAGTTCGTAAGTAATTCAAAAGTAGTTTGTAAGTTTAGGGACTGATGACCCAGTAGTTAAGTCCCATAAGCTTAACAAACATTTGAACATTTGATTTGATTGCGTTAGGGTCTATATCGTGATTAACAACACAATACAATTTTTACGCCCACTAAATCCATCCCAAACGCAACCTGACTTCATCTTAAGTTCACGAAGGCCAATTTCGGCCAAGCCGAATATTTAGTTGATTTCTGGCTGAAACCGAAACTGCAGCCGAAAACAGTATTTTGGCCGAAACCGAATGTCCAATCGATCCTTATTTATTAGTAAGGAAACGGCGTATCATTGGTTTTGAGAACAGCTGCAATTATTCGAGGAAAGACTGAAAAAGTGTCTAAATAGTTTCCAACATAATGTTATTGATTCTTGCACAAAAAAAAAAAAAAAAAAAAAAAAAAAAAAAAAAAAAAAAAAAAAACGATGTTGAAGCAGTAAATCTGGCCCTCACTCTCTGCTCTAAAACTACACATAACGCTCAATTATGTTAAGACATGGGGATTTTGCTGTCCAGTATAGATGTAAGATAATTTTCTGATGCTATGCATAGCGTTCTTGAACCTTTTGGGCTGTGTGTGTGTGTGTGGAAACATTGTGATTTTGGGGCATGTTAGTAATAGTAAGCAGTTTGTTTTAAAAGATTATGAGATATTGATTAACAGTTTTCTGACCAGTGAGATAGAAACAGTAGAATATGATGATATAAACGCCCAAATCATGATGGAACCTTCCCCATGTTTGACTGAAGGAAGCAAACATCGTATCGTTAAGCTTCTATTGCCTTCTGTTGTTAAGGGTTTAGCAACTACAGCCTCTTCATGAATTTTAATCTCCAGTCAAGCTGTTTTTATTGAAACAACATTATTCAAGTTGAATGTTAAGTTTTTCAGTCGCTTTCGCCATGGTAGTTTTAAGTTGTTTGGCCACAATCATCCTTAATCATCCCATTTACATGGGCTCCCAAAATCGAATTTCGTAAGCCGATTTCCCAATTCCGCATTTGGTTGGTCATGCAAACACTTCAAAATCAATTCTGGAAATCCACTTCTGTAAAGCGGTTTTCCAGTTCCACAATAGATTGTTGTGCCAATATATACGCAACCGTTTTTGAAGCATTCTTGGCTTGTCAGATTATGATTTCAAAAATCAAATGCTTGTAGAGCTTATGGGACTTAACTACGGAGTCATCAGTCCCTAAACTTACAAACTACTTATGAGCTAGCTACTACTAAGGACGACACAAATATCCCTGCCCGAGGGGGGATTCGAACCCCCGACCGTAGTGGTCGTGCAGACCGTGACTGGCGCGCCGCAGTCCCCTCGGCCACCACGGCCGGCTATGATTTCTTGTTAAGAATTTTTGGCACATATGGACAGAGTGACATTTTCTACCGTGAAATAAAAGCATAAATATTAGAGTGAGCATGAATCGGTTTATTTACGTAAAGAAAAATATCGATTGTGCTGACTAAATCAGGAACTGAATCAGCTGTTGCCGCGGCGGAGCGGCAGAACGCATTGAGCCGCTATGCTCCGATGCGCGAGGCCATTCCCCGTCGGGGGTTCGAATCCCCCCTCGGGCATGGATGTTTGTGCTGTCTTTAGTATAAGTTAGTACATAAGTAGTTTGTAAGTTTAGGGACTGATGACCCCGCCGTTAAGTCCCATAAGCTTTACAAACATCTGAACTTTTTTTTTTAATCAGGTGTTTTTCAGCCGCGATATTGAGTGGGCTAGGAAATCCGATTCAGGCTGTGACATATAAACGTGAAACGAAAAACGATTTAAGAAATTCGGTTTTCTTCTTCCAGAAGGTGTGTTGCATGAGACGTAGTGAATGTTCGTTGGTCGTTTTTCGTTAGCTTCGAGTTTTGCACACCATCCCCCTTCGCCAATGATCATTTATCTTTCTGTGTGTGTGATGTCATTATCATAGGTATTGTCGCTAGTGAAACGTTAATCAGTGCAAATTTTTTCGTCACAGATGCTTCCACTAAATTGCACACTACCACGTTGGCCTATTTATACGTCTACCACCGCAATTGCGACTACACGTGCCTTCACATGTTGACCAAACACAACACAACATACACATATTGTGCTACGTACGGCTCCGTTAAAGAAATATAGCTCCATGTACTCTTAGGGTCGAACCGTACACGTCTGCTTTCATGCCCAACAATTACAACAGCTACAAATAGTACCTTGTACCTGTGATCCTACAGTTAAACACTCTACGCAAAGATTAAAATTTGCAAAATAACAATGAAATATAAAATAAAGATAAATGATACTTCATTAAAAGAGGTTTTATTCAAACGTTTGTAAATCATGTAGCTCAATTGAATAATGTTTATTCAAGAACGTGTACTGATCTACTGGGAGTGGTCCTACACAAACAAAAATAATATATTAGAAATAAACCTTTAAAAATATTAGAATAGATGCAAAAAATATGTAAAAAAGAAATTTTAAAGCAAAAGTCCCTCTTGCTGGCAGGTCAATTGGAAGCAACTCGTGCACATGGGTAATTTTGAATGGATACAAAGAAGGATGTTTGATAGGATTTTCCGCACCGTGCTCACGAGTTTTTCTGATGTTTGGGCAATTCTCCGTGCAATAGACCACCACTCGACTCCTGCATTGTGTGGCCACTTCTTTTACTGAAGTTGAATCAATTCGTTTCCTCCCTCTGCCAGTCTGCACACCAAAGAAACCCGTCTTTTCGAATTTCCGAATCATATTCGTAAGACCGACAGCAGTCATCGGACCATCGCCTTTTTTCAGACCCTTCAGGATCCGGAACTTTTGCAGAGCGACTTGTGCAGTCTCCATTGCTGTAAAACAACTTTACGGAGCGCTATCCTTCATTGAGAGACATGGCGAACGTCTCATACGCGAAATGAGGAAAATCCGTGTACCTGTCGTGTTCATTCCGACTTCAGTGGTTCGTGCACATGGTAGGTGTTTTCATTTACATATTCTGACAGATACAGCGCGCCATCTAGTGATCAAATTTCAGACTTTATTTTTCTTCTACCATACATTTTTCCCCTTCTCCCATAAAATTCCGTTTGCAATTTGATGTCATTCTGGCCAGTGATATTACTTTTACAGCGTCTTGAAAGATTAGCTTTAATTATAATCACGATGTATTACTGCAAATGAACCATTTAAATATGCGATTTCACGAATTTAACTTCGAGAGGAATTTTTATCATAAGATCAAATCAGTACGCAGGTCAGAAGTTGGTACCACCTCAGTTATCGTTGTTCCCTTATTACGACAGTTGGAGTCTTAAAAATATGATAAGAAAGGATACAGATATAAAAACATCCACAGCCTTTTTCTACTCTTAACGCCTACGTACACAAATGAGTTTTGTTTGTGGATATCTATGGCAAAGCACCTTTTGATTTATATGTTTCGCTAGTCTCCTTGTATAATTAAAATCAACATTCAACAATCGGTACTTCAAGTTTCATGTTCACGAATTTATTTAATGATACTAATTGCTCAAAATATGCATGTTACGGTGTAATACATGGAAGGTAACTGAGGTTGGTGCTTACGCTGCAGTCAGAACGTTCTTCACGTCTGTCTGAATTGCTTAGATCGCTGGAAGCTGTTGTTAGACTTACGGCAAGTTAAATACTTCCCACAACGGTGTGCCGACCTAAGGATAAATGGAACAAAAGATGTTCAGTTATTACGAAGGTGGGAGATTTAATGCCTGTTCAAAAAGAAAAACATCAGAGTTAGATGTGAAAACATACTTTTACCTCTCATAGCAGCTACATACACATTTCTTGTATAATTAACATTAAAATCGGTATTTAAATTTTCATGTTCACCTACTAAAATTATGATGACATTCCTTTTTCTTTTTTTAGAAGCGAGTCCTTGTCGTTCGTGAGTAAATATTGGTTTCTTCTGTGTTGATAAAGAGTATTATTGTGTTTGGAATTTTATTATCGGAACTGACGATAAGTAATGTAAATTCCACACAGGTTTCCTACGGTATAGTTTCACTGGAAGTCTAGAGAACATAATATCGCGCTGTTGGGTAGATACAATACGTATTTTTGCAAAAGGTCCGGTCTCCTGATGTTTACTAGAAGTTTTTGTGCCTAAGGGAAGAAATTCTTCGGTAATGCCTGTAGGTCACAAAGAAATAAATAAATCGCCCTGTAAGGCTATAACATACCGTTTCATACCTCCCATGCATGGTTAATAGCAAACTGTTTAGTAATAGTCGTTTTTATGAAGCTACATACGATCGGTATTTCAAAAACGTACACACCAAGATAAACGATACTATTACGACTCATTCGTTCCCGTGCAGATCAAGACATTACTTCAGTGCTGTGAGCAGTAATCTCTAATACAAAGATCAATTGGCTGTAGACCATGGAATAGAAATATCTCTAGATTCGTCATTGCGTTCTGTGTATGTTCTCAACATTAAGCTGAAATTGTCACGTAATATTGGGACCAATATGCCGTTTGCTTATTTTTTCTCGAGTCCTGAGCGGAGGATGCTGGAACCAGAAACTTACGCTCTACTCGTAGTGCACTGGCTGCTGAAACAAATTCCCCCCCCCCCCTCCTCCACACCTTTTCGCAGAGTAGTCACCTTGTAGCTTATAAAAGAAACGAACATCTAATGGATAAATGCGCTGCAGAATTGACACGCATATTCAAGACTATTTGCTAGGAGGACCAAGTGCAGCCTATTCGCTCATTTTTTAAATGATATTAACAATCACTAAGCACAACATCGCAAACGAATTACTATTTTAATAGGTAGCAACTATGATTGACAACGATCATAAAGTCAGTCGACTTACACCCGTCACAGAAGAGCCAAGATGATGTATGCAATCAATAGATTTGTCCCAGTATCATGTGACAATTCCAGCTGAAAGTTGAGAACATGCGCCGAACGCAATTTTCACTCCATAGATATTTCTGCTCTGTGTTGTCTACATTTGATCTGTCTACTGACTAAAAATAACTTCTCTGGAGCAGAAAATGAAACGGCAGCTGTGTTTACCATTTAGTCATTGTTTCGCTGTAGAAAATTAGCGGCTAAATCTCTACTTTACAGCGAGGGTAGACCTACGATTTATTGACAGTTTATTGAGTGATATTCAGCGAGTGAATCACAATGTCTGACAACGAAGAAGAAGTCGAAGAGGAGGAGGAAGATGTTCCACCAGAAGACGAGGAAGGTTCCGAAGAACACGAAAAACGGTTCGTAATTTTTTTCTTACGATTACTTATGTGATAGAAGAATTAACGTTAAAATCTTACAAATTTTTTTTTTTTTTTTTTTTTTTTTTTTTTTAGAAAAAAATATTATATCTACATATATTCTCCGTAATCCACCGTAAGGTGCGTGGCGGAGGGTACACTGTACAACTACTAGGCATTTCCTTTCCTATTCCATTCCCAAACAGACCGAGGAAAAAACGTGGGTTAAATTGTACGACGCTTCTCCCCGGGCTGCAGTGGTTATGTTGGCACCAATGGTAATGACGGCAACTCAGATGACCAGTAAATGTTTTTTCGTGACAACTTCAATTAAAACGTAAATTATTTTCTTCTGAACGGACAAGGGCACATACAAGAACCTGTCAACCATAGAGCAGGTACAGTATTAATTTTGCTACGAGTGAAAGGAGCAGCAATAACCTTTACTCCGTAGCTCGTGAAAAATATTAACGCAATTCTACACTTCATTGTTCATCTGTTGCTAACATAAGCACTAGAGCCCGGCGAGAGGCGTCGTAAAATTTCATCAAAATGTCTTTATGCCTTTGTTACGAGCCTTACGTAATTATTAATTGTGATGTTCGTAAATTAGTCTTTTAAAACGGCCGATTGATTAAATTTTAGTTAGGTTTAGTTTGGTACTAATGTGACGTTGGCATTAACCAATCACGTGACAACGCAAATATCTGGTCCTGAAATCTTACTTGTACTGAGCGGACAAGGATAGCCTACATACAAGAACCTGCCAACAATAGAGCAGGAAGTGCATTAATTATTTACTTCATGGTCTATACGAAACACTAATGGAGTCTTTTATGTGAATTTCTAAGATTATTAACATCTTGGCAAAGATCTTCTACAATGTTGCCAACATGATCATGTGAAGTCGCCAGGAAGGTAAGTAAAATTTTACCCGGTCGATCAGTAGCCTAACTTGTCTATTAGAGACCGGACTCAGTCACGTGGTACAGGAAGCTCCCAAACGAATTACAGCATTGTGGTTGAATTCCGTCAGATTTTCATTAGAAATGGAACTACTTTGGTAGTTTGATGTCAGCATGTTAAAAAACAGCAGCTTTGTATTAAAGCCACTGTTACGGTGCGAAAGTTAACACACAGCCAATGCACAATATAAAGCCTAAGTGTTTTGAGGGCAGGAAGAATGCTACAATTTATGTATTTTCTTAGCTCGTCAAAGTCAGAATGGAAAAGATCTTTTATTTTTGTGGTACTGTGTATAGTTGACACATGTGACAACCAATCTCATCCCTTCATGAGCGCGTAATAGCACTAGCTGTACGCTCTCCATACGCAGCATAGTAGACTTCAATGATTGCTTCCTTCATAGAGTTTCTGCTCTTGAGGAAAGGAGAATGGATTTTTAATACAAACTTTCATTTAAGATAAGCGTATTTCCATACAGCAATTGTTTTCATATTCATTTTTAGCCTTTTTATGTCTGTCATTTGGAACTTTGTACACCATCTTCGAGTATAGAGTCCCATCTGTCACCCAAAAGATTTTGGTAATCGAAGTTGCATCGTTAGAAATCGAATAAATATTGCCGTATTATTATATTAAAATGAAATACGGGTAAAAACGTTTTGAAATGCGTGAAACGGGCGAGTGGAAAAATAAGGTGAAAATACGTGAAATACGGAAGACCTGGCAACCTTTTTAATCGTAAATAATCTGCGTTTAATCAGTAATATAGTATTTCGAATTGTAGAGCCTTCAGGATATGCTCAAATGTTTACAAACCAGTTGGATCAAACTGCTATGGTCATCTGTCCCTAGACTTACAAACTACTTAACCTTTATTAAACTAACCTAAAGACAACAGATACACCCTTGACCTATGGAGGACTCGAACCTCCGACGGCGAGCAACCACCCGCTCCGCAGTGAGGCGCCTTAGAACACTGGCGTCAAATAGGAACTTCTGGGATGACTATATTACAAAATTACCCGAGCAGGCGGAAGGAGAAAATACAATCTATTCATTATACCTACATATATCGGCTGATCAAAAAGTCAGTATAAATGTTTATTTATTGTGCCCGTTGGACACTATAGACCGGCAGTACACCCGTGGATATTTTGATTATCAAATACGCCGGGAGAAACTGAAGAATCATATTTATTTATTGTTTTTTTCTGTTCCATAGGACCCAATTGAGGAGTGAGACTCCATGGTCATGGAACAAGTCAAAACGTTAATTGTTACACAAGAATGGCAATAGAAAATTTTTAAGTAGTCCTTTGCACAAGACAATCTTAAGACAAAGTGAAAAGAATCAATAAAGAAAAAATGAATTAGCTTAATTGTTTAACTTTTCTAGGAGTTCCTCGACAGAATATAAGGAGTGAGCCATGAGGTAACTCTTCAATTTAGATTTGAAAGCGTATGGATTAGTGCCAAGATTCTTTAGTTCTTGTGGCAGCTTATTGAAAATGGATGCCGCAGAATACCGTACCCCTTTCTGCACAAGTGTTAAGGTGGTGTGATGCAAATGTAGATTCGATTTCTGTCTAGTATTCACCGAATGAAAGCTACTAACTCGTGGGAATAAGCTGATATTATTAACAACAAATGACATTAAAGAAAAAAACGTATTGTGACGCCAGAGTCAAAATTCCCAGACTACTGAAAAGCGGTCGACATGGCGTTCGCGAACTTACGCCAGATATTGCCCGAACCGCCCGTTTTTGAGCCAGAAATATCCTTTTTGCAATAGGCGAGTTACCCAAAAAACAATGCCGTACGTCATAAGTGAGTGAAAGTAAGCGTAATAGACTACTTTTCGTGTTGAAAAATCACTTATCTCAGATATTGTTCTAGTGGTAAATATAGCAGAATTTAGTTTTGGAACAAGATCCTGAAAATGGGCTTTCCATGACAGCTTACTGTCTATATGAACACCTAGAAATTTGAGCTGTTCAGTCTCACTTATCACATGCCCATTATGTGTAATCAGAATGTCAGCTTTCGTCAAATTATGTGTTAGAAATTGTAAAAACTGACCCCTGGGGCACCCCAAACTTAATTGTGCCACATTGGGATTGCACGTCATAGCCATTTTCTACACTGCGGAGAATTACCTTCTGTTGTCTATTATTAAAGTAAGAGGTGAACCAGTTGCGGACTACTCCCCGTATTCCATAATGTTCCAACTTCTGCAACAATATTTTGTGATCAACACAATCAAACGCTTTTGTTAAATCAAAGAAGACGCCTTATGTCCGTAGCCTCTTATTTAAACCATCAAGTGCCTCACAGAGAAACGAAAATATAGCATTTTCAGGCGTTAAACCACTTCTAAAACCAAACTGTACGTTTGACAATAAATTATGTGAACTGAAATGATCAATTAATCTTGAATATACAGCCTTTTCAATAACTTTAGAAAAAACCGATGGCATAGAAATTGGTCTATAGTTATCTACATTATCCCTTTCTCCTTTTTTATAAAGTGGTTTCACTACTGAGTATTTAATCTGTTAGGAAACTGACCATTCTGAAAGGAAAAATTACAAATATGGCTTAGTACTGGGCTAACATATGGAGAACAGTACCTTAGAATTCTGCTAGATACCCCATCATATCCACAAGAGTCCTCAGTCTTTAGTGATTTAATTATTGACTCAATCTCATCTAAGGAAGTATCATGAAGGACCATTTCAGGTAACAGCCTCGGAAAGGCATTTTCTAAAACCGTTATATGATTACCTGTAGAAACTAGAGTTTTGTTTAGTTCCCCTACTATATTCAGAAAGTGATTATTGAATATTGCACATATATCTAACTTGTCAGTAACAGAAACATCCCTACTACGCACTGACGTTATATCTTCTACTTGCTGCTGCTGACCAGACACTTCCTTCACGACTGACCAGATAGTTTTAATTTTATCCCGAGAGTTTGCTATTATTTTTGCATACCACATACTTTTTGCATTCTTAATGACATTTTTCAGTCCGTGCGATTATTGGATTTGGGGTTACCTGAAGTCGCAAGTGTATCGTGATCGACCGACATCTCTAGGGATGCTGAAAGACAACGTCCGACGTCAATGCCTCACCATAACTCCGGACATGCTTTACAGTGCTATTCACAACATTATTCCTCGACTACAGCTATTGTTGAGGAATGATGCTGAACATATTGAGCATTTCCTGTAAAGAACATCATTTTTGCTTTATCTTAATTTGTTATGCTAATTATTGCTTTTCTGATCAGATGAAGCGCCATCTTTCAGAAAATTTGCAACTTTTTTTTCCCTAATAAATCCCCATCTAATTCCAAGCATGTGTGTCAATTTCTACCTCTCTATCTACATTATTCCGTGATTTATAAAGTTTTCAAATTTATACTAACTTTTTGATCATCCGGTATTTTCACAGTACTGTGTGCAGGACTTGACATGGGTATCACATGTACTCTAAAAAGAGACATAAGGTGTTGTATGGATTGCATGGTAATTTCGCGGGCTAGAAAAGTGAGCTGGCTTAAGTTTTCCCGTCACGCCGCAGCTTTCGATACATTATAAAGCTTTTATGGTAACGTTACCATACATCGGTATAGCACTAATAGGCAATGTAGCACAAAAAACTGCAATGAAAGCGTCTCACTTCACGGAGATCTTTGATGCGGTGTAGCATTTGGAGGGCATTTTTACTTAAATACGGCGCGATAACGTACAGATCTACACTGCTAAAAACAACTATGGGATATCAAACACAATATACACATGTAACGTATTTTATTCAGATATTGGTTACAGTTGTAATTGGTGTGTGATAAAGTGCGATATTTTGCTGCCTCAAGTCATTATGTAAGGTTAGAGCGACGCACCATGGGGCAACCATAATAGTCAGTCTCGTTGCTCTCTAATATGATGTGTGATCACCTCGGACGGCTAGTACAGTAGCACGTCTGCGTGGCATGGACAGTATAAGGTTATCAATCATCTCTTGAGGGATATTTGGGCAGTCTTCCATGAGTGGAATATCCAACTCGGCAACCATTGTGGGAGGTGCTGGTCTGGCTGCGATGCGTCTGCCAAGTAAACACCAGTCATACTCAATCGTGTTTAAGTCCAGTGAAGAAGCTGGCCATTCCATTCGTTCAATTCACTCACCTTCAAGCATGTTGTCCACCAGTGCAGCTCTGTGGGGACGACAAAAGGTAGAAGGAAGTTGTTTCTATACCTCTGAGCAGTCAAAGCGCCATTCTGAACGACATATGGTCCGTAAGTCCGCCAGTACTGATTAGTCTTGTGTAGTTCGCGAACAAACTAGTTCGGAAGAGCGCTACCACAGGCGAACTACGCGAAATAGTGCGCAGATCCCTCGCCTCTTAGTTCGTCCGCTCCTTTTCCGAAGACTGACGGGTTACAGCAAGAGGACGCGAGAGCGCGCAGAATCGCGTGATTCCCTTCTGCCAATTGCCGTCATTTCTGGCTGAGATGCAGCTCAGCTGTTGTTTTAGTAGCGGTAGCAAAAGTCAAAACGAGCGGACGAACTAAAAAGAGCGACCTACTTAGCGGCCGAGCTGCGAACTAAAAGGAGAGTTACCGGTCGCGAACTAAAAATGCGCGATAGGTCGCGAACTAAATGTGCGATAGGTCGCGAAATAAAATATGCGCGATAGGTCGCGAACAGAAATAAAAATCACGTGTTTGCCTTCTGCTGATGAGAGCCTTTTCGATGTTAGCGTCTACCTGCTAGATTACATAGTTCGAGTGATACAAAATTTCTGCTTTGAAGTATTCTGCACTCTGCAATATCTGACTAATAAATTTCATAATGCCGAGATATAGAGATAACTCTAAACTTAAACGCGAGAAATTATCCACAAACTGTTTCTTTTGGTTTGCGTGATTCGGTAGCGGCTCAAGCAGCAAGCGCATGGGGCAGCTAGATGGGGGAACTTCTCCCTCCACCTGCATGCGTAGACCACGCCGCTCAGCCGTCACTGGGAGCGGACGGACTAATAGAACGAACTAGTTCGCGGCAGAGCCGCGAACTAAAGTGAGCGCTCCCGATCGCGAACTATTATGCGCAAGTCTAGTACTGATTCCTACGCACACCATTCATCCACCACAATGATTTATGGTGATGTTTCTTGCACATAAGCAGGATTGTTCCGAGTTCCACGTTCTCTCCAGACAATTGTCGAGCGGAAAACAAAATGTTGACTCATCTGCGAACAGAACCCACTACAATTTGTTACCACTCAACCTGATGTTCCCCACTCAGGTTCTGCGACCTGAATGGTATCGTAGTTTTAATGGGACACTCAGCATAGGCCTCCGTGCGAAGAGATCATATTCTCAAAGGGGATTTCGAACTGTTTGTGTTGATATTGTGCGTCTTGTTGCTTCCTGGAGGGTGCATTTCAGCGTGATTTTCATTCAGCCTCTTGTCTCGAAGGGCTGTTAACCGAAGATATTGGTGATCTCTTGCTGATGTTACCCGTTAGCCTTGTTTTTTTTTTTTTATTTTTTTTTTTTTTTTTTTTTTTTTTTTTTTAAATAGTACCTGTTATCTGAAATCGCGTTGAGATCCTGGAAGTTACACTTTGGGACACTCCAATAGCTGCAGCCACCTCCCTCTGTGTCTGTCCCGCTTCCAGCTTTTGGGTCATTCCATGTCAAATCAACAAATGAAACCATCATTTTCAACCTTACCCTCTTGGATTTAAATGAAATTAAGTATGCCTATAGTACTCATAAATAGTACCACAAATTAATTTTTTCACATTTTTCTGACGAAAAGTTACCGAGTAATGGACCTTCGAAAATAGAATAAAAGACAAATTTTTGACTCGCAGAACAATGTTGTTTTGTTTATAACTTTTGATCTAATTAAGCTAGAACAATAAAATTTACTTCATTGGAAAGCTCTTTTAAAGAGCTTTTATATGGTACCACACATCAGTAGTTTAATATATCTGTACCCATTGTTTATAAAAACAACAATGTTGAATTAACCAAATTTTGAAAAACTGTACTTTTAAAATTCTCAAAAAAATATATGTGAAAGATACACTTTACATCTACATATTCTGAAAGTTCCAACTTGGGATGAGCATGGGATCACTATCAAAAACATTTTTACATTTACCGTGATTGTCCAAAATCATATTGATGAATTTGTTATTTTGCTACACATGAAAAGATTACAGTGTTTGATGATTTTGTTACATGGTACATATATTGTACTTTTGAAACAAGTAACTGATTATTAAAGTTCAGTGATAACTATTTATTAATACATAGCTGTAAAACCATAGGAGGGAGGGGAAAAAAGGAAGCTATCTCTTAATTTGCACACCTGCATCCCAAAAATTGTTTTTTAGCTGGAAGTAGTGGTACACATTGTCTCTGTGTGTGTACTATCCATCACAACTTCAAACTCATGTTGACTGGATGTAATATTCCTCAGCTGACAAAGGATGAAGATAATCCAATAAAAACCTACAAAGACTGCATTGCAAGACTGCATTACAAGAATGGGAACATAGTCCAGCACACAAGTCTTGTAATCATATCAGAATGCCTAACACACGACACCGTCGCTGTGCATTTGTTCCAATTGTACGTGATGGGCTTCCTGACTTAAATTTGGTAGAAAACCAAGAAAAATATATTATTTCTCAGCTCATTATAAAAATAGGAAGAACTTTATAAATCTGTGCCATCATGAAGATTTCCAAACTGAAGCTGAATGGCATTTTTCAGCCACCTCGCACGGGAAGGGAGCTAGAGATGGTGTTTGTGGAACAATTAAACGACTTGCTGCTCGAGAAAGTCTGCAACGGCCATACAGTGATCAAATAATAACAGCAAAACAACTTTATATGTTTGCCAAGGATAGCATACAAGGAATGAACTTCAAGTATGCTACTAAAGAAGATCACAAAAATGAAGAAATTAAACTTACAGAGAGATTTGAGAAATGCTGCAAAATTACAGGGACACAAAAACTTCATACTTTTATTCCTTTTAGTAAAGAAAAAACAACAACAAAAATGTATTCAGACTCTGATGAAAGTAAAATTGAACTGGTGGCAGTTTCTGACAGATACAATACCGTTCAATGACATGAAAGGATATGTTGCTTGTGCTTATAATGGACACTGGTGGTTGTTAACCTGTGTACTTGAAAAAAAATCAGGAGAAGTCCGAATTAACAGTTAGTTTCTTACATCCACATGGATCGTCACCATCTTTTACGTTTCCAAGTCATCCAGACATTCTTTCCGTAAGCAGCAAGGAAGTAGTGGCAATATTGAACTCTCAAACTGCTACAGGATGAACATATAAGTTATCTGGTGCAGAAACGTTGTTGTGCAACAGACTGATTAGTTAGTAGTATGAAGAAGTGCACTAACAGGACTCCTATTTGTTATAAAGTAGTAGTTACTAACTGAATCTTTCTGTGTTTTTATTTTTTTTATTATTTTTTTATTGAAATTTTGTATTTATTACTTACAAGAGGATAAAACATATAAATTATTTTTAATTTCCACATTTTACAACTACATACAGCTGCTAAGGAGTAGACCTAATATCTAAAATTAATTAGTTTTTACGAATTTTTAAAGTACCACCCTAAACATAAAATTGCTTTTGATAATGATCCCATTCTCATCCCAAGTTGAAACTTTCAGAATATGTAGATGTAAAGTGTATCTTTCACATATATTTTGTGGAGAATTTTAAAAGTACAGTTTTTCAAAATGTGGTTAATTAAACATTTTTGTTTTTATAAACAATGGTTATATATAGAGTAAACTAATGATGTGTGGTATCATATAAAAGCTCTTTAAAATAGCTTTCCAATGAAGTAAATTTTATTGTTATAGCTTAATTAGAACACAAGTTATAAAGAAAACAACATTGTTCTGCGAGGCAAAAATTTGTCATTTTTTCAATTTTTGAAATTCCATTACTCGGTAACTTTTCGTCAGAAAAATTTGAAAAAAATCAATTTGTGTCATGATTTATGATTATTATTTGCATACTTAATTTCAAAAAAATCTGAGAGGGTCAGGTTGTAGCACTTGTTGATTTGACATGGAATTGCCCTTTTCTCAAAAATGTGCAAATGTTTGTTAAGCTTAAGGGACTTAACTGCGGGGTCATCAGTCCCTAAACTTACAAACTACTTATGAACTACCTCATACTAAAGACGACACAAACATCCATGCCTGAGGGGGAATTCGAACCCCCGACCGTAGCGGCCGTGAGGACTGTGACTGGCGCGCCGCAGACCACTCGGCCACTGCGGCCGGCACAGTTTTCTATGGCCCCCGAAAGTTGTTGTTCCATTGCACTACCTGCCCACTACACTATCTGAACCCAACTGGTTGTGTAATTCTTTTGGTGGAGTAAACACAAGTCAAAATCAATCCGCTCTGCAGCAAATTTCTGTTATTGCCACTAACTCGGTAGCCGTAGTGTTGTCTCCAAGCCGTAGAACCGACAGAAAGACGAAATGTTCAAATGTTTGTATAGTCTATGGGACTTAACTACGGGGTCATCAGTCCCTAAACTTACAAACTACTTATGAACTACTTACGAACTAGGACGGCACAAATATCCATGCCCGAGGGGGGATTCGAACTCCCGACCGTAGTGGCCGTGCAGACCGTGACTGGAGCGCCTTAGTCCCCTCGACCACCGCGGCCGGCACAGAAAGACGTCGAACCGTTTTAGTTCATTCTGCCGATGACAATACTTCAGAACCTAGATATTTCAACTAATTGTTTTGATCAATGTATGTTTTATTCTGCTCTCACAGATATCCGTATCGATAGTTATTAGTATCGGAAAAAAAGACCCAGCGGGAAAACTTACAGATTTACGTGCCAGCATAGCATCTGAAGGCAAAGCTTTGCTTCTTACAATATGATATCAATATTTATTGTGAACATCAACCATTCCTGTTTGCATGTTGCCGCTTTGTGAAAGTTAAGTAACGATTGGCTCACTAATTTGCTGTTATTTGTGTTGGGGGTTGCTAACGTGATCACGTGCCCTGTGCTGAGGTATTATAACAAAGGAACATCGTGCTGCGTAGGCTGAAGTTCACTGGTTCGAAACTAAATGTGTCGTATTTGACGAATTTCGTATTTACATTTGCATATTAGAAAACTAGGAACGGTAAATTCAACCGCGCGTTAAAGATATTCCAAAACTTGATTTTAAGATGTGATTTGTTGTTGTATAGTACCTAGCCTAATATACCGGTGTATAAAAACTTAAAAGGCCTTTATTATTATTATCATTTAACGAAATACCAGCCATAACAGTCAAACGGCGGATATTTCGTGTAAAAAATCTACATGTTTGGTTCCGCTCCGGGGAAAATACAGTATGGAGCTCTTTCGAACAATCACATGCCATTTGACTCGCGTGACGCGCGAACAACGGAGAAAAGGATTCCCAAGAAACTACAAACTAGCCACAAGAATAAACTAATATACTATGCCTCTGCTTGAAATTTGACAATTTCGTGAAACATGGAAAAGAGCAATAAATCCTACCACAGTACAAACTGCTGTTGTGTTTCAAAAAAATTTACAATAAGATTTCTCACACAGAAACGTTATGTATGAATATACAGTCTTTCTGTAAAGTTACAGTGCAGTTTGAACCGCTTACTGAAAAGCAACAAAACAAGATGAAAATGTGAAAGTTTCACCAAATGAAAGAAAAACTCTCCAAGCTTGCATACCTGTTCAGTGCAGTTTGATGTGGCATCCATTTGTCTCCCTACACATATGTAAACGATATTCTAGTTCAGTCTACACACGGTGAAATGCGTCAGGTGTAACTAAGCGAATAGCGTCTCTGATACTGCCATTGGAATGGTCAGTGCCTTTGATATGAACACTGTACACTATGGGTGTCCAGCTTTTCAGCTTACCTGTGCCACTATGAAAGAAGTCAAGGGTTTTTGGGTTGTATTATACCTTGCAAGATTAAATTAATTTGATACAAGAAATATCATTAAAATTTTATATATAAGTAATTACAAATCATACCTCTAACACAATTTTTCATTCTGAATTTGAGAAACTAATGTATCAATATCACATTCGTTCGAAGTGGTTGCAATCCTCAAGGCGTTCATTCAAGATTTTTGTTCTATTTTTACTCTTTGTGTCTTTCACTCTTGAAAATAGCTGTTCACAAACGTACGTGCTTCATGCAAAATGGATGACTGTGCTGCAAGAGCTATGTGTCTCTTGGTAGGCTTTTGTTGTGGTCTTCAGTCCGGAGACTGGTTTGATGCAGCTCTCCACCCTACTTTATCCTGAGAAAGCCTCCCCATGTCCTCAATAAGAACGGCAACCCACATTCATTTGACATTGCTTATTGTATTCGTCTCTCGGTCTCCCTCTGCGACTTCTACCCCACACATGTCCCTCCAATGCTAAATTGACGATCCCTTAGACATGTACCCTACCAATCGATCCTATCTTTTAGTCACTCAATAACAGAAATTTCTTTTCTTTGTTTAGTTTCCCCTCATAAGTTATGCGATCTACCTATCTAAATCTTGCCTACCAATCGATCCTTTCTTTTAGTCACCCAATAACAGAAATTTCTTTTCTTTGTTCAGTTTCCCCTCATAAGTTATGCGATCTACTTATCTAATCTTCAGCATTCGACTGTAGCACCACATTTCAAAAGCTTCTACTCTATTATTGTCTGATCTATTTATCGTCCATGTTTCATTCCCGTACAAGAAAATAGTCTAAATGCTTTGAGAAAAGACTTCCTAACGCTTAAATTAATGCTGGGTAGTAACAAATACTCTTTTTCAGAAACGCTTTTCTTCCCGTTGCCGTTTCATTTTATATCATCTGTACTCCGACAATCGTACATTATTGTATGTTACTTAACAAAACTCACCTACTTCTTTCATTGTCTCGTTACCTAATCTAATTTCTTCAGCATCGCATGAGTTTCTTAGACTACATCATATGACTTGCGAAACTCCAACATCAACAGTAATTGCAATCCACATGTAGAATTTATATCTTCTACCAACTTGTACTTATGAGAAGTACGGCGAGATAGGTCCTTTATCAGATTTGTACAAAAATAACACAGACTTTCTTTGTATTTCCATGGCCTAATTTTATTATACTTCTCTAAATCTCTAGTTTCGCAGTTGTTGTAACTGAAGTAACAGTAAGATAAATTTGTGTTCCCTTTAATTTTTAATTTATAAGCATTGTAATAAGTATAACTCATTTCATAATGAATAATGTTTTGTTAGATTTGTATGTTAATTTAGTTTCTCGTGTTGAATGTGTCTAGTACTGTAAGGCATGTGGCATATCGAACGCAAAATAATAATAATTAACAGTAAGATAATAGATTAACGCGTCTGACGGAACGTTTGAATCTGAATATTTAAGTTTATTGTAAGGCTGAGTTCCCACTAACGCGACCAGTCGCACGCGACTTTTTACATACGACTATACACGACAAGAATCCCTTTCAGTTTCATGTTCGTCGCCGCAAAAAGGCAATAGACCAGAGCCGGCGCAAGGCACGGGGCGGCACTTTCCGAGGGGCGGCAAATCTGCCAGCATCACTTTCTTCCTTTTTGGACAAACTCAACATTCATGTCCAAGAGGGGATTCGAAACCAAACCTCGGAGGAAGCGCCTTCAGGAACTGTGGCATGGCGCCTCGACTACCTGCCAGCCGCCCCTGTTCCATAAGAGGAGGGAGGAGGATTAATTTCTCCCTCGCCAGTATGGCAGCGCCGTCGTGTTTACGCCGGAGGAACAGAGAGGGGCAAGCTGTCTGGCGTACACGCCAGTACTCCTATGGAGGCTACCAGCCTGCTGCGCGCCGTGCGTTTACTTACAACTAATTTTGCGAAAGACGAAATCTAATTTGGAAATTTGAATGCAACGTTAGATACTGCGCTTACATGTTAAACCAGAAGCAATTTTGATAAGCCCTCCAATGCCAGTTTCCGAGCGTTTTATTCTTCCCGCATTATGGAAAAAAAATGGTTGAACATTTCTACGGTCAAACATGTCCAACACCTGTAATGGCTAGAAGTATTCCCATTGGGTAAATACGCTGCGAGTAATTACAAGGGTAAAGACATTGGTAGTAAGCCTAGCATAAGTTGGATTTCGAAGTATTTTTGAATTTTTTTTCCGTTTCTGAGTCATAGTTGGACATTTTGGTTTTTGAGCCATGAAACACCTGTCTCCGCCTGCATAAACAACAATTAAACTCTGACCTGCACTTTTGTTTGACAATACTACTCGCACATTCTCACTTTGCCAACATTTACTATATAATGCGTGTGAATCCATGTTTCATTTAGGTATACTACTGGTCGCTTTGATTCTGATGAAAACCTGAGAAACTATGGTCTCTTAGCAACAATGCCCTCTCGTCCGAACAAAGCAAATTGCTTCTAAGGGTTTCCTTTCTAGCTTTGAAGCTCATTTCTGTTTGACAAAAGTTGTGCAGATTTCGCAAAGTTCGTATTTCTTTCTATTGTTCGTAATGCCATATAAATTGCTGCCTGATAATAAATTTATCCATATCATCGGTCACATACTTATTGTGAACTTCTTGCTTCTTCTTCGGCGATAGTTTAACCGTAGCCTCGCTGTACCTTGTCACGTGACCTAGCTCCTGGCACTGCCAAGTCACCACTTCGCCTTTCCAGGCAATAGGTATTGTTGCGTGCTCCACAATGAAAACTACAGAATTCGTTTCGGTGTTAGCCGAGGGAGTCAAGATTGGTCAGAAGCACTTTCATTGCGTTTCGTAAGAACAGAAGAATTGGTGCGTCCGAATTTCTTGCAACTTGGGATGTAATAGGTAAGTGATTTTCATATAACGTACAATATGTATTGCGCATGCATATTATAAGGTAGAATTTGTCTCCTTCAAAATTGCAGAATAGGAATATTTATTTTTCTTATGATATGTTACTTAAAAAATTGGCAAGTCGACAAATAACCACTCGTCGTCCCAATAGCTAGAATGAAAATAAAGCGAAGAAAAGTGACGTGATATGGCGATGACTAATTTGTTGCCCGTTATTCCATAATCAGACACAAAAGAGCTGAAACATGGAAATTACGACAGATGTCGAGTGTCAGTTCTTTGAAATGAATTACCGCAGTGCAGTCAGTTAATATATTTCGACTAGCATTAGTACCCGTCGATGCCCGGATGTGTATTTATTGAATTATTATGTTACTCCATCTCCTTATTCTTCCTCTCTCCATTGTCTTCCGCCCCATATATTTCAGGCCCAATAATTTTACTTATGTTTACATCTATACCGTCATGCTGAATGTAACTGTCAACATGACGGTTTAGATGGAAGGTGCATATTAAAAGATTTGGCCACTCAGTGTCCGAAACCTAGGTAGATCTGAAAATTAAAAACAAATATTGCGATTGATTGCTGACATTTCCTACAGAGTTGTTTAAATAAAATTTCACAATCATTATGAAAAAACAAAACAAAAAGAAAAGAATAAGAAACCGGCGGGGGGGGGGGCGGCAATTTAGCAGCTCGCACGGGGCGGCACTTGGGCTTGCGCCGGCCCTGCAATAGACGATACTTGATACATAACATGGTCTTGGAACGCACCACAAAAGATGCATTTTGTTTGCTCTACAATGATTTACGAAAAAAAATAAAAAAAAAAAAAATAAAGAGAAGTTTTATAATTTCTCAAGAATGTGTGTGGAATCATTTGAGGAACTGCTGCAACTTATGAAGGATCAAATAGAAGATAGACAACAGACAATTCTTATACATTCCGATACCAATTTTCGCCAGAGCATACGCCCAGGAGAAGAACTCATCCATACTTTAAGGTATGTAGCTACTGTTAGCTTCGTTAGCTTCTTGTTTCCGCAGTAGAAATATACAAAAGAACGTAATACAATGTTTTACACTTTTGAATACAGTGAAGATTTCTTTATTTTAATTACGTTATTCAATAGGGACGGCGCAAAATTATTCTTAGTCATGAATCTTTCTGTGAAATCATTTATTTTAATAAATTCTTAATTTACATGGAAGTTTGCATATTATGTAAAATGAAATTCATTTTTACGTTACTTAATGTGATAATGCACAAAAGTATTCACACATTTAGTTCAGTGCCCTCAGAATCTTGAGAAATATTATCAGCGGATACAGCAGAATGCGAAGGAGGGTCTGTTGACTGTTATTGAATGCCTCTGCATGCGGAGTGTAGTAATAAACATAATCTTCATGATAAAAGGTATCAGCATTATCGCATACAGTCCTTTGGGAACTGGAATGAGTCACATGTTGTTGCTAGTAATCACGGAAATCTTTCGGACGCTGGTAACGTGGAATCAGTTTAATCATTTCTATCTTGGCGTTGCCTTTGGAATTATCCGGTATCTTTCGAAAGTCATTGAGAAGTGACAACAGGAACAGTCTGTCGGAGTCATGCCGTTCTCTGTCTTCTCGTGACTGTAAGCTAGTTTTTAGGACATTAATCATTTTCACGCCAATTTCATCGTCAGTGCGTTTACTGTTTGTTGCGTGGAAAAAGTAGCGCCTCTTAAGCGGCGCCACTAAAACCAGGAATTTCGCACATGCTACTGAACTACATCACTATGCAACTAGCTGTTGCACTCCATTTGTTGTTTGTCTGAAACCGGCTTATTGGTTTCTTTGGCTCTTCAGTGTACATTTGAAACGTTCTGTATGTAACACATTATGGCTTATAATTAATAGAGGCAAAGACTTTCTGATTTTCCCTCGTACATTCCGAAGAACAGAGGAAGATTCAGCGGATCTGGAAGTCATCTAATTGTATCCTGTGGAACATTTGCAACTATGGTTACATTTTCTATATCTAGGGTTGCCATAATCTCGGAATGCAAAACCAGGACAAAACTTACGGTCGACGTAATCGACGGAAGGAATTGGAAACATGAGGAATAAGGAGTCCTCATGCCCCTAAGCTAAGGGAAATGTGCATTTATAAATGATCCAGAGTTTGGGAAGGACTGCTTCATTAAGAAAAAAATAGAAATATGCATTAAATTAGTCACTACACGAAGGTCCATCGTCATCATTTAAACTTTTCTTATATTAATCGTATTTTTAAGAACCTTGAACAGATGAAAGGAACTTGATCTCCTTCTCAGTCAGTTTATGGCTTCTGTTTTAGTTTCGCGCTGGACAAGTTTACTGCAACTTTCGAGACACTAAAAACCTGATATATAATTTTTGAAGTGCAAGAACTGGAGTTGTATGAATTATGGTGCTTGACACAGTGAAATGCAAATGTAGCTTCTGCTACAGCTACTTCATTACCGTCTGTCTGTGTTTTGAAAAAGCTGGTGAGCTTTTTGGAAGATTATGCTTTTTCGACTGCACGTGGTCGTGAACATCACGTCTGATTCCATTACTGATTGAAATGTAGGAACTGTGAAGAGGAAAAACGTATAATAGAATACTTTTTGTAGGAAAACAAAGGTGTAGCAACTGCAGAATAAACAATTTTAAAACGATTTCAATGGGTCTTTGTATAAACGTAACGTTACTCACCCACAAATTTTGCAGAAAGCTTCATATTCAGTTCTTCCTCACTTTATACTTACAAACTGTTTAGTATATTCCTCCCTGAACTTAACCTTTCGTCTACCCGACATCATTAAACCACCAGAAAAATAATAACTTCCTAATACAATATAACACAACTAAATTGCAAGCACAACAAACCATGCGAACATTCAACAAGCTACTCAAAGAAGATAATACTCTTCATGACAGAGATGACTGACCGCCCACTGTTTCGAAACCTCGAAAGCTGTTCTCTTGGGATTTTGTACAGGGTGTTACAAAAAGGTACGGCCAAACTTTCAGGAAACATTCCTCACACACAAAGAAAGAAAATATGTTATGTGGACACGTGTCCGGAAACGCTTAATTTCCATGTTAGAGCTCATTTTAGTATGTCTTGATCGGGCCTCATGTTCTTCCACCTACGCTCACTGGAGCACGTTATCATGATTTCATACGGGATACTCTACCTGTGCTGTTAGAACATGTGCCTTTACAAGTACGACACAACATGTGGTTGATGCACGATGGAGCTCCTGCACATTTCATTCGACGTTTTCGTACGCTTCTCAACAACAGATTCGGTGACCGATGGGTTGGAAGAGGCGGACCAATTCCATGGCCTCCACGCTCTCCTGACCTCAACCCTCATGACTTTCATTTATGGGGGCATTTGAAAGCTCTTGTCTACGCAACCCCGTTACCAAATGTAGAGGCTCTTCGTGCTCGTGTTGTGGACGGCTGTGATACAATACAACATTCTCCAGGGCTGCATCAGCGCATCAGGGATTCCATGCGACGGAGGGTGGATGCATGTATCCTCGTGAACGGAGGACATTTTGAACATTTCCTGAAACAAAGTGTTTGAAAGTCATGCTGGTGCGTTCTGTGCTGTGTGTTTCCATTCCATGATTAATGTGATTTGAAGAGAAGTAATAAAATGAGCTCTAACATGGAAATTAAGCGTTTCCGGAAACATGTCCACATAACATACGATGATTGTTTTTTAAGTAAGGGCCGTTCGCGCGTATAGTCCCGTAGTTCTCGCAGACGCCGCAACTAGCCACCGCGCCACTTACCGGCATCCTTCCCATTCACACTGATGCCAGTTGCAGCTCTGTAGCTGACGTGTACGCATCGCTGTGCTACTTTATGTTTACGATTATTGAATCGCCCGCCGCGTGTGAGATATGGTCAGTGATACGTTTTTTGACCGCGAAAAGCCTATCAGCTGCAGAAATTCATCGCCAGTTAACAGAAGTTTATGGCTTGAATGCATTGAGTGAAAGTAAAGTGCGTCAATGGGTTAGAGAGTTTAAAAATGGCCGTCAAAACGTCCATGATGAAGAACGCTCAGCCCGGCCCTCTGTGATCACTGACGATTTGGTGGCTGCAGTCGAAACAAGGATTCGTGAGGACAGAAGATTCACAACTTCCACTCTTTCTTTGGAATTTCCACAAGTTTCAAGTTCGGTCTTGTACAAAATTGTGACTGAAAACCTAAACATTAAGAAACTGTGTTCTCGGTGGGTACCCAAACTCCTCACAGAGGACCACAAAGGGAAGAGATTTGCCACTTCATTGGACTTTTTGATTCGTTACGAGGAAGTAAAATTGTCACTGGAGCTGAAACATGAGCATCCCATATCAATACCGAAAGCAAGCGACAATCGATGGAATGGTGACACACAACCTCACCCGTCAAGGTCAAAGCCAGACAGACACTGTCAAAGCGCAAGATTATGGCAACTGTGATCTGGGACTGGCGCGGTGTTTTGCTAGTGGACTTTATACAATGAGGAACGACAATCAACTCAGATGCCTACTGTGCAACTCTAAAGAAGCTCCGCAGAGCAATTCAAAACAAAAGGTATGGCATGCTGATAAAAGGAGTTTTGCTTCTGCACGATAAAAATAGGCCTCACATCTCTCAAAAGACTCGGGATTTTATTGATTCTTTTGACTGGGAAGTTTTGGACCATGCACCATATAGCCCCGACCTTGCTCCCAGCGATTTTCACCTTTTCCGGTACCTGAAACACCAAATTGGTGGGCAGCGCTTCAATGACGACGATGAAGTGAAAGCGGCCGTGAACTCTTGGCTGTCGGAGCAGGCGGCCGAATTCTTTGAAGAGGGAATTAAAAACTTAGTTGTACGGTATGACAAGTGCTTAAATAAACGAGCGAGGCAACTATGTAGAAAAATATCTAAAACTGTGTAGAATCAGAAAATAAAAGTTTATTACAAAAGTATTTGTATCTTTAAAAAAAAAATAAAAATAAAAAACGGCCCTTACTTAAAAAACAACCCTCGTATTTTCTTCCTTTGTGTTTGAGGAATGTTTCCTGAAAATTTGGCCATACCTTTTTGTAACACCCTGTATAATGTCAATGCAAAGGGATTACAATTATTGATGCTTCTTTGACAGCAATATTTTAAATTACTGGACTTCAAATCTAGCAAATATCGCGGACATTTGCCTTTTCGGCCTGGACGTTTCCCTTAGCCCTAAAAACGCGGACTGTCCGTGAAATCCGTAGTGTGTGGCAATCCTATCTGTATCTCATTTAAGTATGTGTGTGTGTGTGATGAATAAATACACGCTAAATTGCGACGGAATGGGTAGTGAGACGGCTTACTGGTGAGGCGTTTGCAGGACGTCTGGGGAAGTGGGCGCCGGCGAGCCAGTGCCGCAGGAGAAGGAGGTTGAGGCGGAGCCGGAGGAGGTGCTGACGCTCGAGCAGGCGAGCGGCGCGCTCAGCCACCTGGGCAAGGCGGCCGACGGCCTGCGATACGCCTACCTCGCGCTACACGTCACCGGCCGACGCCTCTGCGACATCTCCGCCGCCGCACACTTCAAGCACCTGCACTTCATCGACGTGTCCGACAACAGGTCGACAGCCTCTTCTCGTATTATGCGGGCTTCCGCAGCCAAATGTTGCCATTGTGAGATCAAGTCCGCTCTGGCTGCAACAAACTTTTATGCAAAAAGCACAACTGGTTACACGTCTTTTAGACGCATCACCTGGTGCTCCATGTGGCCGGTGCTGCAGTCTACAGGCTGCACGTCGGTAACTGTAGAGCACCCGATGATGTGTCTATCCTCTTCAGTCCTGGTGTAGCATATATGCTACATTCACTGATTTTTTTCCCTCGGGAAATAACAGCTGCAGGTATAGAATGCCGACTGTATACTGTTCTCTGAGGTCGGCGCAACACGTTGCTTGTTTGTCAAGATTTTCTGTCACGTCAACATGTGGCAGGAGCAGCCAGAAGTTGTGAGTTTTTAACAATGGCGCTATGAGTCACAAAAGACGAGGTATAAATTGTGTTAATTTTGTGCTTTGGGTATAGTTTGTGCATTTACAAAACTCTGAATAGTAATAGATTACGCAAACACACAAACTTTAGCTTTATTGTGTGTTTTTACTATGATTTTCTTCAGCTGTTTTACATGTATGTGCTACATTCGGCAGTTAGCATTACAAAGTTCCCTAGAGTAAAATTACTGAAAATGTAAATGTCGAAATGTCTTTCCGTGCAGTGTACTGCAGTTAAACATATATTACACATAAAATACATTGCTAATTACAATTAAACTGTTGATTGTTTAATAATGAATGTAAATATGCAGAAAACTGCGAATATCAGATTTCTTTATTTGCATGTTTGTCAGCGGAAGAAATTTTGAAACTTCTGGAGGCATTCGACCCATATTACTCTTTTCTGGAAATTAAAGAGGATGAAGAAGATGATGAAAACGAACTTTGACAGAGGAAGGGGATGAAGAGATAGAAGAAATTGAATGTAATGAAACTGAAAATCTAGAAAGGAAACCATTGTGCCCACACAGGATCAGGGGTGAAACAAAAAAGTGGAGGCACAAGTCAGAAACATTACTGACTGATAGGAAAATAGTGGCTACTGGTACAATCATGGAGAACCGAATACCTAAACCCAGTTCAAGGAGGATATGATATGAAAGGAGAGGGTAGGGGAAGCAATGCCCAAATAGTCAGTGGCAACAATAAAAAGGTTTGATAACAGAGCAATTGTCATTCACAAACAAAGGAATTTTACTAGTTGAGAACTGTCGGAGGTGGCTGAAGAAGGACAATGCCTACATCACGTTCCAGGACCAAGTGTTGTGAGGTTATATACTAACAGGAACATGGGAGGAGTAGACCTATTGGATTGACTAATAGGTAAATATCCAATGATAAATAGAACAAAAATGGACAGTTAGGACCATTCATCACTTTTTTTTTATTTTTGCATAGCCAGTGCATGGATTCAGTACAGAGAAACTGCTCAAACTTCAGGATGGCCTAAAAGACATTTGTCATACTTAGAAAAACTTGCAATAGCAGAACATTTCCAAAGAGATGATCAACTTATTACTGAAACATATGAAGTGGCAGGTGAAACTTGTAAAATGCGCAATCATACTTCAACCTTTGCCGCACACAAGTGCTAGGACCAAAAATAGCATGCGTATGCGAGTAATGAAAACTGATCAAAAAAGTCGATCAGATGTAGATTACAGGGCAACAAAGGATTTACTTTTGTAATTTGTGCTACATGTAAAGTCAAGCTTTGTTTCACTTCGGCTCGTAACTGTGTTTATGAATTTTATAGAAAATAAGTGAGTAACGCATTTCAATTTTGTATTAAAATCACTTTGATATTTCAGAAACAGTTGAATAAATCTTTATTTGCTGTTTATTTCCTCTTGTAACAAGTATCCTCCAACTTTTTCAATCTATGCAGTATGTATGAGTAGTGACCCAATGTAGCACATCTGCTTCATACTATAAAAAGTTGCTATAATTCGCAAATAAATAAATAAAAAAATGAAAAAAAATAATTGGTGCCTGTTTCCGTTATTTGGTACCCATTGGAACTATTAAAACTGAATCAAGTGATATTTTTTCATTAAATGCGATCTCGGGTCTGAAGAGGCTTATAAGCCGTGAAACCAGTTGTGCTTTTTGAATAAAAGCTTACTGCAGTCAGAGCGAACTTAACCCTTTAATGCACAGTGTAGCATGATCAGCTACATACCTTATTTTTTCGATTATCTCTGAAACTGATCAACATTTTACCACAAATTAATTGGCAGCTGCTTCTATCCATAGTGTTACACGTGCAAGGAGCTCGTCCTAGAAATTATAAATTGTAGAGAGCTACTGAACCAGTTAGCTACATTGAGTTACTCCTAACATGTGCGTTTGTTTACTTTAGTATTCCTCCTTTGCCATGCAAAATTAGTCAATTACACACTACTGCTACATTATGAGTTACTATCTCGAAACATTAGAGACATAATAGTGAAATTTACTGCATCGGGTACATCATGGAAGCACTATATACCGGACCAGCTATGAACTTTTTGTTGCTCATAGTGCATAATCAGGCGATGCTGAAGAAATTACATTAGGTAACAAAACAATAAAGGTTGTAGATGAGTTTTGATACTTGGGCAGTAAAATAACAAATGGTTGCAGTACAGAGGATATAAAATGCAGAATGGCAATGGGAAGAAAAGCGTTCTTCAGAAGGAGAAATTTGTTAACATCTAATATTGATTTACGGGTAAGGAAGGCCTTTCTGAAGGAGGGAAGTGTTTGGGGTAAAAACCGTAGAGGGAGACCAAGAGATGAATACAGTAAGCAGATTCAAACGGGTGTAGGTTGCCGTTCTTATGAGATGAAGAGGCTTGCTCAGGATAGAGCAGTGTGGAGAGCTGCATCAAACCAGTCTCTGGACTGAAGACCATAACAACAACAACAACAACAGTGCATAATAATTTTAAGGATTTTTTCAATACTTTTTTAGTATACACGCACTATACATTAATCGTGCTAGTTTTTACAGCTTCAAATAAAGATTCATGCATGAAAGGATTACTCTCACAATCTTCTCACATTATCACCATTACCACCATCATCAGGCAGTATGCTGTTAGTGAATTGACTGTTGTTGTTGTCTCCATTATGGAAATTGGTTTCACGCAGCTCTCCACAATAGCGTGCCCGACGTTTAACTTATTCCTAAACTTAACATGCATTAGGAATTGCTAGCAGTATTCAACTCTTGATCTCTGTCTACAATTTTTATCGGCTACATTTCCCTCCATTACCATACTGTGTATTCCGTGATGTCTCATAATGTGTTCTATTATACTGGGGTGACAAAAGTTATGAGACAGCAACATACACAGGCACAGATGTTTGTAGTATCGCGTTATGACATTCCTCTAGTTAAGCAGCGCGTGAACCAATGTACGGAGTGTCATGTATCTGGCTGTTCGAGTTTGTACGCTACTGCATAGCTTATGCTCCCATTGTCAGGAACGACATAACAAACGAAATCTCTGGACCAACAGTTAATGAACGTTTCTTCCAACCTCCTTGGTTTCTCCATTAAATTAACGATTTCAGTTAATTAAAAGAAAACAGAAGTTTGACGCTATGTCACATTATATTAGCCGTTGCATTTTTTTGCTCAGAGATATTATACGCGTTGCCTACCGAGATGTCCACACGCTCTAAACAGTTTATATTCTGCAGTTTGTTTCACTAGCAAGTCTAATTGAGGTTCAGGTTATGATAATCGGTTAATGCGTCTGTGTATTCGAGAACGCTGCATTTAGATCACGTAATATTGAATCTCTGTAGTCACACTTTAATTCGTCATTACATACGATATTTATCAAGTAAAGATAATCATGTAAATGATTTACACACATGCAAGTAAACTTAACTGAGACAGTATGTTCAAATCCAATTCATCATGCTATGAAATTAATGAAATAGTCCCTGACTATCATGATATGTTGTTTGAGTTCCGACTGTAACTTAAGTCCATTTGAATTAGATCTGTATTCTAATTCGAGACACATGCGTTTCATTAACTACACGTATTGATTGTAACGTACTATTTCGATACAATATTGTACCGAACTCACGCTATTTTACGGCACTAAAGCTCGCGTAAAAATTCAATAATTAAGTATATTAAAGCAAACTGTGTAAGTTTTACTCACCTTCTGGATAAAAAACAAGGTACTATTATAAAAATGCGGAAATTTTTGTTTTAAATGGCTACATGGAGCAAATAGCAATGATCTTTGACCTACTGTAAATTCAATTTTCCACTATAATTTAAATTTCAAGCTTGTTATAAAATTCAACCTTTTCTCCCAAAAATAATAATTAAAAATACAAATGATGGGCAATAACGTACACAACTTATAAAATGGCGGTGCTTTGGCAGTGCTGCTAATTCTACTCCGGAGATACATGTGAAAGTATTTCTCACGTGATTACGGCCATAGGGTAGGAATTGACTGATTTTCTATAAGGAATGGTTGGATCTACACACATAGGACATGCCACATCCGAAATCGTTAAGGAAACAATTTTCCGAGATCAAAAAAATGTTAAAATGTTTGTAAAGCTATGAGATCTAACTGCAGTGATCCTCCGTCTCTAAACTTCCAAACTATTTAAAATAACTTATACTAAAAACAAGGGAGGATTCGAACCTCCGACGAGGTACGACCGCACACTCCACAGCAAGGCACATTAGAGGGAACGGATATTACTACGCAGCTTTTCCAAGATCGACAGTGTGCAGATTATCCCAAATTTGACGAATTATCTCTCACTATGGGCAACGCAGTGGCTGGTGGCCTCCACTTACTGATCAATGGCAGCAGTGTTTGCAAGGAGTTGTCAGTGCTAAGCAGGCAAACAACACTGCGTGAAGCGAAATTGAAGTATATACTTCCTGTGAGTTGATATGGTAGAGGTTTTACCTGACAATTGGAATGAATTAATAATTTTTTTATCGACCCTACGGGTCAGACGATTAGATTGAAAAAATGTTTAAAGAAAACTTGGATCAAATTAAAAATAAATAAATAAATAAAAATTAAAAAAATCGTTTGTAAATGTTTATCACTCCATAGCAAACAAGTGACTTACACTAACTTAAAGTAACTTATCCTAAGAACAACACAGACACCGATGCTCGAGGGAGGACTCGAACCCTCGACGGAGAACGGCCACGTGCACCGCAGCAGGGCACCTTTGTGTGCACGGCTATTCTGCCGCGGCGATTAAATTTCAAAATCGTACCCAAGCATGCAGTTTTAAATGATGGGAACTTTACCTTACCCTCGATATGTTGGCAAAATTACACGTTCACCGAAAATCATTGAGTAAAACAAAAGTAATATCTGACTTTCCCACGGGAAGTGTTATAGTGTCTCTACTATTTCTCATCTTTATAATCAATTTACAGCCTAGCTTAAATTAATTGCGGAAAAAGATATTTTTTCTAGGATTGTGTAGTATGGTGTGTGTTACGACTTTATTAGCACAAGAAAACAAACACTGTACATCGACTGTATTGAATCATGGCTCACTACAGACTGCCGTGCTCTGCTGAGTCGCAGGCGAGCCCCGGTTCACTTAGGCGGCGCTGTCTAATTGCCCTAGCGCCCCTATATTATTTTGTACGCATTACGCGCGGCGGTAGATTTGAATTTACGATGCACTGTCACAACACTTTTCCCCCTTTGAGAAATTCACTTCACGTTGCAGAGGTGTTGTACAGTGCGGAGACATCTATCGGCTCTTGATGTGTTGCGGACAAACCACGTGGTGGCACTCGAACGTATGAGCGAAAGTTCCCTGGACAGGGCCTTTGCACAGAACATGGTCCCGTGACTGAATGATGGGTGACATCTCTGAAGTATTGGCTGCAGATGGCAGAGAAGTCGGCGTGCTCTCTGCTGGAGGCACACGTTCCCAGGACTGAATGACGGTTGACAGATGCGATGCCTCTGGTGCATGCAACTGTGATGCTGGCACACTTTCCCGCACAGTCAGCTCATGTGACGGAAGCACATCTTCTGCAGGAGTATGTTGGGTGCTCGGAGATGTGAGCAGTAAAGGTGGGCTTCTGAAGCAATATGAGTAGTCCTGTGTGGAGACAACGTCGACAACGGCAGTTCTACCGCTCGTGAACGTATCTGGTCAAAATATCGAACAATCATTCCTTCGTCAGTACGGATGTCGCACAACCGACGGCCTCTCAACTTTTTTATGGCTCGTTTTGATCCACTTGGGGTGAGAGCCGTACCCCTATACCCACACAGGAGCACCTACCCGGAACTTGACAGGAGGTTGAGAAACAGCCTGAGACTGGTGAGAATGAAGAAGATGTAACAATATGCACGGCTGATAACCATGTAAGATCTCGTCTGGGCTGTGTTCAACCATGTGCATAAATTGATAAGAACTTAGAAAGTGAAGTAAAGCATCGACTGTAGGAAACAGTGAGAAACTTCTTCATCTGACACTTGAATGTGCGAACAAGACGCTCGACCTCCTTATTCGACTGTGGATGGAAGGGCGGCGCTGTGACATCAGGCACCGAGGCCAGAACAGAAATCTGCAAAAGTATGTGAGGAAAACTGAGGACCATTGTCTATGATAAGTGTAGAGGACAGGCCTTCAAGTGCTAAAATCTTAGCCAATGCATTTGTGGTTGCTGCAATGGAAGGGGACGCACAGCGAACCACAAAAGGAAAACTGGAATATGCGTCAATGACGAGAAACCAGTAGGCACCAAGAAAAGGTCGCAAAATCGGCGTGGACCCGTTCCCAAGGGCGTACAGGGGCAGCCCACAGGGAAGAGTCAGCTCAGAGGGCTGCTGAGGGTTGAGCACATTTGGTACACACAGCGACCATGCGCAAAATGTCTCAATCAATGTCTGCCCAGTAAACATGTCTGCTAGCCAGATTTTTAGTGCGGGAAACGCCCCAATGTCCCTGGTGTAACAGCTGAAGAACATGTTGATGCAGAGAAGTAAGAATCATTACCCTCGGAAGCACTCCGTCTGTAGAGAGGAGGACCACCCCATCACGAACAGACAGTCACAGATGCAAGGCATAATAGTTACGGAGAGGGTCAGATACCTAGCCAGAGGGTCTGTCAGGCCACCCTGTTGAATGAACCTAATCACCTTACAGAGAACCGGATCGTCAGCTGTGGCAAAAGCAACATGGTCCCCTGTAATTGGAAAGCCATCAGCCGCACGATGTTCGTCCTCATGCAAAGGAAACAGAGTAACTCATCGCGGTCAAAAATGGCGTCAGGACCCATAGGCCGCCGCGATAAGGTATCAGCATTTGCGTGATGGGCCTGGGGACGGTAATGAATCTCATAGTGCAAACAAGACAAGTATAAAGCCCAACGTTGCAACCTGTGTGCAGCCTTTATCCGGAAGCGGTGCTCTAGGATGAAACAAGGAGAAAAGAGGCTTGTGTTCGGTGATGAAACTTGGAACCATACAAGAAAACATGAAATATTTTTAAGGCATACACTATGGCAAGTGCCTGTTTCTCAATCTGAGAATAATGCCTTTGAGCATCGTTGAGCATCTTTGAAGTGTAAGCAATAGGCCGCTCTGATCCATTGTCATATCAGTGTGCAAGGACCGCCCCAAGATCAAGTTGGGTTGCGTCCGTGGCCAACACCAGTTGCCGCCCTGGGAAAAAAGTGGCTAGACACGGCGCCAACTGATGTTGATCTTTCTCAAGTGGACAAAGGTACGTTCACATTCGTCAGTCCAGTGGAAAGGATTATTCTTACGGAACAGCTGTTTCAAGGGATGGGCCATGTCAGCCGCGGAAGGAAGGAATTTATGATAGTAAGTAGATTGAAGAAATACCTGAAGGACTTTAACGTTAGGGAGGGCCGCGATAGCATCAACGTGCTGACTCAAGGGACGGATACTGTCATATGGCAGTTGAAACGCCAGATATATAACAGAAGACTGAAAACTTTGAGATTTAGGGAGATCACAACTTCCCGCCGACAGGACAGCTTGAAAAAGCGTGTGAAGATTGGCAAGGTGCTCATCCGTGGAAGCACCCATAACTACAATATCATGTTGATAGTTTATGCAACCAGGCACAGAAGCCGTCAGCTGTTTTAAAAAACGCTTAAGTATAGCTGCCACCCTGGCAACCGTTGGTATTGATACAGGCCAAAAGGAGTATTTAAGATGAGAAATTTTTTGGAATCTGCGTCCAAGGACAGCCTTCGATAATCAATTTTGGAGAAGAATTTTCCGCCCGCAAGTTTGGCAAACAACCCTTCAGGATGAGGAAGTGGGTAAGTATCAATAAGACATTGGGCGTTGATGGTCTTTTTGAAATCCCCACCCAACCGCAATTCGCCATTGGGTTTGCAAACCGCAACGAGGGGATGTCCATTCACTAGAAGTAACAGGCAGGAGAGCCCCCAAAGACTCCAACCTATCTAATTCAGCCTTGACTGGGTCCAATAATGCCACTGGAAGCGTGCGGCCATGGAAAAACTTCATAATCTAAAAGGTCTGCAAAACTTATACAGTTAACAGTAATTGTTATGATGAACAATCATGATCATGGGTTTGAATCTGCTGTTAATGTGTTGTAACAACTGTGTTCATAAAGTCGAGACACATTTATCTCGTGCTTATTAAACGTATTAAGTCCATATACTCGTAAAATTGCCGTTAAAGGGTTTGGTTGACCAAATTTGAGTACAAAGTCGAATGTGACGACAAAATATTGCAATTAAAAATGCGCCTGGGTCAGCTGCCACAAATACATTCCACGCTGAAATAAGGTGCCCATAATAACTTTCCCTGTTGTCTTGCTGGAACAAGTAAAGTTTGGTGGGTCAAATTTGAATACAAAAGTTACAACGGAATATGTATTGCAATCAAAAATGCGCTTGAATCAGCTGCTACAAAATCATTCTACACCGAAATAATGTATCATTATTAACTTACGTACTTGCCACCCTGCCATACGTAAATATTTGTTACAAAGAACACAGACGTTTAAGAAGTGAAAAATTCCGGCTGTTACTATTGCTTCCACAATTTGCAATGATTATATGTTAACCATACTTGATCAATTATTGTCAACAACAAATAAAAATATTTTTAAAGGTGTAGACACTCAAAAGTGTTTATTTTATTAAGGCCAATTCACACTGTCCGTCATGTCAACGTCACGTCACGGCACCGTCACGTCTAGTTGTATTCACACTGTCCATCAGTGTCCGTCACATCAATTTGCCCATCTCAGTACGCGATGTTGAAAGTGAGGTTATGAGTGGCGATCTGTTTTGCAGAAAGTCATAGTTTAATACTAGAATTGAGGGAACAACAACGCTAAATGTTATTGACGGCCAAAGAAAACTTTACAGTGTATGTTTTTGGCCTACTTACTGGGAACTGAAACATTTCAAAATGTCGACATCTATTTTCAAGCGAAAAAATAAACATCAAACAATATAAGATCATAAATAGCGCCTGTTTGCTTTATCCATTGCAATTTGCCTGCAGTCTAGTTAGTTTCGTCGTAAACAACTGAATTTTGGTCTTTCATTACAACTGACTTTTTCATTAAAATTTTTATTGAATGAAAAATGCGTACTCAAATTACAGTCTCATTCAATTAAACAGTTTGCTACAGTTTTTTTATTTTTATTTTTATTTTTTTTCTTACAATGTTACGTAACATAAACCATTTTTTGGTTTCAGATATCTGACCTCGATTTTAGGGTGACAATCAATTGACAAAAATATTTAAGTCATCATGAAACATTTGAGATTTACCCCTAGAACGAAGTATAACAACAAAATAAAGATGAATAAGACACATTTGCATATAAACAGTGCAATCGACGACTGCAACATGTAATTCGCGTGACGAAAGTAGGTTAACTTCCGATGTTAGCAGACGGCTGTTCCGTCAAAACATTCTTCTTGAGAAAGCTTGACGTGACGTGACGGTCCGGTGACGGACAATGTGAATGCCGCCATTAGAAATACATTGCGGAATGTTCTGACGGATGGTGACGTGAGGTGACGGACAGTGTGAATTGGCCTTTATTCAACAGATACTCTTTCATCAACCATAGCAGCAACATAAAAAAAAGAAAAAAAAAAAAAACCACACACAGACGTCAGGCAGAAAACTGAGCCTTTTTATGGTGTGTACTTTAAGGGAATTGCAAGATAGATCATCTGAAGCTTCACTCTTGGCGAAGCTATGTGTCATTAGACAGGAATTTTGTTTATTTATAGGCAACCAGAGCTCAAACAAGGCAAAACAACAGGTGTTCTTGCTCGAAATATTTGTCGTTCTAACACTTCGATTTGAAGACTGATGACCCCTCTAAACTACAACAACTTCGATTTGTCTATTTAAATGCTGAACACACTTAAGGCATATTGCAGAAGCAAACATTGTATAGAAAATATACACTAAATACAATATACACTAAATAAAGCACTTCACTTTCAACAACAATATACGATGGACAGACTGACCAGTGCCAATATGGCGGCCGAGTTTACACAGGTTGCCGCCAAGAGCTCTGAAACTCGTGTCTTAGCCACTCTATGATATTGAAGAAAACAAACAGTTTTCGTTGAGGGTATCATGGTTCACTACAGATTGCCATGCTCCGCTGCGTCGCAGGCGAGCCCTAGTTCACTTAGGCAGCGCCAACGAGCTTAAATTTCATAGAGTGGCTGACACATGAGCTACAGTGCTCTTTGCGGCAACCTGTGTAAACTCCGCCGCCAAATGTTTGGTGATCAGAACACTTGAGAGTAGTCTGTCAATCGTATGTTGTTGTTGAGCTTGAAGCGTTGTATTCAGTATATATTGTATTTAGTGTGATTGCCTGTACAATTTTGCTGCTGCAATATGCCTATGCGTGTTCAGCATTTAAATGCACTAATTGAAGTGATAAAACTACAAGTACTGCATATAAGAACATCAATTTTTTGTCTTGTTTGATCTCAGACTGTCTGTACTCAAACAAAATTCCTAACTAATAGCACTCAGCTGCCCCAAGAGTGAAGCTTCAGACGACCTATCCTGCAATTCCCTTGAAGTATGCACCGTAAAAAATGTTCAGTTTTCTACCTAGTGTTGGTTTGTTTCTGGGATATTTCTTCTTCTGTCCTCCTTTGGTTGAAGTAACTGCACTTTTCAGTGTCTACACCTTCTTTAAAAATATTTTCATTTTTTGTTAATAATACTTGATCGAGTTGGTAGACAGTGTGGAAGCAGTAGTGACAGCCAGAATTTTTTCACTTGTATATGTCTGTGTTCTTTGCAACAAATCTGTGCTTATTTCAGCCTGGCAACAACGAAGTTACTAATGATAGGTACCTTATTTAGACGTGGAATGCTTTTGTGACAGAGAAGCTTAGAACTAAATCCTTTAATAGCAATTTTACGTTTGTAGACTTAACAGGTTTAGTAAACGCAATATAAGATAAGTGTATACTAGATCTTATGAAAGCAGTTGTTACAATACATTAACAGCAGATGCAAATCCATAGTCAAGTTTGTTTTTCCTGACAATTACTGTTTACTGTATATTTCTCAGCTCGTTTCGACCACATATTTGAGTCATAAACAACGCAGATATTTTAACAGTGGCACTTTCGTTATTATACTTCGAACTGGAACTGTAATACTGATAGGTTGATAAAATTTCATTATCGAATTTTTAGGACATTTAATACCATGCTCGTCAAATCACAGCTTCGATAAAGTCTGATAGAAGTTTATCCACATCCATATAGAATAGTCAATGCTTATTTAAGGGGACACACCCTTGAACGGGCTGCATTTTTAGCTTTATATTCTCCCTCACGTTGCTACTGATCTATAAATGAGAGATAGCTCAAACTTTTTACAAACAATTAGGGTCATTAGGCAAAGCAGTTTTAAAAAAATTGGAATATTTATTATAGTTTGGTACTGACAAAATATTTACAATAGTATAAAAAACGGAACACTATTTCACTGCGGTACCATTTTCTCTGGAACTACTGACCTCACAGCTTGGAAAACAGTCACAGTACACACAACATTCACATAAATGTTTTATGCCTCCAATTTCCTTCCCTGATGCTGATCTGTGAAAAAGACACGTAATTTATTTTACAACAACAAAAATATTAAAAAATTTAGCTAAGATATCACTGATATCATCATCATGATACAAGTTTTTCAAATAAATAATAGGCAAGGGAGGTAGAGGAGGTCATTCTAAATATCTGTACAAATTTTTGAGAGTTTAACTTCAGTCATTTAGGAGAAAAGTGTACCTGAAAGATGAAAATTCAAGTTTTCAGTAATTCGCAAACAAAGATTTACAGGTTTATTAACTTACCACTATGGTGATTTGGAACATTCCAGCTGAATAATCCAGTTGTTGTCCTGTTTCCTTATCCTCCATACTCTTTCTCTTCATTCTTTTCTTTATCCTTGACTCCTTGGTAGCAGCTTCTGCAGCTGTCTCTGCTTTGGTTACCCGTCGCTTATCAATAGCAGTTAGAGCCAAAGCCATATTCCTTCCCGTCTGGATGTTCAATTTCTTCATAACATTGATCCTTGAAATTACACCATCATTGAATGTTATTATTGCATCCATTACACCAATCTTCAGCACTGCCAGCCCAACAAATACAGTTTTGGGTATTCTCTCCCATATACAACTGTTGAAGCTTTCATTTGCATTCTGCGAGAGACCATGCATACATTTCTTAAGCAGATTTTGCATTTTTCTTACACCATCCCTGCCCCAATGGACCTCTGCTCCATCTATTTGTACCAGTTCAGGAAAGTATCCCTTTCCCTGGCCAAAACCAAATCCCACATCCTATTCCTAAAATGCTGCCTAAATCATGGAATCCCTCGCAACGTCTAACCATAAAAATTCCAATGTTTCAATCCCACCCCTCCTTCCACAATGCCTTGTACCTTTTCAGATTCCACCAGTCCTTATCCCTCATGAACCTAGTTCTACAAAATCACCTCTCCATGGCTCATAAATCCCTTAGCTACCTCCTCTCCCTCCGTAAGATATTATTATTGTGTAACACAAACTATCTACATCCCTTGTCTCAGATCGAATCCTTTGTCTCCACAAACTGGAGGAGCATTCCAAACACCACCTCCATAAGTTGTCCAGCCTGCTGACGTCATATTGCCGCCTTGGAGCAGCTATATCCAATTCTTAAACGGCCCACAGTGTGCCTCCTCTTGATCCCCTCATAGGTCCCAGACCAGGGGCGGTTCCTGCATACGTTTGCAGGTTTGCGCTACCCGCAGGAATAATAATATTGTTAAACTCCATTTACTGTTAGAGATTCTATGAAATGGGAGAAGTAGCGTTCCATTTATCTCTTTTGAAACGCCTGGGCTGTTACGCACCGACCGCTCCCGAGTGGACCGAACTTCGCCGAAAGTGGCTGGGTTAGCAGCTGGCCTGCAAACGCTGACTACGGTGTCTCAGGGGGTGTGCGGGGTGCAGGGGCAACGCTTGGCAACAGTGTTTCCGTTTAGTCGCCTCGAGTGTATACACATCCTGCCCGAGCCACCCTGTCAGCCGCAGAAACAGAGTCCCAATTCTCCCGAAGACAACCGGAGTCGGGCTTTTCGCGCCTTCTTACCAGTTCACGTCTAGCTGCGAGCGAAGTAACTGTGAGTTGCGTTCGTTGTTAGTGAATTTCGAGGCTCAAGTGAACTGGAAGTGTACAGGTGAAAAAATGAATCAGGTAATTTCCTTGGTTTCTGAACCCTTCAATTTACGCAGGTTTGAAGAGAGATTAGAAATCAAGAGGCTAGGTAGACCGATTCCCACTTTGACAATTTCACAGACAGTTAAAACGTAAAGTCGTCAATTCAACAGAAATTTAACTCCGAACTGTACAGCAAATATGAATGGCTATGTGGCTGCGATGTGAAAAACGCCTTATTTTGTTTTCCTGGTTTATTATTCGGAGGAGAGTTTCCGTGGACTAAAAAGGAGTCATTGACATTCAGCACCTTCAGGATAAAATTTCTTCAGCATATGTCAATAATGTTTTGAATCAGGCAAGTCTAGGCAATGTAAATATACCCACTCAATTAGACAATGGATACAGAAGGTCTGTGGCATTACACAATCAAAAGGTTACAGATAATCGGCACACACTAAACCTATAGTCAATTGCATTCATTTCTGTGATTCTTTGGAACTTGCCCTCAGAGGACACGATGAGACTGGATCATCTTCCAATCCTGGCGTTTTTCGTGCATTGATTAATTTTAGTGCAGAATTAGATTTAGTATTAAAATCGCATTTGGAAAAGGCAACAGTTTTCAAAGGCACCTCAAAAACGACCCAGAATGAACTCCTCCAATGCATGCTTCAAATCTGCCAAGAGGATATTAGGAACGAAATTAAGGGTGCCGAGTTTCTGCTGTAATAGCTGACGAAACCAGCGATGTAGCCTGTGTTTTCCAGATTGCTATAGTGTATAGGTACATCATTAATGGCAGACCAGTTGAAAGATTTTGGGATTTTATAGCACCAGAAAAGCATGATGCCCAGGCTTTGGCAACGCACATCATACAACAGTTAAGTGACCATTTGGAGAATTGTCCACAAACATATGGTACTTCAGTCATGAGTGGTTCGTCACGTGGGGTGCAGGCTCTTGTGAAGCAAAAGTTTTCCAATGCTTCATACATCATTTTTATGCCCACCAATTAAATCTTATATTTAAAGCCGCTTCTCTTAGTAAAAATGTGCGATTTTTTTTTCAACTTCAGGGACTTTGCAGCTTCTTTTCGTCCTCTCCACAAAGAACAGCAATTCTCAACAAAATTGTACAAAAACGGCTACCACGTTCGGTGCCCACTCGTTGGAATTTCCAGTCAAGAAGTGTCAATACTGATTTTGAATACGGGAAAGATATTATCAATTGCATGACTAGTATGAGCAATAGGGAAAAGCTGTGTAAAGAAAGCATCATCCTACAAGCCTGCGGCTTAGTAACGATTTTGAAGGATGAAAGGTTCATTTTCTGGCTCTCGTTTTTTCATAAAATATGGTCCACGTAGACATTTTGTACAATCAGCTAAAAAAAGGATATTGACCCAACTTATGCACAAAATCAGCTGACAATTTTTGAGCGTAAACTTAAAGACGTTAGGGAAGGTGTGAATGAAAATTCAACAGATTTGTATGAGTACCGGTACCATAAAATTAGAACTGAAAATGGAGGAGCTACGTGTAATCTAATGCTTGACGCAAAAGAAGTTTGTGATGCAATAAGTTTTGAGGCGAAGGAAAAGTTCAAGTTCAGTGAACACTTAGTTGCAGCCTCCCTGTTTCTACCAGAGAAATTGAGCACTTACTCTTCTAGTTTTCTGGAAACTTGTTTCATAACTACCGGTACTATTGAGTGCTATACTTTCTTGGAACCAAAGAAAATTCGAACGGAACTCACTGTTATTTATGGGAGAGAGGAGTTCAAAAGTATGTGTGGCGCTTTGGGCTTGTTAGGTTATATAATAGAAAATAATTTCTGTGATACTTAAAGCGAATCTGTGAAACTTTTGTGAGCGATAACTACGATCCCAATGACCACGTCAGAAGCAGAACGTTGCTTTTCATCACTGAAACGCATAAAAACATTTTTACGGAATACAATGGACCAAGAAAGACTATCAGCACTCGCAATGCTCTCTATTGAACGAGACTTCGTTTTAGGAATTCTTGATTGCACTCAGAGAGTGACTGAAAAATTCGCTCATATGAAGGAAAGAAGAATGGAGTATCTTGACTTAATAGCACTTTTTTCCGAATGCATTGAGCTGCCACAATGAAGAGGCCGAACTTTTTATTGGCGAAAAAAAGTGCACTACCAGCTTTTCTGGTCACTAGCCGCCACTGTCCCAGACCATGCTTAGCTGACCTCTTGAACCTACCTTATCCCTCCAAGCTCGCTACCAACACTCCACAATATCCAATACCAAAACAACCTCAGAACACCATGCTTAACCCGTCCACAAAAAACCGAAACCCCACTGAAGTTTCCGCTTTATCCAAAGGTCTTACCTTTAGCCCTGCACCCCAATTCAATTATGTTGCTCTCGTCAAAGACCTACTCTCCTTTTCCCAATCCCTATGAACGGTTTTGGCGCCCTAGCTAAATTATTTTAATGGCGCCCTGTTTAATATAATCGCAATAAAACACCACTGTAAAATACACATTGCATCTTGTTCTATTCAAATATATAATCACAACATATATGTATATTACATATAGATATACGAGTATCTCCATTAAAATGGGACACATCATACACTTTTATACAATGTTACTTATTCGTCATTTTTACATTTCGTCTTTTAAAAATGTTTTGGTTGATAGCTCATAATAATTGTTACAATTCTAAGCTTCATTATACAAAGAGTCACACAAATTTCATTTTTCTTGCCTTGGCTTTTTCAAATTCTGAGACGATCTCCTTTAAATCAATTGTGTCTGCTGTTTCTCGTTCAGTTGACAAAGTTGCCAACCCCACAAGTCTTTCTTGAGTCATTGTGGATCGCAGATATGTTTTTATGAGTTATAATTTCGTGAAAAGCTGCGGTCACTGCTGGACATAGACACTAGAAGAGTAAGCAACACTCTTAGTCGAGTAACTCAATTAGGTACAATGCCTGTAAGTTCATTTATACAAATATAACTCAACGTCCTGTGACCCTGAGTTATTGGATACTCTTCGAGAAATGGCTTGTAATTCATTGCACAGATCAGTAGCATCAATATCTTTCAAGTCTTTGTGAGCTAGAGACTTTTCCAAATTAACACATTCTGCGGGAACAGTCTTGGGAGTTTTATTTTGTACACCATATACTTTGTTAAGCTGATTAAACCTCAGGCCATATGAATTTATTGCAATATTCAACATTACAAAATAAAAATTAATATTGAATTGAATTTGCTTGTCACGAATAGGTTGATCTTCTGCTTCATTACCAGACTGTCTTTTCTTGTGTCTTAGACGGACTGGTTCTATATCTGATGAAAATGATGCGGAAATGTTGGCTGCTCCTGAAATTTCTCTTGCTTCTACCAGCATTTTTTCAAATCCCAAATCACTTCAACAATATTCAAGAAAGGTTTTTCTTTTTAGCAGAACATTTGTAGCATTGTTAAGATTTGGTTGCGGGGGCCGTGAGAGCGCCCCAGCTGTCATGACGAGTGCATGCCAGCTTTGATCACAGGATGATGAGTTGAAAACTGCTACTCGTCTATCCTGGAAGCACAGCACAACAGCAAAATTGCACCACGAGCGCATGAGGGTTCGTTGCCCACGACAAATTTGCCACCCCCCAAAATCGAGCGCTCTAGGCAATTGCCTAGCTTGCCTATATGGATGGGCCAGCCCAGCCTTTGAAGAAAACACTACTTTGCCACCAATCCCTCTGACCATAGCCAACCTAATCCCAACATTGAACCCTGCCTTTCCCAGTTCATACTACCATCCAACGGAGATCCCCCTGCACTCCCACCTAACCACCCTCTGGCAACCCTCCAAAAGTTTCTCACCTCCATCTTGGCCTCAGCATCTTTCCCTGTCCTTTCCTAAGAACTCAAACCTTTCAGCAAAAGAAAGAAGAGCCATCCACAACCTTAAAACAAATCCCGACATAATCATCCTTCCTGCAGTTAAAGGTTCCACCACTGTAGTTATGGATCACAGTGACTACCTGACAGAAGGGCTCTGTCAACTTTCTGACTTCTCCACCTACAAGTTGTGCTGGAATGACCCTTTCTCCAAAGCCCAACAAGATCTCCAATCCCTGTTAAAATTCAACAGCCCCTCCCATGAGCTCTCCTCTGAATCCATCTCCCTCCTCACCCCATCAGTTCTCTGCACACCCACCTTCTGCATTCTCCCTAAAATCCAGAAACCTAATAATCCTGGAAATCCAATTGAGGCTGATTACTGTGCACCTACGGAAAGTATAAGCCTTCATTGACCAACACCTCTAATCAATTGTCCAAAATCTATCTTCCCATATCAAGTATATCAACCACTTCCTCCTCCAGCCCTCTACCATTCCCACCCCTTTGTCTCCTGGATCCCTACTTGTCACAGTGGATGCCACCTCCCTATACACCAACATCCCACAAGCCCATCGCCTTGCTGCTCCCGAACACTACCTCTCCGAACATCCCTCTGAATTCAAGCCTCATTCGTCATAACTTGCACCAACTGTATCCTGACAACTACTTTTCCTTTGAGGGGTAAGTTTACCATCAAATCCGTGGCACAGCCATGGGCACCCGCATGTCACCCTTCTAAGCCAACTTGTTTATGGGCTGTCGAGAGGAATCCTTCCTAGCATCCCAAAACCCCAAACCTCTGCCCTGGTTCAGGTTTACTGATGATATTTTCATGATCTGGACTCAGGAACAGGACACTCTATCCTCCTTCCTTCAGAACCTGAACTCCTTCTCCTCCATCCACTTCACCAGGTCTCCTCAACCTACCATGCCACATTCCTGGATGTCAATTTCCACCTCACTGATGGCTCCATCCACACTTCCATCCATAATAAATCTACCAACCAACAACAGTACCTTCACTTTGACACTTGCCATCCATTCCACATAAAAAAATCCCTCCCTTATAGTCTGGCCACCTGTGCATGGCGAATCAGCAGTGACAAGAACTCCCTTTCTGAATATGCTGAGGGTCTCACAAAGGCCTTCAAAGCCAGAAAGTACCCCACAGACCTAGTCCGCAAACAGATATGCCGTGCCATATACTCACTAATCCCAAATCCTTCCTCTAACTTGAGGAACTATCCACAAAAGAGCGCTCCCCTTATCATCCAGCACTACTCTGGACTCGAACAACTAAATTTCATCCTTCACCAAGGTTCTGATTTTCTGCCCTCGTGCCCAGAAATGAGAGACATCCTGTCCAAGATCCTTCTCACTCCTCCTACAGTGGTGTTCCATTGCCCTCCCAAACTCCATCCCATGCCACCCCGAAACCCAGCCCACTGCCACAGGGATCATATCCTTGTGGAAGACCTCGCTGCAAGACCTGTCCAATCCAACCACCCAGACTTCCTATTCCAGTCCTATCACAGGCTTATCTTACCCTATCAGAGGCTGGGTCACTTGTGAAAGCAGACATGTAATTTACCAACTGTGCTGCAATCACTATGCAGCTTTCTATCTTGGCAGGACCACTTACCAGCTGTCCATTAAGATGAATGGACACTGCCAAACTGTGTCACCCTATGGCACAGCATGCAGCGGCGCACATGCTTGATTTCAATGGCTGCTTCACAACCTGGGCCATCTGGATCCTCCCACCCACCACCAGCTTTTGTGAACTGCACAGATACATAGTATGTTCTCCGATCCCTAAATCATCCAGGCCTCAACCTACGATAATTTCGCTTTTTTTCACACCATACAGTTCCTGCCTCTGTATCCTAAACCTCTCCTATTTTGAGTGGCGCATGCTTTGTGTGTGTGTGTGTACGTGGGTTTTATTTTTTATGTCTATGTTTATTTTATTTTCCTCCCCTCACCCACCTCCCCACTCTATTCCTAAGCTGCACCTCGTTCCTCCGATCTGATACATACTTGCTCTGCAAGGCTATGCTGAATTGAATCTTCCTATCTCCCCTCTCCTCCCTACACACTGTAGAGCATGATTCAAAGTATGGCAGCCGGAGGAGACAGTTGGATGACTGTGTTGTGTGATTGCGTGAATGTTCTATTTTCAGAAGAAGGCCATGGCCGATAGCTGAAAGTGTTGTATGTGTGTGTCTTTTGTATGTGCCTGTTGCAGCTCGTCGTCACGTCTTTGCGGTGAGTTTATATTATTAATTCCAACCTGGACTTTCCATTATTCCATTTGTAATTAGTAACTTTCAGCAGGACACAAACTACTTTGTTTAACTTCATATGTAAAGGTTTCACATATATGTTTGCAGCATCAGAATGTTGTTACTGTGACAAGAACTGTCTGTTGCCTTATACTGTCACATGCCAGAAATATGTCTAGATTTTATGTTTTAATTCAACTAAAATTATATCTTAAGGCTCCTTGCTGATTGAAGATGAGGGTTATTAATCTCATGAATGTCAAAATGATTACTGACTGTTTACTAGCTCTCTTGGAAAAGTAGTGTGGTAATCAGCTTTGTTTCTAAAGTAACATAGCAGCTGAACAATAGTGGTGAAAATCTGATATCCTGCCTTGTACAATTTTTAACATGACCGTGCCACATTTATTACTCGCTATATGCCATGAGGTACATAAATATTAATTTTACCTCAGTCAGTACTTGAATGTAATACAAGGGTCATTCAGAAAGAAATGAGCAGTTATAATTACAGAAACCAGACCTGTAGCTTAGAAGTATTGACCCTGGCTGTTGAGACACTTGTCCTACTGTGGCATAAAAGCTCTAATAAAATTTTCAGGGCTACGACATGAACCAGTTCCGCATGCATGTTGTTTTCCGAGCTGAATCATTTGACCCTCAGAGCGTTTTTAATGCATGAGAGGTTTGGACTATATAGGATGGTGGAGAACCTCCCATTTGAATTTTTGCAGGAGTGCTGAGAATGTGTTGGCAGTATAAGGCTTTGCATTGTCGTGTAGCAGAATTATGCCACAGAAGAGATTGCTTGGTTATTTCGATTTTTGTCCCATGCTGCAGGAAGTGAACCAGAAGGCGCCATCTTGGTCAAAGAAGAACGTCAGCATAAGGTTTCCTGCACTTGTTGGCTTTCTTTTATTTATTTATTTATTTATTTTTTTTTTTTTTTTGCCCGCTTTAGGTTATGATAGTAACACTAAATGTGGGCCTTTGTGATTGCTTTTTGACAGCTCGAAATGTAAATGACAATAACAACTTAACCGTTCATCTTACACGAAAACTGACTAAATGAGTTTGTAAGGGAGAAATTTCTCTACAACTTTGCTCTGTTAGAATTTTTTGGGAATTACACTGTTGCAGAGATATTTGCAAAAAAAGGTATTGGTGATTTGTCACTGTCACTTGATTTTATGTAAACCAGGCATTAGGAAATATCACGTGACATTCTTTGCCCAGAAGTCTCTCTGGCATACACCATCTTGCTTTCAGTATTTTATGATTTTCTTATTATAACTTATATTGTTGAAACGAGATAGAATGGCTGGCCAGCACTTACCATTGTGCTGTACCGCCGATAGTAACACAAAATGAAAAAACAGAAAAAAAGGGGACAAAGGGACAAGCTTTCGGAACAGAGTTCCTTCGTCAGGTGGGAGAGAAGGGAAGAATAAAGGATGGGAACAGAAGGGAAAGGTGGTTCACGACCTAGGTCATGAAGGTGGTGTTTCGGGAGTGTGGACGTCAGAGATACTGCATGTATGTACTGAGCCAAGCCAGAGAGGATAAATATAACTAAAGAGGAAAGATCAAGTAGTAAAGAGAAGAGAAGAGAGTGAAATTAATGATACTGAGGGGTGTAGGAGGGGCGGGGGGGGGGGGAGGTGTCTAAAACTTTTTCATAAACAGGGAAATATGGATGGACACACACACACACACACACACACACACACACACACACACATGGAGAGAGATAGAATGACAGAGAGAGCGAGAGGGCGGTAGAGAGAGAGAGAGAGAGAGAGAGAGAGAGAGAGAGAGAGAGAGAGAGAGAGAGAGAGAGAGAGAGAGAGAGAGAGAGAGAGAGGTAAGGAACGGACATGTGAGACAACACATGTCATATACCAGCTGACATGTGTCCACTGTTCAGCCTTTTATGTTGGTATGACTACCAACAAATTGGCTGAGCGGATGAATGGGCATAGATGGACTGTTTGCCTGGGGGACACGCAATATCCTGTGGCAGAACATGCCCTCCAGCATAACTCCAGGGACCTGGGCACGTGTTACACCACACGTGCCATTTGGATAGTACCAACCAACACCAGTCCCTCAGAGCTACGGAAGTGGGAACTTGCCCTCCAACATATCCTCTCCTCCCGCCACCCCCCTGGCCTAAATCTACGCTAACCCCTCCCCTTCCTCCATTCTCAGCTCACCTATTCATTATCCGTTCCTTACCTCTCTCTCTCTCTCTCTCTCTACCGCCCTCTCGCTCTCTCTGTCATTCTCTCTGTCTCTCTCCATGTGTGTGTGTGTGTATTTGTGTGTCCATCCATATTTCCCTGTTTATGAAAAACGTTTTAGACACCTCCCCCCCCCCGCCCCTCCTACACCCCTCAGTATCATTAATTTCACTCTCTTCTCTTCTCTTTACTACTTGATCTTTCCTCTTTAGTTATATTTATCCTCTCTGGCTTGGCTCAGTACATACATGCAGTATCTCTGACGTCCACACTCCCGAAACACCACCTTCATGACCTAGGTCGTGAACCACCTTTCCCTTCTGTTCCCATCCTTTATTCTTCCCTTCTCTCCCACCTGACGAAGGAACTCTGTTCCGAAAGCTTGTCCCTTTGTCCCCTTTTTTTCTGTTTTTTCATTTTGTGTTACTATCAGCGGTACAGCACAATGGTAAGTACTGGCCAGCCATTCTATCTCGTTTCAACAATATTTATTATCTCTGAGGAGAATTTTCATCATTAATCGATTATTATAACTTATGCATTGTCATTTCAAAGCAATGGCACACTGAAGAATTAACATAAACCAGTCATTCATGGTATGATCAATTATGTCTAAAATGTCATTTTAGCAGTTAACAACTGCCATCAATATTGAGAATTAAGGAACAACGTCGTAGTTGTTCGGCGTGTTGTAGTGGGCAGCACATTAGGTTGTGAGACACATAGCCAGTGGTTCAAAACACGCACCATGATTTTTTTTTCCCGCCTCGACTCCTGAAAGGGTTTTGGGTACCTTATGGTAACTAAATACAGCTATGATCAGCAATGTTTAGAGTTGTGCAGATGTAAGAGTGCTCCCTCTGAAATGTGCGTTTGTTCTACTTCATGAACATGTCATGAAATACATATCAAAGAATTGATAAATTGACTTCTTAAGCATCTGCACTTCAACTGGGAGGATACTTTAATAATGAATATTCTAAACAATGTGCTGATACTGGTAGTTTCATATATAAATGGAGTCCTAGATATCTGTGGCAATTGTCGTTCCTTAATGAAACAGAAGGGAGGTGCATACAGTACAACAAATTATCTTGTTTCTTTCTTTTCTAAGCACTTGTTAACTATTTATGGAATATGTTGAAAGTCATTAATTAGAATCTCAATGTGTCTACTAAAATGTTTGTCTTCGACATGGTTGCTGTGGACACTTTTAACATGGCTTGTATTACCTTTTCTACTGTTAAGATGTGACTTCGTTCTTGTTATTGTGTTCTGCACTAAAATAAAGAGCAAATATTATGTTTCAAACCATGACAGCATTTTCTTTTACAGCTAAAATAACAATTGAAAACCTTTTAGGAAGCAAGATGAAAAATATGCCATTAGTGGGTTTTTATTTTGTGTTCTTCAGGTAGATCGATGCTTTGGGGGTCATATGTTCAAGTTTATTCTGGGTTGTTCATTGAGAATTTTGTTCAGTTTTTTTTAATTACAGATGGCATTGAGCCCTATTTCTTCTTCTCTCTTTCCACTGGTTCTTTGGTTTGATCTTTGATGTATTTTATTCATTTTGTTGTTGACTCAGTTTTCTCGTTACAGAGGGCGTTGAGACATCTGACCAAGCATGCTGAACTACCACGCTGGCAACCCTCTGAACCGAGCACTCTGAGCCACTGCCCCCGGCAAGTTTTGAACCACTGTCTATGATATTCACGCATCACAAACTACTCTGCCACCCACTACGCTACATGGAACAACTACAAAGTAATCTGTAATTCTCATACCATCAATGGCAGGTGTTATCTGCTAATATGGCACTTTTAGGCATTAGATTATAATTCATTGTCCTAATAACTATAAGTTTTCAATAATTTTCAGTGCACCATTGCTTTGAAACGACAAAGCTTGAATTATAATAAGATAATCATCAAATACAGAAAGCAAGCTGGCTTGTGCAAAAGTGAGTGTCAGGCAAGGTTTTGGGTGAGGAATGTCATGTGACTAATTTCCGAATGCCAAATGTACACTATGTTCCTTCCAGGTTATAGACATTGATAACCAGTACAGGCAAAGAAAATAAACTTAGAACAATCTAACAAAGCAAGACAGGTGATAATATTTTAACAGAAAAAGATAATCAAAATGTGGGAGAGATATTAAAATAATAGTTTAAAGAGGTAAAAGTTCCAAGAAGAGTATATTTATTAAAGCTGAACTCAAATATCAAATAATTTTGGCTGTTCGTTAAAATACAGTCAGAAAAAATATTACATGTTGGGTGCATATACAGGGTGTCCCAGCTATCTTATCCACCCAAAATATCTCTGGAACAATAACAGCTATGGGAAAACGATTTTCACCGGTATCAATGTACGGCTGGGGCCCTTGAATGTACATATTTGGAAACATTCTAAAACGAAAGCAAATGTGTTTTTTTAACACAAACTTATGTTTTTTTAAATGGACACCCTATATTTTTTCTCCAGCAATCCATAGCATGACAAATCACATAAACAATGACGTTGATTGCATCGCAATATTCCAATTACATCCCGAGATATTGCGACACGTCCTAGGCTTAGGCGTGAACCCCATGCTGCCTGTAATCGCAATGTGATTGACTTGCGTAATCGCACTTCCATACTTATCAAGAGGTCTGAAATGAACAATACGGTCTGCTGCCATCCTGCATTAAAGTCGTACATTCCAGCAGGTAATATCCCATAGGCTAGGGGTGATGCGGTTCTGTAACATATCTGTGTACCGCAACGTTAGTCACAAAGTTAACTTCGCTTATCGTTAATCCGTTACTAAAATGGTAATGCTGTTCAAAGTTAAAACTTTACTGTAGATCTAGCGCAAGTGACAGTGAATCATTCACTCATAATAGTAAAATTCATGTTGATGGTTTTAGTGAAATGAGCAAGTGAACTAAAGATTTTACCGTTGTTCAGGTAAAAATGTTTTGATTTGGGAAGTTCAGGTAAGACATAGTAGATGAATGTAAACATGTTTAACCAATTAGTTTTATTATCACATAATTGTCAATGTTATGTTTATCTAATGTGTTACATGACAAATTGTTTCAAACAAACGTTTCTGAACACTTTGTAAAAGGGTCCTTTGTAGAAACTTGCTCTGTGATACTAGCACTACATACTAAAGGTAGCATTCACATATCATGCTCAAAGTGATAACCATTGGCTTGCATATATAGGGTCACTCTGCGGATGAAGGATGCCCTACTTCGTGCTATTGTTTCCTCTTTGATGGCTGTACAAGCAACAATAATGCATTGCTTCATGTCCTCTGGTGTTGTTGGTTCATGTTGGTAAACAGCTTCCTTCACTGCTCCCAAAAGAAAAAAAAAATCCAGTGGTGTAAGGTCCAGAGATCGGGCAGGCCACCTAACTGGGCCACCACGTCCAATTCACCTACCAGGGAACTTCTGGTTCAGAAGTCGTCGTGCTCTTAAGTCGTTATGTGCAGGGCATCCGTCATGCTGATACCACATGACCATTCTCCTGTACAGAGGTACGGTGTCAAAGAGAACAGGAAGATTGTGTCGTATAAATCTGGAGTACTGTCTGCCATTTTGGACGTCATTTACAAAGAAAGATCCAATAATCCCACACCAAACATTCACTTTCCACGGACGTTGATGCTCTACCTGACAGAGCCATTTTGGATTGTCTGCAGACCAATAATGCATATTCCTCATATTGACAATTCCTTTGTTGGAGAATGATGCCTCGTTGGTAAAGAGAACATCTGCGAAAAAATTTGGATTAGTCAGAAGTTTTTGCTGAGCCCACCGACAAAATGTTACCCTGTTGCTGAAGTCATTTTCATGAAGATCCTGGTGTAAATGAACATGGTAAGGATGAAATTTATGACATTGAAGGTTGTTCTAGGACGATGTCTAGGTCTTGGATTTAAGCTTCCCGTTTCACGTAGACGAGATGTGAGTCGACCAAACATCCGGCGCGAAGGCGATGGCTTGTCAGGGAATCGTCTTCTGTACAGTCGTTCTGCCTGAACAGAATTTTGCCTGCCTACAACAGGGTACAGTATATATATGTAGAGTAGGGTAGAAAACAGACATATTAACGTAATAATCATAAAGTTCTCTAACAGTACTATAATCAAACATGCAATTTAATAACGTATTTCCCATCAACGTACATTCTCCATAGATCAGCAGCATTTCTACCATATCTTCATGTGTGTACATAATACAGTATAAGTTCCACAACACAACGTTTATTCACAATTTGTACTACCTCTGTGCAGTTACTAGATTACTCTGATGCACGACTACACTGGCAAGCGGTGTACTGCACGCCAATGCAACAACAAATAGGATGCTCTGAGGGTGGTGGAGTACAGGAGTTTGCATGGGTCGCAAATCACAAACAAAGTGAAGTGGTAAATGTGGCCATAGTGCGAACTACGTTGGACACGTGTCTAGTTAGAGCTGGGCCCTGGATGAACGAGTGCGCGAAAGGCACAATGGGTCATTTAACGCATTCGATAAACCTTATTTTGGGTGTGCAGGATAAATAAGACAACCTGACTGGTGTATACCGATCGGTACTGGTTTATATTGTGTACGTAGACACATAAAACGTGGAAGAGGGAAACCATTAAGTGCTTATGAGAGTTGATGGCAGCAGACCGTATTATTTGTTTCGGACCTCTTGATAAGTATGGAAGAGCGATTATGCATGTCAATCACATCGCGATTACGGGCAGCGTGGGGTTCATGCCTGAGCCTCAGGACGTGCGCTAGCAGCATATTTTGGGTTTTTCAAGCGTCAAATTCTTGTCGCAATATCTCGGGATGTAATTGGAATATTGGGATGCAATCAACGCAATTGTTTATGTGATTTGTCATGCTATGGATTGTTCAAGAAAAAATATAGGGTGGCCATTTAAAAAAACATAAGTTTGTGTTAAAAAACACATTTGCTTTCGTTGTAGAATGTTTCCAAATATGTACATTCAAGGGCCCCAGCCGTACATTGATACCGGTGAAAGTCGTTTTCCAATAGCTGTTATTGTTCCAGAGATATTTTTGGTGGACAAGATAGCTGGGACACCTTGAACATTATCACATTTGTCGAGTTCTAATTGTATCATCCACAATTTTTTATTATTTTTCTCAGAAATGTTTGCAATTATCATAAAACTACAGGCAAATCTAAAGTGGGGAGTAAAACACGCCAGTGCAATTATTTTGGTGGTGAAGACCTTGGATGCTTTCATTGGAGACTTTTTCTTTTTGATTCTGGTTCGAAGTGATGATACCATGACTCATGCCAGGAATGCATTCCTTTCCTAAGCATAGTGCTGCAGATGAACACGATAGTGGGCCATTCAACATGCTTCTTGGTGTGGTTGAAGACCATGAGGCACCCATTGGGCACACACTTTGGGCAAGTGCAGTCATTCCTTCATGATGGTGTGAACCTTTCCGACACTGAATACAACCACGGTGGCTATGATTTCACTGTTTTGGTGGTCCTGGGTAATGAGTGCATCAACCAGCTGGACAATGTCATAGTTAATGCTCCAAACCATGCATCATCAGTTAATGACTCCTATCCTTCCCCGAAGCACTTGTGCCATGCTATAAACTTTGCAAGTGTTCATCGTACATTTGTCAATGACTGTCCGTTCTCTCTATTCATTCTGCTTTCAGCAAATGAACAACAACTCTTTGATCTTTTTATGCCTTCATGTCCACAGTTTGCATTGTAACTATCAGCACTGAATGATTGATGCATGCCGCTGCTAGCTTTGTATAGTACATGACATGCACATGTGCCCTCTAGTGATGGGCTGTGAACTTCCAGGCTCTGGTTGGAACCACGCCTCGTTACACCGCCACAATATTACCCTCCTGTCACTGATTTGTGTATTGCAGACTCCGGCTTGTTTCTTTTTGAATGGCCTTTATAGTTCAAAAAGCCAGTCATTTTATCATTTACTCTAAAGTAGTTTGTGGAATATATACTTGTGTGCCAAATATCTCATGAAATAAGCATCAAACGAAAAAAGTACAAAGAAGGCGCTGCCATAGGTCAAATGGATATCAACTGCATTTTTTCAAATAGGTACCCCCATTATTTATTACATATTCTTCTTTTACGTAAATAAATATGAATATTTTGTTTGGAACACTTTTTTCGCTTTGTGACAGATGGTTCTGTAATAGTCACAAACATATTGCCGCGAGAGACCACGTACACCGACTGCCGGCGTGGCGCAGGGGCAGGGGATAGCGTCATGGACTGCGGTGCTGAAGGTCGTCAGTTCAATCCCCCCCCCCCCCGGCAAAAATGTATTTCTTTGTAATTAATAATTCCAGAATGTTCTACATCTATCTTATGTTCACTTGTAAATTCTACTTGTTTCTTATGTTGAATGTTCTTCTAATTTCTGGTACATTCTGTCTGTGTATAAATAGCAGAGCACTCTGCCCGAGAGGCAGTCAGTGCTGCGTGTATGTTGAGTTCGTAATAAACGTGCTTTGAGTATAAGTCCTGTGTTGAGTTGCGTTCGAAGTCAAGCCTGCTTCCATTGCAATGCGACATTGTTTGGTGGAGGTGCCGGGTACCTTGTGCAACAGCTGCATCACCGTGGCTCCGATTAGGCAACGTAAAAGCCGTCGCTTACACGGACTGGAACCGGAATACAAGGGATACACCTTCCAAAAGCCAGCGGTAAGCCAGCTACATATCAGACACCCATCGGTGTTCTCTGGAGACGCTGGACAGGACCCCAACAAATGGCTAAGTCGCCAAGTACAACAGGTGGGATCATACGATGTGCTTGGCCAACGTTTACTTCCATCTGGACGGAACAGCCCAGCAATGGTTCGAGAACAACAAAGACAAGTTGAATGACTGGGAGACATTCCAGGAGGAACTGAAGAAGACGTTTGGAGACCGCCAGTGACAAATCCGTTCGGCGGAAGAACAACTGAAGAACCAGCTCCAATGACATGGTGAGCCAACACAATCGTACATGCAGAATGTTTTGGCCCTGTGTAACATAGTCAATCCGAACATGACTGAGGCGAACAAAATCACGCACCTGATGAAGGGCATTGCAGAAGATATATACCAAGCTCTTCTGATAAAAGATGTTGCTACGACAGAAGAGTTCATTAAGTGGTGCCAGCGTATTGAAGAGATGCAACAAAGGAGGGTTGGACGCAAGAAGTATGACAGACTCCCCAATGTAGTCCCTATGGCCGTTGTGGAAGACCAGCATGACTTCGCTTCTCTCACACGATAAATTGCAAGAGAAGAATTACAAGAATTTATGGCAACTGGGACTGTTAGACCGAGCGATCATCAGATTATGGCCATGGATGTGAGCCCTGTAAGTCACGAGGGAGCCGACGTCGCTGAGGAAGAGGTATTTCAGACATTAGCTCCTGTCTGCCCCGTCAATCGCACCTGACGTGAAGAATGGCGTCGCCCTGCTATGACTTACGCTGCAGCCGCCAAACGGCAGCACATGAACCGGCCGACACGACCACAACCAACTCCCCCGGTAACTATGATGCCCTGCAGAAGAACAGACATCTGGAGGACAGAAGACAACACACCACTTTGTTTTCACTGTGGGCGCCCTGGACATGTCGTACACTACTGCAGAGAGAGAGAAGGCAAGTTTTTGACGATTATTTTGCCGCAAGACGTCAGCCATCAGAGCAGTTATATCCCAGGCAATCACCTGCTGAGGAGTTCAGTCAACTTATGGGAAGAAACCCATCGCCGTACCCTAGACGAGGTTGCTCCCCGATGCGCCGCATCCGTTCACCGTCGCCGTACAGAGGTACCAGCCGCTCCCCTAGCCGCCGCACCCAGGAAAACTAAGCGAGACGACCATCTTCAGAGGTGAGGCCACCACAGATGAAAATCCTCCATGGAGGACAGTCGCTAGATGTCGGGAAATCTCATTGACGTCATAATGGACGGCCAACCTGTCTGGGCACTTGTTGACTCAGGGGCGTCTTTCTCTCTATTGTTGGATAATTACCGCTGCATACTAAAGAAGACAATGTTCTGTGATACAGGGGCAACTATGTTGAAGGTCGCGAATGGAAAGTACGTCAAGCTAGCAGGAACTTGTGTCGGAAGAATAACCGTCAACAACAGGACCCAGCCGTTTGAATTTGTCGTGTTAACATAATGTAGTCACAATGTCATCCTCGGATGGGACTTCCTTCAGGCATCCCAAGCTATCATTGACTGCGGAAGATCTGAGTTGCAAACTGAAGAAGTTGTCCAACGGATACACGTAATACAGAATTTTCTGGGAAGTTATTCGCCGTTGACAACGTGACGATCCTGCCGCTGACGATGAGAAGAGTTGCTGTCACAAATACAGATGGGCGATTAAACTGTGAAGTGCTTGTTGATAGTAAAAAGCTTATCAGGCTCAAAAAACAAATTTACATACCAGCGGCTATCATAAGCATTATCGGTGGTCAAGAAGAGATTTGGATCACAAATTGTCACGAGCAGTCACAACTTATCCCCAAGGGAATGTGTATCGGGACATCTGAACCAATCCAGGACGGTGAGCTCAATGTCATCAATGAAGACCCATGCCCTGCTGTTAGTACAGACAATACGCTGGAGGAAACAAACGTGGAACTGCCAATAGGGCCTGGACTGACCAAGGAACAATGCCAGCAGGTGCATTCACACCTCAGCAGTGGAAAAATCAGACGAAACGGCCCATGATAAGTCACCGTATCCATACTGGGGATCATCCGCCAATTAGCCAGCGTTCGTATAGAGTATCGCCAGCTGAAAGGCCGATAATTCAGGAGGAAGTGGAGAAGATGTTGCGAGATGACATTATTCAACCTTCGGAGAGTCCTTGGTCGTCTCCGGTGGTCCTCGTAAAGAAGAAGGATGGCACGTGGCGATTTTGTGTTGACTATCAGCGGCTGCGCATTGACGACACCTTAGACTGCTTGAAAGGAGCAACATACTTCTCAACTATGGCCATGCAGACAGGTTACTGGCAAATCGAGGTTGATGAAGCTGACAGGGAGAAGACGGCTTTTATTACACCTGACGGCCTCTATGAATTTAAAGTAATGCCGTTTGGATTATCTAATGCTCCGGCCACATTTTGAACGCATGATGGACAACTTGCTTCGACACATTAAGTGGACGACGTGTCTTTGCTATTTAGATGACATTGTCGTTTTCTCAAAAACATTTAAGGAACACCTGAGTCGCCTGTTAACTGTGTTGAAGTGTGTTCAGACTGCAGGATTCCGCCTCAATCCAAGGAAGTGCCTCTTCGTCATGAAGGAGATAAAAATCCTGGGGCACCTAGTCAACGGAGATGGTGTCCGTCCTGATCCAGATAAAGTAAGGGCAGTCACAGAATTTCCAACTCCTCAGCACATCCATGATGTGAGAAGTTTTCTCGGGCTGTGCTCATACTACCGACATTTCATAAAAGGATTTTGTAACAAGGCACGTCCGTTACAAGAACTTCTGCGGGGAGACGCCAAGTTTTACTGGGATGAGACAAAAGAAAGAGCTTTCCGGGCACTTAAGGAGGCTCTAACTTCCGCACCAGTGCTAACCTTGTACGACGAGAATGCAGAAATGGAACTTCATACTGACGCCAGTGGTTATGGGATTGGTGCAGGGCTTGTACAAGTTCAGGAAGGTGCTGAGAAAGTGATAGCCTATGCATCAAGAGTACTCTCAAAGTCCAAGATAAACTACTCTACAACTGATAAAGAATGTCTCTCAGTTATCTGGGCTATCAACAAGTTCTGGCCGTATTTATTCGGCAAACCATTCACCGTCGTGACAGACCACCATTCTTTGTGTTGGCTGGCTAACTTGAAGGATCCATCAGGTCGATTAGCAAGATGGGCACTAAGACTCCAAGAGTACGACGTCACAGTGGTATTCAAGAACGGGCGCAAACACAAGGATGCCGACTGCCTTTCGAGGAATCCATTAGTGGAACACAACAGCATTAATGAAATTTCAGCTCTCACTGAATTAGATGACATTACAGATGAACAGAGGGAAGATCCAGCACTATTAAAAATGATAGAGGCCTTGGAGAAAGGAGAACCGACCAATGGAGAGTTCCAACTTATAAACGGAACATTGTATAAGAGCAACTATGATCCACTGGGCCCCAAATGGCTACTGGTCGTTTCAGCTCATCTCCAGCCAGCTATTCTCAAATATTTCCACAATGCTCCAATATCTGGTCATCTGGGATTCGTGAAGACCCTAGACAGAATCAGACGCAGGTATTACTGGAAAGGTCTCTACCGATCTGTCAAGCACTATGTGAGTCACTGTAAAGAGTGCCAGCGACGGAAGCATATGCCGCAATTACCTCCAGGGCATCTCGTACCGATTCCGCCGGCAGCAGCTGCATTCCACCGAGTTGGGATCGATCTTTTAGGGAGTTTCCCGAAGTCGACAAGCGGTAACCGATGGATAATAGTCTGCACTGACTACCTCAAAAGCTATGCTGTCACCAAACCTGTGCTGACTGCAGAAGCTCAGAGATCGCAAAATTCCTTGTAGAAGACATTATTTTGAAGCACGGAGCACCACGTGTGACGATATCTGATCGTGGAAAAGTATTCCAGTCAAAACTAGTATCAGAGGTAATGTCACGGTGCGACATTGTCCACAGAATGACAACTGCATACCATCCTCAGACAAATAGGATTTAACAAGACATTAGCCGATATGCTGTCGATGTACTTTGATGTTGAGCAGAAGGATTGGGATACAATTCTGCCAGTTGTGACATTTGCTTACAATATCGCAAGACAAGACACAACAGGCTTCACGCCGTTTTTCCTGCTCCATGGCTGTGAAGCTGAGACGACAATGGATATGCTGTTCCCTTTCCAACCGGACGACAATCAGGATGACTATGTTAAACAGCTCATCATCAGGGTCGAAGAAGCAAGACAGCTGGCTCGCATACGAACACTGGACGCCCAGGAGAAGGACCATCATCTGTATAACGAGAAGCACCGACCTTTTGTGTACAGCCCAGGAGATCTTGTATGGATTTTTACCCCTGTACAGAAGGTTGGACTGTCAGAAAAGTTATTGAAGCGATACTTTGGTCCGTATTGTGTCATATGCCGCCTATCAGACGTCACATACGAAGTTGAGGAGTATGAGCAGTCGTCGAAACGACAAAAGCAAAGAGACATTGTTCACGTCCTGTGCATGAAGCCTTACTACGATCCTGAAGAGCAGGTAGATGACAATGTCTTCTTGTTCAAGGACGCTAAGAACAGTAATGTTACTGATGAAGCCACGACAGGAATGACTATCGTCGATAATCATGGAAAAAGGAAGGATTCCCATGAAGTGCCATACAGAGGACCTGTGACAAGGTCAAGATCCAGGACATTGCAGCTAGCTCCACAGTGAACGTAAGAGCGGGTCACTGTTTTTCCAGAAGAGGGAGCAATGCCGCGAGAGACCACTTACACTGACTGCCGGTGTGGCGCAGGGGATAGCGTCATGGATTGCGGTGCTGAAGGTCGCCGGTTCAATCCCGCCCCCCGGCAAATATTTATTTCTTTGTAATTAATAATTCCAGAATGTTCTACATCTTTCTTATGTTCACTTGTAAATTCTACTTGTTTCTTATGTTGAATGTTCTTCTAATTTCTGTCTGTGTATAAATAGCAGAGCACTCTGCTCGAGAGGCAGTCAGTGCTGCGTGTATATTGAGTTTGTAATAAATGTGCTTTGAGTATAAGTGCTGTGTTCAGTTGCCTTCGAAGTCAAGCCTGCTTCCATTGCTACGCGACAATATAACTACGTGGTATCACGTAACATTTTGCCAGTGTGGACGGTATTTGCTTCATGGATACATTACTTGATTTAAAATGGGCATTTACCAATTGCAGGAAAGGTCGATATGGTATTTATGTGTGGCTATTGTGGTCAAAATGCCCAATGGGCCTGTGCTAAGTAAGTTGATCGTTATTCTGGAAGACATCATCCAAGTGTCCAGACCTTTCGTCAGATAGTTATGTTATTTAAAGAGACAGGAAGTGTTCAGCCACAAATGAAATGTCAAGCATGACCTGCAACAAATGATGATACCCAAGAAAGTGTTTTAGCTGCAGTTGTGGCTAATCTGCACATCAGTAGCAGAACGTCAGTGTTGAGAATTCTATAACATAAATTTCACCCATACCTTATTTCTATGCACGAGGATTTGCATGGCAAAGTCTTTTGAACGCCTTGTACAGTTTTGCCACTGGACACAAAATAAATTACGGGATGATAACAGATTTTTTTTTTACGTGTTCTGTTCAGTGACAAAGCGTCATTCACAAACAGAGGTAACATAAACCGGCATAATTTGCACTATTGGGCAATGGAAAATCCACGATGGCTGCATGACAGAATAGCAAAGTACTTTCAACATGATGGATGTCCGGCACAAGGCTCACGTGCAGTTGAAGCAGTCTTAATGAAATATTTAATGACAGGTGGATTGGTCGAAGCAATGGCCCACAGATTTCTTTCTGTGGGGAAAAATTGAGGGATATTTGTTATTGTGATTTACCGACAATGCCTGAAAACATGCGTCAGTGCATTGTCAATGTATATGAAAACATTACTGAAGGTGAACTACTCGCTGTTGAGAGGAATTTCGTTACGCATATTGCCAAATGCATTCAAGTTGAAGGACATCATTTTGAGCATTTATTGAAGTCCTGGGTAATTACAAAGTAACAGCATGCATTCTTATAATGTATGATAATTTCACAAAAGTACATGTATCACATTGGAACAAACGAAATAAAGTTCAAATGTATCTAGGTTCTGTGTTTTAATTTAAAAAACCTACCTGTTACCCACTGTTCGTCTAAAATTGTGAGCAATATATGGTTGTGAATATTACAGTGCCATATATCACAAAGTGAAAAAAGTGTTCCAAATAAAACATTCATATTTATTTATGTACTAGATGAATATACAATAAAAATGGGGGTACCTATTTAAAAAAATGTATTGATATCTATTTGACCTATGGCAGCACTATACAGCCATGGGCTTTCCCCCTTTAATCTAGAAATGTTTTGTTCTTTGTAGTTTTTTTGTTTGATGCTTATTTCGTGAGACATTTGGCCTGGTCACTATCAATGGACCACCCTGTATATACAGATGCAGAAACAAAGAATGCTTGAGTGTACACACGTGTTTTGAACAATACAGGTTGCGTGACGGGAGCCTGGATGTACTGGCAGAGATCCCATTCCTGGTGATGCTCAAGGCAGAGAACAATCTGCTAGAGTCGCCTGCCATGCCCGTAATGCCCTACCTGCAACTGCTCATCCTCAACGGCAACCTCATCTCACACACGCACGGCATCGAGCATCCACTGCTGGAGTGCCTGGAGCTAGGTCGCAACCAAATCCGCGATGTCTGCAGCCTGGAGCCTGACATACTCAGAAAGCTGCGCACATTAGACCTCCGAGCCAATGCACTTACTTCCACAGCTGGCATCCTGTTGCCCACACTCGAGAACCTCTACTTGGCACAGAACAAGATCCAACTGCTGGAAGACCTGGACTCACTCACCGGCCTGCGCATTCTCCACTTGCGAGAGAATCCTCTCAGGTTGCTGAGAGGCTTCAGTGAAAAGATGGCATGTCTGACATATCTGAACCTGCGTGGCTGTAAGATTGCAGAGATGAATGAGCTAAAACAGCTGGCTTGCCTGCCAGTCCTGGAGACATTAGTGATATTGGAGAACCCTATGATCGAGGGAGAGGAAGAGGAGTACCGTGTGAACTTATTATCAGAGCTGCCTCGTTTGAAGAGGATAGACAAGCAGGCTGTGGATGAAGAGGAACTGATGGCTGCAGAGGAATTGATTGCTGCCCGCGCAGAGGCTCTGGAGGCTGAGGCCGAGCAGGGAGGGGAAGAAGAAGAAGAGGATTTCTGAGACTGATGGCTGCTGGTGCTACGAGTTTCCTCAATCCTTATCAGTCAAGTCCCAGGTGGTGCTTACTTTCAGAAACTGTTAACTGTGTTCTTCACATGTATGCTTTTCAGTTCAATGATAGAGACCATGTATGGATATATGTTTATTTCTGAAATGTTTAGGGATTCCAAACACAATTCTTACTTTTGGAAAATATTCAATTACTTCATGTAACTTAGGTAGGTGATGAATCTACCTCAGTACAGGAAGCATCAGTATAATATTTTCATGAATTTGACCACATATGCCTGTGTTCCTGTTGCAGTCTTTCTAGCTGTAATTTCCTGCCCTAAGTTTTTACATACTTGTATTACTAATTGATGACTACAAGGAATGGTAAATATATTTAACATAATAGACGTGGTGATGATTTTTACTCAGTAATGCATTTCTTTCTCTCTTTCTGGAGTAATAATATTTTAGTGCATATTATTATAATAAGCTTTTGTTATAGTAGGTGAGAGATCTGAAGGCAGCCAAATTATGAATTATTATTTATATTCACTTTCACTCACTGTCGATATCCAATGAGATTTCTCTCCTCCTGGGTTTCTTATAAAATGTTTACTGCTGGGTAGTGACAATGTGCTAATAGTCCACAACAATACAAATGGAAGAAAGGTAGATTACGGTTGAACATCTCATCAACATTATGATAATTAGAGATGGCGTGAAGATGCAATTTTACAGTGTTCTCACTAGTAACACTTCACAATGCCACCCTTTTCTGCAGGATTTGGGTTGTGATGTGACACAAAACGGTAAAGAGCCAAAATCTAAGATACCTCACTATATTTATCACATATAAAGAAAACACCTTAACCAGTCAATCAAAAAACATAATTCCAATTATATTTTTGAGGAGGATAGGATGCTTATATCTTGATTGCAGTAGTTAATAATTACATTACTTCTAGGCTCAGATCAAGACATTGCTGCAAATACAATGTAATTGCTGGTTTCTTTACATGAACTATACACACTGATGTAAAGATTTTCATGGATGCTTAATTTTATATTTTTTAACATTATACCAAATAACTTGGAGCTTCTCTTTCTATTTTTGTGATCCAATATGTTATTTCATGTGAATGCCAGTATATTTCTGTCATTAGTGATTTCAGCTGCTCCATCCTTCTCCATCTTTTCTAGTATCCATTTGTAATGACCCCAAAGTTGACAGTGCTCGCCACCCCAAATCCTTCACCCTAAAGGATGCATTCCAGTCATTTGAAATTTGCAGCATCATTTGCATCACCAAGACATACACATGATAAGCATTTCAGCCCAGGCACACAGCAGGGTGCCACTTTAAGTGTTATACTAATAAGGAACATATGGCCATGTAGGCATACAGGATTTGGGTTTTCATGCAGTTGTTTTGCATAAGCTCCTTCAGAATGAAGAAGAATAGTTACTTATGGGGATTGCGAATTATCCTTCAAAGAAATCAGTGATTGTGTCAGATGTAACCAATCAACTGTGATGTGGATCTGTAATTGCTGTGTAACAATTCTCCCCTTACCTTTTATAGTCAAGTTGCACTTGGTAGCATTGTTTCAGATGACTCTGGCCTAAAATTGTGGGTGTAAGTATTCTCTGGTATTGAAGCTGTTGACACATTGTTTTAATTTGAAGTCACTTTTATTTTCCCCCTGCACATATCAGCAATAAATGTTTTTAGCCAATTCGGATATCACTAACTTTCACGCAAAGGACCGAAATGTACAAACTGCACAAGATTAGGAAGTCTTATCAATACAGTACTGGTGCAGTAATTTAACACCTCAACACAGCAGATCATGTGTGATAATAAAACAGTCACAGAATAGATCTAGAAGTCAGTACAACTGTTTGAAAACTAGTGTACAGTGAATGACAAAAACATAATCAACACAGTTCATGAATCACAATAAAGATTTAACTATTGTGAATTTACGTTTTAATGAGTACAAGCACTACATCACCAGACATGAATACCATAGGTGTTACCCATTACATGTTTAACCAAAAAGAGTACTGAATTCTAGATTTTTCGAGCAATTTTTAGGCCAGCATAAGAACAATTTCGTGATGTCGGAATCGGCCTAATAGTTTATAAAATAGCTAAGTTAGAACTTGGCATTTGATTTAAGCTACATGTCACTATTAGAGTTTGGTTTATGGAAAATGTTGTTGCCAGGTCCTCAGGGAACGCGAGGATATTTACCTCATCCTCAGAAACAGATGTGTATTGTGATGGCACAGTAGCCACCATGAATTCTTTCTTCTTTGGCATTTTCTTCTTTTTCTCTCATGGTTCCTTAGGTTTCTCTTGCTAGGAGGGCTTTGCGGACCCATCCTCAGGGACTGAGGCCACCCTTGAGGCCCTGCGACCAGCAGTTGGTGGCTCTTTCAGCCACTCTCTGGTGTCTACTGTACCAGTGGGAGAAACCTTGGAAGGAAGCGTTCCAAGGGAGCCCTTCCTCACGAGAGCCAGAGATGGCTGTTGTTTCTCTGGCTCAGGGGTGGGGCCCTATGTCCCCTGTGTTTGTGGGGTTGTTGCTCCCAAAGTAGGCACCTTGGAGGCAACAGAAGAGGAGACACCCCCAAACACTGAGGAGGCCCATAACAGAAGGCAAAACAGAAAGTAGAGTCGACAGGGATGGGAATGGTGATAGAGCTGCATCTGTGGCATAAGATGGTTTATTGCTCACAGGGTGGAGCCTTAAACATTTCTCCTTTGCCTCAAAATGTGATAGCCTGTCCAGGGTCTTATATTGCATTATTTTCCTTTCTTTCTGAAAGACTGTGCAGTCGGGTGAGTAGGGAGAGTGGTGTAGGCTGCAGTTAACACAGACTGGAGGAGGAGTACATGGGACGTCTGGGTGTGACGCATGTCCACATTCCCAACAGGTGGGATCAGCAACACAATGGGAGGACATGTGACCAAACCTCCAGCATTTGAAGCAGCGCACAGGGGGAGGAATGTACGACTTGACATCACACAGTAGACCATCACCTTGACCTTCTCAGGCAGTGAATCAGTCTCAAAAGCCAAGATGAAGGCACCAGTGGCAACCCTGTTGTCCTTCAGACCCCTATAAACACCTCGAATAAATTGTACTCCTCGCCTCTCAAAGTTCTGATGCAGTTTGTCATCCGCCTGCAATAAAAGGTCCGTATGAATTATAATAATGCCCTGCACCATGTTCAGGCTCTTGAGTGGAGTGATACTAACGGGAACATCACCCAGCATGTCAGAATCGAGCAAAGCCCTTGACTGGGCTGGGGTTGACGTGTTATGAGGGCAGCACCAGATCTCATCTTGGATATTCCCTTCACCTCACGAAACTTGTCCTCTATGATCTCGACAAAAAACAGGGGCTTATTCGATATAAATGATTCACCAATCTGTTCTACTGCAGACTAGGTATCCGGGGAGGGGGGGAGGGCATATGCCTCACTTTGCTGATGAGCCCTGCATTCTTCCCATGGTGTGGCCATGGAAGGAAACGCTTGGAGGTCATACATAGCAGCATTAAATTCTGTTCATCCCCGCTTAGAGACACCAGTTTTGCGTCCGACAATGCTATGACTGGCTCATTTCATCATGGTCCCATGAACAGTTAGGGAACTATACATTCGCCCAGGCAGAGCCCTGCTTGCCTGGGTAAACCTTATACAACTGAGGTGCGGCAGGTTCCTCAGAGGTAGCTTGCTAGCAACTGTTCAACCTCAACAGCCATGCATCGCCTCGGCACGTAGCACACCTTCAGATTGAGGTTCTTTTTTTAATAGAGGTTTGTACCGTTCTTGTGATCCGGGCAATTAAGCCAAGCTCCCTGGGCTCTGAAACGTACAACGTTCCACCGTCGCACCGAACGATGGCCGTTGAAGCATGCACAGAGCTTACGATGTAGCGGACTGTTGGTGTGACACAGTCCACGACTCAGGACCCCGGGTTTGCCATAACTGTACTTATCAAGTTAATGCTGAGCCCCTGAGGGGAATTACATTTCTTATATACAAAGAAAAGTGTCCCTTGGTGTGTGTGTGTGTGTGTGTGTGTGCATTTGCTGAAATTTATCTATATCAACAGTTTTATTCTGATCTTGATGAAATTTTGCACACTTGACCTTATTTTGCACACTTCACCAATGGAAGTCTTGGACACCATTTTACTAATTATTAAAAATTTCACTCATGTATGAATATTTTCATAGGGAAAATTCTTATAAACAACAAGTAAATGTATGGTACATGGCAAAAGGTAACTTGCAATAAACTTTGACAGTGAATCACTGATCACCATGAAAGTTGACAGGTATATGTGAGTCTTCATGGATGGGGGAAGGAGGTGGAATGAACAGAGAGAGAGGACAAGGAGATGGAAAGGGGCAAAAGGGGTGGGCTCAGAAAGAGGAAGAAGTGGGGGTGAGAAATGAATAAATGAGATGAAGATGAGGGAGGGAGAGAGGCCAACTTATATTGAGACCAAGGGGATGATGGAAGAAGGAAGATTAAGGCCTAACATTATGGTCATTAGAGACTGAGCTCACACCGATTTTTGGGTAAGGCTGGGGGACCTTTCACAGCAATCATCCCGGCCTTTTCCTGGTGTTATTTAGAGGAATCAAGGGAAATGTAAATCCGGATGGCTGGAGGAGGTTTGAACTACTGTCCTTCAGATTGTAAGTCCAGTATGCTAACCACTAGAGAAGTTCCCATCTCTGCAGCTCAGAGGGACTGGTGCTAAGTGGGAGTATCCAGTTTTCATGTGTGGTGCAACATGTGCCAAATTCCATGGAATCACGTTGGAGGGAATGCTCTGTCATGGGATATTGGCACCACCCTCCAGCAAACATTTTGTCTGTCAACATTTATGAGTTCAGCCAATTTGTTGGTGGTCATACCAATGGAAAAATGCTGTGCAAAGAACACATTTAAGTTTGTAAGAACTTCTTTGCTTTCTACAGTATGTCTGCCTAGGTGTGTTTGCATTTGTGTATATGTGTGGGTGTGTGTGTGTGTGTATTTATTTACCCTCCTTTTTTCCCCCAAGGTAAGTCTTTCGCCCCGGGATTGGAATGGCTCCATACCCACTCCCTTGAAACCCTCATCATTTCCTTTTCCCTCTCATTCCCTTCTGCCTGAAAAAGCAGGTAGGCTGCAAAAGCTAGCATTTTTGTGTGTGTGTATGTTTTATTTATTTGTGCTACTATCACTACCTGTGCTCCTTCGCCTGGTAAGTAATCTTCATATCTCTCTCTCTCTCTCTACAGTATGTCTGCCTAGGTGTACTTGTGTCTGTGTGAATGTGTGTGCATTTGTTTACCCTCCATTTTTCCCCCCAAGGTAAGTCTTTCCTCTCCCGGGATTGGAATGGCTCCTTACCCCCTTCCTTAAAACCCTCATCATTTCCTTTTCCCTCTCCTTCCCTTCTGCCTGAAGAAGCAACTGGGTTGCGAAAGCTTGCGTTTGTGTGTGTGTGTGTGTGTATTCATTTATTTATTTGTGATACTGTTACACCTGTGTTCCTTCGCCTGGTGAGTAATCTTCGTCTATTTTTTATATTTAATTTTTCCTGCTAGGAATTTTTCGTCATATATATATATATAACCCAAAAACAGGTTCGTCGACACACACAAATAAAATCACACCAAACACACATACAAGCTTTCGCAACAGTTGGTCGCTTCTTCAGGAGAGGAGAAAGGGAAGGATATAGGTTTTAAGGAAGTGGAAAAGGAGTCATTCCAATCCCAGGAGTGGAAGCACTTACCTTAGGGGGGAAAAAGGAAGGTAAACAAATACACACACACTCACACATATCCAAACGCAAACACACCTAGACAGACATTTGTAAAAAACAAAGAAGTTGGACAGAGATACCATTTGAGGCAGAGGCTCTGTCCACAGAACCGAGGCAAAGATGCTAAAGATGGTGGGTGGGAATTTGAATTTAGCGGAGGCTGAGACCAGGTGGGCAACAGGAGGAGAGAATAAGCTGAAGGGCAAGTTCCCATCTCCGGAGTTCTGAAAGGTTGGTGTTGGTGGGAAGTATCCAGATAACCCGGACGGTGTAACACTGCACCAAGATGTGCTGGCCGTGCACCAAGGCATGTTTAGCCACAGGGTGATCTTCATTACCAACAAACACTGTCTGCCTGTGACCGTTCATGCGAATGGACAGTTTGCTGCTGGTCATTCCCACATAGAACGCTTCACAGTGCAGGCATGTCAGTTGGTAAATAACATGGGTGCTATCGCAAGTGGCTCTGCCCTTGATCGTGCACACCTTCCGGGTTACTGGACTGGAGTAAGTGGTGGAGGAAGGGTATAGGGCAGGTTTTACAACGGGGGCGGTTGCATGGGTAGGAGCCAGAGGGTAGGGAAGGTGGTTTGGGGATTTCATAGGTATGGACTAGGAGGTTACGAAGGTTAGTTGGCCGGCGGAAAGACACTCTTGGTGGAGTGGGAAGGATGTCATTAAGGATGGATCTCATTTCGGGGCAGGATTTGAGGAAGCCATATCCTTGCTGGAGAGCCACATTCAGAGTTCGCTCCAGTCCCGGAAAGTATCCTGTGACAAAAGGGGCACTTCTGGGGTTCTTCAGTGGAAGGTTCTGGATTTGGGGGGGATCAGGAGGTGGCTCTGGTAATTTGCTTCTGAACCAGATCAGGAGGATAGCTGTGGGATGCAAAAGCTGTTATTAGGTTATTGGTGTACTGGTTCAGGGATTCAGGACTGGAGCAGACTCTTTTTGCCACAAAGACCTAGGCTGTAGGTAAGGGAACATTTGATGTGTAATGGATGGCAGCTGTCATAATGGAGGTTCTGTTGTTTGTTGGTTGGTTTGATGTGTACATATGTGTGAAGTTGGCCGTTGGACAGATGAAGATCGCCATCGAGGAAAGTGGCATGGGATTTGGAATAGGACCAGGTGAATTTGATGGGACCAAAGGAGTTGAGGTTGGAGAGGAAATTCTGGAGTTCTTCTTCACTGTTAGTCCAGATCATGAAGATATCATCAATGAATCTGTACCAAACTTTGGGTTGACAGGCTTGGATATGCAGGAAGGCATCCTCTAACACCCCATAAATAAGTTTGCGTACGAGAGGGCCATCCTGGTTCCCATGGCTGTTCCCTTTAGTTGTTGGTATGTCTGGCCCTCAAAGGTGAAGAAGTTGTGGGTTAGAATGAAGCAGGCTAGGATATTAAGGAAAGAGGTTTTAGGTAGGGAAGTGGGTGGTCGTTGTGAAAGGAAATATTCCATCGCAGCGAGGCCCTGGGCATGTGGGATATTTGTTTATAAGGAAGTGGCATCAATGGTTACAAGGATGGTTTCAGGAGTTAACAGGCTGGGTACGGATTTCAGGCGATCGAGGAAGTGGTTGGTGTCTTTAATGAAGGATGGGAGACTGCAATTGATGGGTTAAAGGTGTTGGTCTATGTAGGCAGAGATTCGTTCTGTGGGGGCTTGGTAACTGGCCACAACGGCCGGCTGGGATGATAAGGTTTGTGAATCTTAGGAAGTAGGTAGAAGGTAGGGGTGCGGGTTGTCGGTGGGGTCATGTGTTTGATGGACTTAGGTGAAAGGTTTTGTAGGGCGGGAGTATGTGGCAGAGGGACTGCGTCAGCTTTCAGACAACACTACCTACAAAGTCTGTCAAGACGACCCCATTCCTGATGTCCAGGCAGAGCTTCAGGGAATTATCAGATCCTTAGGCCCCCTACAATACCTTTCACCTGAGTCCATCAAACTCATGACCCCACCGACACCCCGCACCCCTACCTTCTACCTATTTCCTAAGATTCACAAACCTAATCATCCAAGCCAGAATCTCTCCCTACATAGACCAACACCTTCAACCCATCATGTGCAGTCTCCCATCCTTCATCAAAGACACCAACCACTTCCTCGATCGCCTGAAATACTTACCCAGCCTGTTAACTCCTGAAACCATCCTTGTAACCATTGATGCCACTTCCTTATACACAAATATCCCACATGCCCAGAGCCTCGCTGCGATGGAATATTTCCTTTCACGCTGACCACCCACTTCCCTATCTAAAACCTCTTTCCTTAATACCCTAGCCAGCTTCATCCTAACCCACAACTTCTGCACCTTTGAGGGCCAGACGTACCAACAACTAAAGGGAACAACCATGGGAACCAGGATGGCCCCCTAGTACACAAACTTATTTATGGGACGCTTAGAGGAAGCCTTCCTGAATACCCAAGCAGGTCAACCCAGAGTTTGGTACAGATTCATTGATGACATCTTCATGATCTGGACTAACAGTGAAGAACTCCAGAATTTCCTCTCCAACCTCAACTCCTTTGGTCCCATCAAATTCCAAATTCACCTGGCCCTATTCCAAATGCCATGCCACTTTCCTCGATGTCGACCTCCATCGGTCCAACGGCCAAATAACACATCCGTTCACATCAAACCAACCAACAAACAACAGTACCTCCATTATGACAGCTGCCATCCATTACACATCAAACGTTCCCTTTCCTACAGCCTAGATCTTCATGGCAAAAGAGTCTGCTCTAGTCCCGAATCCCTGAACCAGTACACCAATAACCTAATAACAGCTTTCACGTCCTGCAGCTATCCTCCTGATCTGGTTCAGAAGCAAATTACCAGAGCCACCACCTGATACACCCCCCCCCCCCCCCCCAAATCCAGAACCTTTCACTGAAGAACCCCAGAAGTGCCCCTTTTGTCACCAGATACTTTCCGGGACTGGAGCGAACTCTGAATGTGGCTCTCCAGCAAGGATATGACTTCCTTAAATCCTGCCCCAAAATGAGATCCATCCTTAATGACATCCTTCCACTCCATCAAGAGTGTCTTTCCACCGCCCACCTAACCTTCATAACCTCCTAGTCCATCCCTATGAAATCCCCAAACCACCTTCCCTACCCTCTGGCTCCTACCCATGCAACCGCCCCCGTTGTAAAACCTGCCCTATGCACCCTTCCACCACCACTTACTCCAGTCCAGTAATCCGGAAGGTGCATTTATGTTAGAAATGGAATACCTTTCATACCAATGATGGATTTTTGTTCCAGGGACTTGGTGACAATCAGGATGCAGAAACGTGAGGAAGGTATCAAGAGGGAAATTGTTTTGGCCTCAGCATACCTTCCTTACGAAGACAGCTCTCCTCCTCCTTTGGAAGTGAGGAGACTGACGGAAGCCTGCCATCGGCAAGGTGACGTACTGTTGGTGGGATATGCTGCCAATGCCCACAATCTATCATGGGGCAGCAAGGACACCAACAGTAGAGGTGAGAACCTTCTTGAATTTCTCCTAGCTAACAACTTGGAGATCCTGAATAGGGGTGATGAATCTACATTCAGGAATAGTAGAAGGGAAGAAGTAATTGACATAACTTTTGGTTCCGTGATGATGGGAAGTTACGTCAAACAGTGGCATGTGGCCCTGGAGCCATCCTCATCAGATCACATGTATATTAAATTCAAGGTTGAAATGGGAACCAGACAGACCATGGCCTATAGGAATCCCAGGAAAAGGGACTGGGAGACATATAGGAGAGACCTTGACTTCAGCCTATCGGAAATTAAAACTTCGATAAGGAATCCAGCAGAGTTTGAGGAAGTAGCAGAGGCCGTAACCTCTGCTATAGTGACCTCATACCAGGACAACTGCTCAATCACTAAGAAGTGCAGAAATAGGAGTGTGCCTTGGTGGAATAATAACCTGGAAATGCAAAGGAAACAGGTACGAAGACTGTTTAACCTTGCGAGGTGCAAAGGACAATGGGCAAAGTATCGTGAGGCCCTTGTCAATTACAACCTTGCCATCAGACGGGCAAAGGAGGCATCCTGGAAGGTATTCTATGAGGAAGTGGAGGGCACGGCTGCTCAAGCGAGACTTCATAAAATCCTCACTAGGGTACCAACTAATCCAGGAGGAACATTGAGGAAGGAGATGGGGAGTATACAAAGACAGCACATGAAACGCTGGAACTGCTCCTCAAGACTCACTTTCCTCAGTATACTCTGGGGGATAACTCAGACCAGAATGTGATTCCTGAGAGACAACAGTTCTCAGGTATTCGCAAAGAGGACTGGGATCTGGCCAAGGAGTGTGTCGATTTCAGTAAGGTCCGATGGGCGGTGGGAACATTTCAACCGTTCAAGTCACCTGGCCCCGATGGAATCTTTCCAGCTCTCCTGCAACAAGTGGGAGAAAGTCTTAGATTCTTATGCAGGTTATTCAGGGTTATCCTAGCAGCAGGAATCATTCCCAATGCCTGGAGGGCGGTGAAGGTTGTCTACATTCCAAAGCCAGGGAGAATTGATCATACCAAGGCCAAGGATATGAGACCAATCAGCCTGTCCTCCTTCATTCTTAAGACATTGGAAAAGCTGTTTAATGTGCATGTTAGAGAAAGGAGGTTAAGTAGGGCTCCTCTACATTCAAACCAACATGCATATCAACCAGGTAAATCATGTGGGACAGCTCTCCACCAACTTGTTGGGAAGGTGGAGAAAGCACTACACTTTCAAGAAATAGCCCTCTGTATCTTCCTGGACATTGAGGGGGCTTTTTGCAACATGACCTTCAATTCCATGGTTAGGGCAGCAGAGGTGCATGACCTAGGGACCACTATATGTAGGTGGACTAGGGCCATGCTCAGTGGAAGAAAGGTAGAGGCTACCATGATGAATGAAAAAAATGGTAATCAACAGCACTAGGGGTTGCCCGCAAGGAGTAGTTCTTTCCCCTTTATTGTGGAATCTAGTGGTGAATGATCTCATTGGAGAATTAAACTCTAGGCAGTACTTTTGTCAAGGATATGCAGATGATCTTGTCATAGTAATACTTGGCAAATTTGCTGACACAGTGAAGAATATGGCACAAGGTGCTTTGGACATTGTGCAAGACTGGTGCAGAAAACAGGATCTGGGGGTTAGTCCTAAGAAGACTGCTGCTGTTCCATTCACAAGGAAACATATCCAACACTCAAGTTGGAATCTAAAGCTTTTCAATGAAGCGCTACCTGTGAAGGGGACAGTGAAATATCTAGGGGCTACCCTAGATGAGAAACTGACATGGACCCCTCACATTAGGAATATTTGCTCCAAGGCAAAAGGTACTTTAGTAAGTACCAGGAGAGCTTGTGGCAAAAATTGGGGCCTGAGCCCCAAGGGTATGCACTGGATATACACCACAGTGATTAGACCCAGGATCACCTATGGGGCGGTCGTGTGGTGGAAGAAGGAAGAACAGCAGGTTGCTGCTAAGGAGCTTGGTAAGGTGCGGAGACTAGCCTGCTTAGCCATAACAGGCGGAATTAGCAGCACACCAACTGCTGGGATGGAAACCATGCTGGATATGCCCCAATTACACCTTTGGGTCAAGATGGAGGCAGCAGCTGGTGCCTACAGACTCAAAACTGGCAACAACTGGAACTCTTTGGGATATCCAGAATCACACACTAAAATAGTGAGTGAGGTAAATATAGGAAAGGTTGGGGAAATGCCAGCCGACTATATTATAACCCCATACCGCTTCAACAAGCCTTTCAGTATAACAATTGGAAGTAGGGAGCAGTGGGAGAAAAATAGTTCGACACCGTACGGGGGATATTGTCTGGTTCACTGATGGGTCGAAATCAGACCAAGGCATTGGGGCCAGGGTATATGGGGTGCAGCCAAGACTGGAGGGAGTCATCTCTCTAGGGAAACTGGCCTCAGTATTCCAGGCCAAAATCACTGCCATCAGGGCATGTGTGGAGGAGAATTTGCGTAGGTGCTACAAAGATTGTAGCATCTATATCTATTCAGACAGCCAGGCAGCCCTGAGATCACTGGCAGCTCCTGCAACAAGGTCTAAAACTGTTGCAGAAAGTCACAGGGTTCTGGTGGTTGTGGGTCCCTGGCCACTCGGGGATCAGTGGCAACGAACATGCCGACAGATTAGCCAGGATGGGGGCAGAGACTCCATTTATTGGGCCGGAACCTGCCCTGACAATCACCAAGGCAATGATCAAATTGGAGCTACGTAACTGGCTCAGAAGACAGCACGCAGAATATTGGACCAAAGTCTATCAACAAAAACATGGCAAGGTAATGATGCCAAAGCCATGTTTTAAAAGAATCTCTGCAA